>VYZM01006902.1:587916-641692 GCA_013398915.1 Dromas ardeola
TTTAACTTATATCAAAAAGGTTTATTCCAGAGAATCTGTGTATATATCTATAAATATATCCTGTATATATATAAATAAATATATTAAAAAAAAAAAGAATGTATAATACTAATGCAACATAAAGCAGTACTGAGAGAGAGTCTCAAAATACGAGCATTGCAATCTAGGATATACTGATCTGGGCGAAAGAAAAGATTTTTTTTGTTTGTTTGTTTTATATCTTCACAGTTTTGTTTTAAAAATTGTACCTTAACATGTATATTTGTAAAGTTATTTATAGACATTAACATATCTGTTCATCGGTTTAAATAGCATAGTGTTACTGTAAACTTTAAATTTCACCGACTTTAAGGGTGAGTTTGTTTTTTTTAACTTATTAAAAATCGAGAAAAAATATATTAATCAAGTTTTTCTTTTGTGTTTATGGGAAATATTGAAAGAATGTATAGGTGTACAGTCCTTTAACAAATTGCATTTAATGTTATAAAAATATATATATGTATTCATTTAAAAAATATTAGTTTATCCTGGATTGCAGTGAGCAAAGGTAAGTTTATTTTTCAATCCATCACCAGTGGTTAAAACCAAACAAATAGCAGCAGAGAGATGATTTTTACATATTTCAGAAAAACAGGGCCAAGAATTCTTCCATCAGTTTAACCACTGTGCATTAAGGGGGCGTGGGTGTTTATTTTTCTATTTTCAAATGAAGGTATTCTTTGTGGTCGATTTAATAACAAGTATGCAGCGAAGCGAAATGTTGACTTTCGATGATGAGGGGTAATTTTTTTTTTTTCCCCTTTGCCAGTACTGTTGTATTTTGGGCTTCAGAAATGCCATGCGAGCAAAATAGCAAGAAGCGTGACACTGTTTGCAGGAGAGGTGCAATGACTGCGTATTTCTTTTCATCTGACACCTTGGAAAAGGCCAGTGACGCCTGGTTTTCTGTGTTTCCAATGCCGTGCTATTTTGTTCCTCGATGTGAGATAGCTGTTTAAAAGCACACGAGTGAACTAGGAAATTTTAGCGTGGATCAAGCTGACGAGGGGGGACATTTGGTCTGGGGGTTTTTGTGGGTTTGGGTTGGGATTTTTTTTTTTTGGTCCGGAAGACTTTACCTATCTGCTACCATGAAGAGGCAAAGCAAATTGCATCCTGAATTCTTTTTTTCCATTTTTCTCTGGTGCATATTACATATCAACGTTTCAGAATAACAGGATGACAGCATCTCATTTTAAGATTTTTTTTTTTTTCTTCTTAGAGCCACAAAATCCTTATCCTAAAATAAATAATTTATAGTTTGAGGTTACTTCAATGGAAGTTTGAGAAGGTAGATTACTATAGATTGTTTTGTTTTGTTTGTTGGAATAAAAAAGAATTTTTGGTATTTTCTTACAAATGTCTGCTAATTGTGTACATTCCAAGTACTCGAAGCGTTGAGTTTTCTTGTACTGAAAAAAGAAAATGTACAAAACTGTGCATGATTTCAAATGTTACTAGATATTATAAATATATATATAATTTATTGAGTTTTTACAAGATGTATCTGTTGTAGACTTGTTGACTTTAACATTTCTTATTCAATGCTTATATAGTTTTATAGCCTGGACTATTATCTTTAAAAGCTTAAAAAAATTAAAAATTCCAATTTTGTTACATTTTATACTGTTGATGTTACGATCCACAGGTTTGCATAGCGTGATTTTTTTCAAGGAGCAACTCTGTTCAGTTTATTTTAATACTGTATTTCTGTGCCTGACAGCTGCAGCTGTTGAAGGTGTGAGATGAACACTAAATAAAACTATTCTGCTTTTGTTAACATGGCAAACTTACTTTTACCCAAAAAAAAAAAAATAAACAAGTTGTTAAATTTTGGGGTTTATTCCCAGTTGTGAGGGTCCTTTGCAAAACCAAGTCTTCTAGGATCTGGAATTTGTCGTGCCAGGAGGGTTTATTTGTTACAGTGCTGTTTTGGGAGTCCTGGCCAGCAGAGGTTTTATATTCATAATAAATTTATAACAATTTTGGTTTAAGGGCAGTAGTATTTATTTGTTAGTGGGTATATTTATAGCCACACAAGCCATTGTGTGGGCATACAGCTATAGAGGTTTTTTTAACCCACGCTTTCATATAGCAGTAGCACAAGGGCAGGAATTGCTCATTAAACCTCTGTTAATGGATTTCTCCCAGCGTGATCGTGGTGGTGCTCCCGTTGTTGCATTCAGCCCTGCAGATGCTGGTGGAGGTGCAAGGTCCACAAGAGGAGTCCACCGCTAGGAAAAGGGGAAGGTGGATGCATCAGAGCGGGCACCCAGAGCCTGGTGGGATGGGCACGAAGGACCTCATTCTGCCCGGCTCCCAAGGAGCAAGGGGAGCCCAAGTTTGGCTTTGGCTTTTGGGAGGGAGTTGACCAAGGGAGCTCAGTAAAGCCTTGCTTTGCTGGTAGCTGGCAATGCAGGGGGATGTCACAGCTTGGGAAACATTTGGCCAATGTTTCTGTGTAATATTAATGGGTTCCTACAAGTGATCCTGTTGAACGACATCCCAGACATCTCGATTTTTGCATGGAAGGTTATCTACCTATGTATAGCCTGCCTACAGTAGCAGGCATTTGTAGTTTTAAGCAGCTGGCTAGGGGAGTGCATGCATCTGAGCAGGTTACATCTGCGGCACTGGGACTGGCACCACCACTGTTATAACCTAGTAGAATTTAAAAAAAAAAAAAAATATATAAATTGCATGGTTTTCACATCATTCCCTTGCCATTGTAACAAAAAAAACCCAACAAACATTCTTTTAGCACTACTAAGGTGTCCTGCATTGTGGGAGGAGAAGTCTTGCTACTCCAAATGAGTTTTTTCCATGCTTTAAGGACACACTTTGATGGTCAGCCCCAAGCCCTGCCCCAGCAGAAGCCGTGTGGGCCAGGAGACAATCCCTGGCATTCCAGGGCTGCAGTCAGAGCGCAGCTAAATGGCCTTTTGCTGGCTCACATGGAAAAGGCTTCATCATGGCAGGGTGGTGAGGCTGTTGTGCACCATTTGCAGCCAGGACTTGAAAAGCAGACGAGGGTCAGATCATCCTGCTGTGAGCTGTGGTGTGTAGCACACCCATGCTTTATGGCTGTCCAAAAAAGTCCCCTGAGCACACAGAGAGCACAGAAGTCAAAGTCTCAAAGAGGCAAGTCTCTGACCCGCATAGGGAGCTGGCATGATGTTTGCTTTCCCTCTTGGGTTTCATGATGTCATTCTTCCCTTGCTGGCCTTCACCCGCAGCAGTGTTTGCTTGTGGGTTAGGGAGGAGGGGGTAATATTTTACTTTAATTGCCCTACAATGCAGCCAGTTCTTAGCCGAGGATGAATATTTGGCTGCAGCGTGTGATGGGCATTGCGCAACGTGCAAAACAATCTCAAGGAACATTTGCGAAGCTGCGAAGCTGGGCTGCGTCACTGAGCGAACGTCCCACCGCACTTCATCCTCCCCTTTGGTGTCTGGAGCCTTCCACCCAAATCGTATGGCCTTTCCACATGAAAGAGGTATTTTTAAAAGCAGAACAAATGTCTTCTTTCCTCTGCGGGTGACTACACAAACAGGGCCTTGCACTGGCCGCTGTGGCCTGTTTCATAGCAACATTCAAACAAATTACTAAAATTGTGATTTATTCCCATTGATCATGGCTCCATGGTGAGACAGGGAGGATTTAGAAAAAGGAAGAAAAATCTGAAGCCCTGCAGGTGTCAGTAAGAGATGGCAACTAGAACTAAAATAGCAAAGTTTGCTGGTGGCTGGTGCCATTTAAAACTCTTGAAGGAGGTGTCTCCTGCTGGTGGACTCCTCTGAGCAAGTTCATCCCTCCCAGAGGCTATATGACCTGCAGAAAGGAAATACTGAGACATGAGTGGTGTTGACATGAAAAAAGAATATAAAAGGTGAATGATGGATCTGCTCAACACCACAGAGCTACTACCAATGGGAGGACACGAGGGAATGGCCAGAGAAGATGCCAGGAGCTGAAGTGCTCTCTAGGACTTCATGGCCCAGGACCATGGGCTTATCAAGAGACAGGGAAAGGATTTGTCACTCCTGCTTGTAACCACTTCTTCCTCCGCTTTCTCAGCCACCTTAGCTCTGGTTTAGTTTCTCTGTTTCATCACCATCGTGTCGTTTTTCACAAGCAGCATCTTGGGTGCAGGCAACATGTCAAGCAGAAGCAGCATCGTGCCCTGCCCAAGCAAGATTGTTATCTAAAACCAGGAAATACATCAGTGTCCTAGCATATGGTTATACAATTGGCTCTGAGCCCTACAGGGACATTTGTGCCCACATGCACCACTATGTGATCAGCTCTGCTGGCTGGTACCCACCAAGGACCAGTCCATAACCATTGCACATGTCCCAGCCCTTTTTGGGGGGGTCTAGCAGGGGATGGGAAAGGAAAGTATCCAAGCAGAAGAAAGATATCTTACCAAATATGCAAGTGAGATTGGCCCAGGAATGATATTGCTAAAGGCCAAATTCTGTATGGATCACCCGCCAACCATGGCTTGCTCCAGGTTCCTCACCAGTGCAGACAAAAAAGGCGTTTCCATCAAGGAGGAAGGACCCTAGCTGGGAGAGGAGAGCAGGGAGAAGGGACAGAGTCAGGTGTATCTTCCAAGTGCCACGTTCAATTAGGCATTGGGCACCAAACTCGAGCAGTGAAAGCAAGGGGAAGTTTGGTACCAGTAGGGCATTAGGTACCTCCATGGCACTGGAGTGCATTCCCTACGCATTCACCCAGAAAATCAGGCAGCACAAACTAAAACTAACACTGGGCAAAACAAGATAACACCGTGGCTAATCAACACACGGCCTCTCTAGTGGTGACACACCCTGTCTAGCCATTGTTACTGGCATTTAGCTAAATACCACGCACACTCACCTCTGGTGCTGCCTCACCATCCTCTGCATGCTCTCGGGGCATGCAAGACTGGGACAGGGGTGGAAGGTGGTACCATTGCCTTACATCAAAGGTAGGTGCTTTACATCTCAGGTAGGCACTGCATTTGGGTTCAGTCCACTCTGAGACAAAGTCAACATGGATGTTAGAGTAATCAGAGACTTCCAGATGCTAGAGACTGCATTAAAGAGCAGGTTACAAGCCGGGGTGGTGAAACTTGTTACCTTTTGACTCATACCGACAAGACCTCTTAACAGGAGACGAGCAGAACCTGAAGTATTGATGGCAGAAAATCAAGGCTGAGAAAGGCGATATAAAACATAGCACATCCCCTGAAGACTCGACCAGACTGGTAGAACTGAGGAAAGCAAACAAACAAACAAATTCCTACAAGCCTTCACTGAAGCTGCCTCAAGGAACTACCTGCTCTGGAGAGTAACTTTGCAAACGCAAAGTGATCACAGCCTGCACAGACGTAGCATGAAGCTCTGTGGAGAAGTGCTGTCGTGCACTCCCGAACGCTCACACACCCCCAAAGTGGCTGCCTGGACAACCAGGATCCAGCCAGCACCTTGCCACTTTCCCAGGAGCCATACCTTTCCTGGGTAGCACCACAGGTATCCTTTTTTCCCAATATACCTGACAAATTAATCAGGAAATGAATCTTTGTGCTAACCTTCCATCAGACACTTATCTAGTCTGCTCAGCAAGGCAGAAAACCTATTTATTGGTTCCAGCCAGTTCATGTGGATTTTTCCACTTCCACACCAATAATATGAAGGAGGGAGACAAATACAATTTTCTCATGAAGTAAAAATTAGCTAGTCTTTGTAGAAGTTGTTTTCAAGCAGACCCTGGAATTAAGCTTGCTTTAGTAGTACTGACAGGTAATCTCTTGTTATTGCAGGAGAGAGAGATCTGTTTTCATCCTCTTGTACATCCCTGCAGCGTTTAGCTCCCTCAACCATTTCCGTCCTGAAGAAGACAGCACACTCACAGGTGATGGTGCTCGAGGCCATTCTGGAGGGACAAACTCAATGAGCACTGCTGGGGGCTCATTGCACACCTCCATTACAGGGTCCCAAAACAATCATCTTCCTGTCCTGGAGTGACACATACATATCTTCCGCATGGGAAGAACGTGCACTCAAGTGCTGACATTACACGGATGATGCCCACCACACCTTCACTGTGCACCACCATGCGGGCTGAGCAGCTGGACAGGATCAGCCCTTGAAAGTGTCTAATTGATTCAGTTTGGCCAGTGGCTTCAGAGGACTTCTAGTTGTCTGCCAGTCTTAAGTTTTTGCCTAATACAGTCTCCTAGGGACGTCTTCTCTCATTTGAAGTCAGTGAGGAGTTTGTCTTGTCTTAGCAGACAACAATCTGTACTCCACTGCACATCGCCTGGTCCAGCCAAGGGAACTACAGTAGGACATTAACTACGTGACCATGGACCTTGAGCCCTTAGGAAACTGCTGAATAGGCACTGCTGAACACATCAGCAGAAAGGCACTGAGACGTTTGGCTGGTGAGGGCAGTATGGAAACAAAAGGAGAAAAGCAGAGACGGGCACACGGATGGTGAAAGCTGAGTCATCTTCATATGGAGAAGGAAAAGACCAAGCTGCCAGACGGTTTCCCAAGAAAGATGCAATAACTTTCTAGGTACTTATGAGTTCACATGCTGGGAACGTGCTGCTGTCAGAAAGGGACACTCATTTACAGTCTGCACGTGAGAAGTTCAAAGTTGTGGCTGTCTGAATGTCATTTCAGAGCTCTTATTATACAAGTAATTCAGATTTCTGGTGATTATTCTTCCTTGGACAGAAACCACGCAGCCAAATCTAACCTACTCAAGAGATGGAGGAGGTAAACTTTAGGGCTGATTGATCTGGGCATTGTAAAATACATTTGTGGAAACGCCCTCGTCAGTATATACATTCCTGCCTAATGCTTCTGTTGGAGGTTTATTGCTTGCACATGAAAAACTTCTGCAAATACCTCCCAAGACATTTACGGTCAAACTCTTGGAGAATACAAGGAAAATCCGGAATTGGACCATCTTAATGAGACACTGCAGAGTCTCCTTCTTCAAAAAAAGCCATTACACTCAGAATAACCCTCATCACCTCAGCCTGGGGTGTATAAACACCCAGCTAATAAAAATCATCTGCCAAGCAGCCCTTCACAAACTATCCAAGGAAATATTCACACCCCGACAGGACAAATTACAGAAACGCCTGAAAATTAGGTAATGCCTTTGCAAGTATTATCACCTTCCAAATAGCCCAGGAGAGAGGAGGGGCTGCACAACATACCCCTGATGACCAGGGTCTTTCATCTGGCAAGGCAACCACCGAGGTCTGGAACTATCATACTAGGCTTCTGAGCAGCACAGTGACTACTAGATAAAATATGCAGATAAATTCAACACTCGTCGTGATGCTCATGCTAAACAAAGACCAAGATCCAGACAGGGGTGCGGGTCCCAGGCTGGGCATCACTCCCCTTTTCTTTACAACAGTGTTTTTTTCTGATAGCTAATAAATACATAATTACCAATATATAGTTATATCTACATGCTTGCCAGTTAAAATTTCAGCATACGAAGAGTTCTGTTGTTAGGTAAATATGCTGGGAAAATGAATGCTTTTAATATTCCCTACCAGTTTTACTGACTTTTACTACTAAGATCATAATTCTGCCTTAAACTGGAGGAAGTCTTAGATGGGCTGAAACATTTTGGATACACCTCTTCCACCTCCACCTTTTCCCTCTCTAATTAGCTCATGATGAGATTTTTTCATCGAAAGGATCTCAGAGCATAGGAGGTACGTGCACACTTGCACCACTTTTTACTTTTATCCCAAAATATCATTTATTTGTGATGATCTCATTTTTTTTCTCTTCTAAAAAAATAAACAGGAGTTAAGAAACCTGAGCCAGCAGAAGCCTTTGGATACCAAGTCCATGTCACGCAAAGCGCCACTATCAGCTTTCACTCTTTGAGAGTAATTTTAATGACATTTTCAGGAATTAGGTTTGCAAAAGCAAGGCTGTTACTGGATATTCAGAAAACAGAAAGGTAAGTGCTGTATTCATTACAACATTACAACGCTATGTTGGCACAGAAATACTCATGACTTTTCCATCAGCCTTGTACTTAAATATAGAATTTCAGAAATTTTTACAAGGTAGAGAAAGGGCAAGAAATTGTTGGCAAAAGGGGTGGTTCTGAGGTTACAGAATCCAAAATAATCTTGGTTGGCTGACCAAAAGCTAGTTAATTTTTCCTGAATGTGCCACAATGCTCATGTAGGTGGTACTAACTCATACTTGCCTTGCCCAGATCGGTGTATCGCATAGATTTTATGAACAGGGAAGAATGTAAGAGCAGTATGAGCCCAAGGAGAGTGGGCAGCTCTCCAAATGGGAGACACTCATCCTATTCTCATCATTAAAGTCAATCTTAAGAAACCATGTAAAAGGCCGTCATTTTAGTTGTTAAGCAAAATCTCCAGCAAAGCCAAGGGAGGTTTGCTTGTGTGGGAGGGACTGGAGAAACAAGGCCTCTGTGCATGTGTGAGCGTGTAGAGCAGGGCAGAAAAACAATTGTTTATGCAACATTAAAGGTGAGAAATGAAGCAGTGAAGAAATGCAGCGTTAGGGTTGAATGCTCAACCGTAATGTTGCCTCCCAGTATTTAAGTGTCAGCAAAGGTGGGTTTGCACATTGCCATGAATCCATGCAATAGGCAAGATTGCTAGGAACATGCCCTAATAGGGGTTGTTCAGTGACAAGTCAAGTCAACCTGTAATTATCCTGCAAAGGGAAAAAAAAAAAAAAGCAACATTTTGATTTGAGACCTCACCATCCTTATGGCCCCATTCTTCGTCCTTTGATCTCCAGGCCTGTGTGAGCTGTGCCTTGGTGCAGAGGTCACATCACACTCTCAGCAGCAGAGAATTATGCCTAAAACAAGACTGTCGCTTAGCTGACTGCAAAGTGTTTCAGTCTGGATGCCGTCATCCAAATAAGAGCCTAAAACTGTCACCCCTGATTTTAGCTCCTGCCCGCTCCACAGGGGCACCGGGAAGCTGAGTGTCCCTCGCTGCCTGTCCAGCCCCACACATAGCACATCACAGGACCAGCCTTTCCTATTCAGCATTTCCTAGGGAAGATGTGCCCTGCACTGCGGTACCTGGTTTTTCATTGTTCACTCGGTAATTAGCTGTTTTCTGGCTCTTGGTCTAGGATGCTCCTCACAGCTGACACATAACAAGCCAACTGCCCCTTCTTGCAAGCGCAGGAGCACTTGAAAATGCTGCTGCAGATAGCCCCGTACAAAGTCCACATCATCTCTCAGAACTCAGCTATGCAAGACAGCCAGGGCAAGCACAGTCCCATGGCTTATGTTGAGAGCTTTTCTCTCCCTTTGAGAAATGGGAATCTGTGGCTACAAAGGAACAGCGCTTCCACATCCCTGTGCCTTTCAGACTTACTTTGCATGTAATTCCAAATGATCAAGTCTAATGCTGATCTGACCTTTGTTTATTTTTCTTTCCTCAATATCTGAGTGATTAGTTTGGCTCAGAAAATGGATTTAACTATCATTTCAAACAACCGCTAATTACAGTGACTGAAACCTAACACTAATTCCAGCCTCAAAGGAGCCAATGGTTCGCATTAAATAGCAGATAAGGTGAAACATCTCAATTTAGTCTGGCTATACATTTGTCAGATTTCTGTGCAAAATGCACGCATGAGCAAGATACAACCTAGACAGGGGAAATCAGATATCACCAGGCTCTCAGTAACGCTCAAAAGAGCGTAACCCACCCCATTCATCTTAGGTTCCTTGAAGTTCAGGCACTGATGAAGCAGATTTCGAGTGGGACATCTAATGTGCCGAGAGGGGGAATTTCAGCAGTGAAATAAATTATTGATCATCAATACCTCTGTTTTAACATCTTAAAGTCACAAGGTGCTGAAGCGAGAAAGACTTCTGCAAATTTAGTAGAGCAAGTGCAATGCAAGTTCAAGGAACGATGTGAGTTTGCATCACGTGTCCCAGGCACACAGAGGCAGACAGGGTCCAGTGACAAGTTGGGGCACAAGAGGAGCTTTTCAGATCTCTGCGTAATCTTTTAGGATGGTGCCAATGCTGCCAAACTTGAGAGCTGAGTTTCTACAGCTAATTACTGCAGTTTACAGACACTAAAAGCTAAGGCGCATGTTTTCAGAAGCGCTGAGAGCTCAGGCTCCCAATACAGTGCAAATTAAAGCAATAGCTTCATTAACTATGCAGTCATACATGTAACACATCGCAGAAGTAGCCCTAGAAGCTGGAGCATGAAGACCACTGGCATGCAGTAGAGGATTAACTTCTGGGCTCCTCCACCATTCTTGGGTCAGATGGCAGAGGTATTTCATATTTTTTGACCACTCCCTTAAAAAATATAAGATTTACAAGCCAAAAAAAATGGCATTTTACTACTGCCAACTAACGTGAATTTAGCTGGCTCATCTTCAAATGCTCAGGTTTGAAACTTCTTGCCTTTTCTTTTCACAGGCATTTTTCTGCCTGACATTAAACCTCACATTATTCATTGTTTGCTTCAAAAAGCCAAACACCGCGTTTGAGGGAGGCCTCAAACTGGACACAGGTTATCCCAGTAATCTCATGTACAACCATCTCAATCAGCTCCGGTGGTGGGAAACCCCCATACGCAGCATTTCAAGGGTTCAGGCACATCCCAGCAGTTATTTTTCCTGCAGTCTCCTGCTGCATCTGGGACTCTGACGCTGGCGTACGCCTAATGCATCCAGCTGCCCTGGAGCCAGGGCTTTACCTCTGCTCATTCACCATAAAACCCTGTTGTTCTGTGGGAACATCTGCTCGTTTGTGCTCCACCCAAACACCACACGCATTCTTCAGAAATTTCTGTTTCTTACAGGTCTGGTTGCTTTTTGCCAGCAGCAATGTACACACTTGACACGCTAAGAAAAAGTATTTAACAGGAGGAAAAGTGCGTTCCTCATAAATTATTCTCACTGCAGCATGAAGAGGAGAAAACTAACACTGCTGTACTTTAGGGAACCTATTTGCAAAAGGAAAGGAGCTAAACTGAGCCAGTTAAATACCTGCCATTCCCTCTCCATAATATACTTCAAAAAGTGTTTATGGTAATTTACCCAGGTCACTACTGGACCAAGGGACCAATGGTGGCCGTACAGCACCCTGGGAATCGCACTCCCCCATGTGAATCCATGCTCAGTGAGAGACCATGGAACGGATTTCTACCTGTGCTTCTACCCTGGCTTCTGTGAAATGGGCTGTGAGTTTGGGGCTGGTTTCTGGACAGCTAGGACAACTCTCTTTCCTTAGCTCCCTGGTGGTGATCCATACCTGACACCAAAGACTGAATTTGCATGGAAGAGCAAGAGTCCTGCTCTGGTGGGCATGGAAGAAGGCACTGTGCTGTGCCAGACAAATGCGGGGTATGGGGTTTATAGCAGTTTTCTATACTGATAGACTCCCAGATACGCAATTCCAGCCCGAAGAAGCAGGACTTTTAGTTCTTATTACTTTTCAGTCTAAGTCACCAGTTGGAGCTGTTTTCATTTGACTTCTCATTGCTGAATTTCGAGGGTACTTTACAAGGACCGTTTACAGCTTTTCTTCACAACTATAAAATCTAAACACCATTTAATATCACAACCCCAGCATCTGAGGCTTCAAAGAAAGGAAGCAAATATAACAGTTACCAACTCTGCTTTTCACTCAGATTTAAGATAGTGTAAAATTCTTCAATTTTTTTTGAAGACAATTTTCAGACATGAAAATATCTCTAAGTTTTGCTATAAGTTAATGGTTCCATTCTGACTGCAATTCCCCCCCTTCACCGTAATGCAGACGATGCCTGGAGTAGAACAGCCTTTTTGATGTGTGGTGGTGACTGGCCGCTAAAACCTCTGTGAGAGCTCGTATTTCAGTCACGCCTGGGCTTCACACTTGATCTTCAGCCATATGAAAGCAAGTGAGTAACACTGTAATATTTTATGGCTAGTTGTGCTGGATTTATTGCTAGAACTTTTTCTTTCATTTGACCTAGCACTCCTCTTTGGAGCTTCATTTTGAGTTTGCAGTTTCTGTGTGTTTTTCTCATCAGGATGCAAACAACAGCCTCTGTCTGAGCAGACAAGGGCAGAAAGCCTTTCCTGGGCTTCTTGGGTTTAGTCTCACTATTTTGTATAAGGATCACAAGCCTGAGATCTCATGGCATTGGGCAGTGCACAAGTGCATGGCACTCAACCCTTGTCCTCCAAATGGATGCTCTGGCAGGGGCTGAGATGCAAAACCAAGCTGTAGACACCACCAAAGAGCATAGACCTTCCAGCACCCAAAAAGCCCAGCTCTTACCTCCAGACTTTTCTAGCTACATCTCTGCAAATCCCTTTAATTAGTCCTTTGCAGTGTTACCCAACTGGTCCAAGTGTTAAGAAAAACGGGTCATTTGTAGGAGCTTCAAGTCATCTGGTTACTCAAGACTTGCCTCTAGTTGGATGCTCAGTGTCAGGGAGGTTTGGTGGACAAAGTTTCTGTAAAACCGGTTCAAACTGCAGCGATGCGCTTCTTTCCTTCACTCCTGCAGTTTCAATTAATCTGATTTGATTTGATCTCTCATAATTGTGCAGTGCATTTTTATTTAAGTTTGCCTCCAGTCTCCTACCAATTAGTACATCCATGCATAAGTGATGTCGGTACCTCACATCTCTCCGGACTCCCTTGCTCACTGTTTCATCATCTTCAGCTGCTAAAATGCTCCAGGTGGCTGCCAGAAGCTGAGCAGTTCTCCCTCAAATTCCAGACCATCTCATGAAAAGTCTTTTGAGATCACGAGGACCGCCCCGAAACAGCTCCACATGCAGGAAAGCCCTATTGAATCACCCTCAGAGCATCTTATCAGCCACGCTTTTCCCTGTGAATCTCAGAAGTGGTTCCCATAGGAAGCGATGTGCTGATTATGGCTTGCAGGAGAAGGTTAAGACTGAACAACTGTTACTGAGTTGTTTGAATCCAGTTCCAGGTCCATCTCCGCCATGTATAATAATGTCCATAAATTGCTTAATTCCTCTGTAAGATTAAATGGCTGGTTACGCATGGCTTGTTCTGGCTTCCCTGGTACCAGAGTTGTAATGGTGTAATTTCACCCATGAACAGGGATGACCAGCTGATAACTGCCATCCAGGTACAGGCTGCAGGTGCATGTAGGGGTCCTTGCGCCCATGTTGGCCTTGGTTAGGGAAAGAGTTCGGCAAAACAACCACAAAACCCACTTTCTTGATTTGAGCTGGAAGATTTAGGAAGTCCCTTAGAAGTGTATGCGTTGCTTTTGCTGGCCTAACCTTTTGCAAAGAATGAGAGGGCAAGGACACACTTCTTAGATCCTCACTTTATGACCACAATGGCCTTCGCCACCTCCTTAATGCCTGCATCCCACCTGCCCTGATGTTGGAAGAGAAACTGAGGGAGCGGCAAGTTTTTCTCTGAATTCCCCTACTTTTCCCACAAACAGTGCTGTTGAGATAAATGAGTGAATGCTCTCCTCTCTAACAAAATTCTCTGTAAAAGCAGCTGGCAATTACAACTATAATGAGCACAGACACCAACTAGAGATGAATCAGTTATATACTTTTTACTTGTCTGGAACTACAGATTATGTCTACGGTGGAAAAGTTCATCTTAGAAAATATATTCGTTAGCATGATTAGATCAACACCACCACAATATTCAATATTACTTTGCCTTTGGCAGCAGCAAGGACAGCTGGGCAAAGCAGCATTTAACATGATGCTAGTTAAGGCATGTCAGATAATATACTTTCCAACACGAGGCAGTCTCCCACAGCAGACAAGTCATAGCAAAGGAACCAGTTTCAGTGGTCACTGAATAAATTAAAATCTTTCTGAGGTTATACACGGGACGGGTCAACACCCACCCCAGTGGAGCTTCTCATAGCAGGGACAGTCCTACGCAACGGCAGCTTACAGGAACAAGCCATTGGCATCAACAGGAGCTCTGCACGCTCCCAACAAAGTTTGAAATACGGAATTGGGCATTGCTGGGAGCTCTAGCCTGTCTGGGGAGTTCTTACAAGTTGGTTTCCAGCTAACCAGCAAGGCATACCAGCTACAAAAGGCTTCTTGGACACCAAATCATTCTGTGTCCGTGCACTTGCCTCAGCTGTGCTCACAAGCACGGCCCTCCCCTCTCTGCAATTCCCCAGACCTGGGGGCACCCCGGTTTCCATCAAACTGTGCTCCTTCCACTCTGGTTGTGTTTCCTCAAAGCTGATGTTGTGAAGGTTTCAGTTGCAAATGCTGTCTTGTATTATTCCCTTAAAAAGCATTCTTACTTTCAAACACTCCCTCTCTGTGTGGTATTAGGCACTCCAGCTGTGTAAGCAGGTAGTTGATGAGGTGCAAATGCTCTAATTGAATATCCAACACACTCAGAAATAGTTTCTTGGTCTGAAAGAGCTAACAAACCATTCTGTGCCTGTAAGATGTTTCCTCAAGTTGCTCCTTATGCCTTATACACACAGAAACAAGTGAAAAGTGTCTGTTAGGTCAAAAATACACAGACACACACCCTTTAACACTTACAGGACATGTAGAGAGAAATAAAAGCTCACAACACTGTATTATTGCAACAAAAAAACTATTCTTCAGGCATGGCAGAGATCAGCGTAGGTCAGTCAACACAGCCGCATTAAAGCAGCATTGGAGACCCAACCACTGAGCGTCACAACCATTCGGGCTTCACTCAACGAGCCACAGACTATGCAAAGCCAACTCTGCCAAAGCATAGGCCAGCATCAGAGGTCTCTGAAGGCTGCTGTCATCATCTGAACTGCATCTGACTAAGCTCACTTATCATGCATCAGGATACAGGCACCACTGGCACTATCTCCAGCTGTAATCCAGTCCACGTGCTGGCAGTGGGGATTGTCCTGCACTGACTCTGCCCCAGCAGAGGATTCCCCAGTTCATGGGAACTCTTCCCCTTAGCAGCTTAGCCAGTTTTTCTGGTTTGCTTTGCATTGCCATAGTGGAACAGAGCAGCTGCTATGGCTGCTCTGGCTGACTGACTCCTACCCAGCTGCCTAGAAAAACTCTCTACCATGGGAGCAGACGTGAATGTCAGTGTTTCAGAAAGATTTGTCTTACCTTGAGAAAAGCCAGCGAGCTAGAGCTGCAAAGAGGCTGGGCCACCAGCCTGAAAAGTCCAAGCAGCAGAAGTTACCTTTCCTTCACAGTCAGGAGAGGTTTCCAATCAGCATTTCAACCTTTGCCTTATCTACCAGCCTAGGTGCTCTTATGGATCCTCTCAGCAGAAGATCTGCACACCGCATAGATATGCCTGGGTTAGTGCTTTCTCTTGCCTTCATTTTAAAGATGGCAAATTGAAAGACAGGTTAGATAAATAAAGGACCAAAGACTCTAAAAGAGCCTACAGCAGAGTGGAGATGGGAGCTCAGCTGAGCACCACTTCAGGACCCCCACCTGAAATCCATCTTTCCTCCACAGTGGGGTGCCTGAGCACACTGCCTAAATAGCTGCACACACAGGATATGCTGCTACAGACCACCATCCCATCTGTAGACCCAAAAGGAAAGAAAGTCCTCTACAAATCTTTGTGAACTCTTTCTGCCTATAAAAATAAGTAAACCCTGCATTCCTTGCCATTAAAAGACAGGGCTTGGATGGTTATCTGCATGGATGTAGCCCCTGCAGACAATCATCTCCCTTTGCTCTCTAAGATTAACTCTTGTTTACACCTGTAAGTCTTTCTGTCTGTAAGTCTCTTTGACAGGTATCAAACCTTACCAAGAGGTCTACAGAGTTCTCAAGAAACCTGAGTTCCCAGGTTGCAATGCCAGAAGACAAAGCCAATTTAACTAGTCATGATTTTTGAAACCCTGGGGCATCACATCAACCCCCCACTCCATCTCGCATCTCCTGGCCACACACCCTTGCCCTATTCCCTATCAGACTCTTCCATGAGCCAATTCAGTGCACTTGACCAACAGAAGACTAATCTAGCTCTAGAAAAAAGGGGGGTGTCACTGCTGGGCTAGGAGTGAACAGCTCAGAGAGGGGACTGGCAAGCCCCAGAGCTCAGGAGGGACTGTGAGACCACATAGCCTGGGGCAGAGGTGGGAGGAAGGACAGCAGTGAGCTAGGGGGTTGTCCTAGGTGAGCTCTTGGGTTATCCTTGGAGGGGCTCTTGGGTTGTGCTAAGAGTGGCTCCTGGATTGTTGTAGGAGGGGCTCTCCTCATCCTCCAGGCGTTCTCCACAGGAATGGACAGGCCAGGTTTATCATCCTGTGCCACTATCTCCATTCCAGGGGCAAGGGTTTTCCCTCTGCAGCTGGGGACAGAATGGGAAGCAAGAAGTCACACGCTCCAGGAGGAGTCTGCAGCCTGAATCTGATACACAAAACGTCCCCAATAGGGTTATACCGAGACAACTCCCCCACAGCCATCAGAAACAGCAGACCCACAAGAGAAATGTCTTCGCAGTCACAAGTTTCAAAATGATTTCTATTTGCATTGCAATGAATTTGCCACTGGCAGGGTTGAAACTCAGGAGTTAATGTACTGCAGGTTTATGGTAAACGAATGCTTCTGGAGCCATAATTCATGTTAATTGACAGAAGCTGTCTACAACACTATGAAATATGCACATCATAGCTGCAAAACAGGAATCCCTGCGTGCATCGTAAAACAAACAGTGCCTTTTGCTTCCAAGCGCCATGATTACTTCTCTTTTTCACATCAAATAAAAACTGCTAGTTACGTCCGCATCTGAAATGAGGTGTGAACAGTCAAAGACGCATCTGTAACACAAGAAGGGAAGAGGAATGTACCTGAGAAACAGCTGACCATTCGCATCCACGCCACACTTTGATCATAAAACACACTGAACAACCAGCGAGCTCAGGGCAATGAAAATCATCAGGCAATTACCATTTGTGTGACCCATTTTCATCACTTCATTAAAAAAAAGAGGCCAACTGGGGCAAACTGGCTTAGCTCCATTGACTAGAGCACAATCAGCCCCCTAAGATTTATCTGCTTGGAAAATGCATATTAAAAGTAGATCAGCTTTTCACGACTGAACTGGATTTACAGCCTTACAGATATATTTAGGGGAAGATATTCAGTTTGTCAGTTAGGAAATTAGAGAAACCAGTGAGGGGATGTACCCAAGGATCTTTACTGGGACCACTGAGCAATGGATAAGTTTGTTAGAAATAGAGGTTAGTGAAGTGAAATGTTCGAATGTTGTGTACAGAAGGGATTCCAAGGCAGCGAGGGAAACACCCGGAAAATTTCCATTTTGTCAAAGTGTGTCATCACATCAAAGCACAGCCATCCTGAGAAGATATTTGGGTTTGACAAAGTATTTGGGGAAGATTTTCTGGAAGTTTGAGGAATCCCTAGCTGAGAGAGGCATCATGGTATGGTGTGGATTTCTTTTTTAAATTTGCTTTTTGACCCAAACCCTGTAATATTAAGATATTCCATTCCAACACACCATCTGAAACAATTCTGTCCTATTCCTATGTAAAATGAAAACTAGCTTTGAAGATCTGAAAGCTGTCACAAACAAAATTATCTGCTTACATCAATAGCTGTAGGGGACGGTATTTGGCCTTAGAAAATCCATCCTAGACCAACAAACCCAGTTAATGCAAGTTAGCTCTCACTGCAGTTGTAGAGTGTTTTTCCTCATTCCTTTCCTTATTAATATTATTGAATACTAGTAATTTCAAGGAAATGTATTGGGAAGCAAAGTCCTTCTTCTAGATTATATACAGTGAAGGTTTTTTTGCCACCACTGAACACTTCGATATAAGAGTCTAGGGTTGACCTTAAGGAAGGTATGTTCACCAGGTTTCCTGTTTTTTTGCAATGACGAGCAACATGCCAGCTAACCCTACCTGGCCCCACCATCCAAAGCATCTTTCCATCAGCTCCCCTGAGACCTGTGAAAACCCCCATGGATGTCCCGTTGACCAGGATCCCTTCCCAGCACGACCTACCGTCTTCATCAGAGCTCCCGCCAAAGCGCGGTGCTAAGCAGCTCCAGGCTGGCAAGGCCAGACCTGGGCAGACACAAGTTGGGGCACGGCGTGAAAGGGGAGGAAGTAAGAGGTGGCCCACGTTGCTCAATCTGTGAGATTGCACAAGGCTCAGGAGGCACTGTGGCGGGAAGGCGGTTTCAACTACGTTCTACTGGATCTTGCCCTGAAATAAATTTTGCTGTCTAATTTTTTCTTGGTTTCATTTACTTGTTTTATGCTTTGCTAAGGCCCAGGGTCCATCATTCTGTCTTACACCCCTTACGCATCAGGACAAGCAGTGAGCATCTTATTATTCATTCACTAACTAATGGCAGGACTCTGCCAATCTTCACGCCACATCATTCCTTTTTCCTAAGAGGGATCCTGGTGCATTCAACATGAGCATCTGAGGATGAGGTGCTGCGGGTAAGCTCACTGCAGGCAGGATTTGGCCCAGACAGGGCATCATTATTAAGCCTTAACTTGCCCCTTTCGTTAGCAGGGCGGTTCTGCTTGTTTGCTCCTGTGTTAACTAGTGAAGAAAACAGTGAATGATGATTCCTTCCCCAAAAGGCCTGAAACCTGTGAGCCCAGCCCTGCAATCATCACTCCCACAGCTCTTCCTTGACTTACACAAGCAGTTCCACGTGTGGACGAGGTTGGAGGATTTTCGGGATGAGACCTCAGGTAATCCTGACCTGACCTGACTCATGAAGGGGGGAGGAAGGAGCTCAATCCAACTGGCTTGGGAGGCAGTTCATCTTGCCAGGGGTGCCTGATGCCAGTTCCTTTGAAAATAATTAATCATCTTTCTGATTAAGTTTAGATACTCATAGATGGGCAAGGAGAAACAAGTCCAAGCTGAAGACACCATCAGAAAGGAGTGGAAGAGGAACAGTAGGTGTCGGGACAAATCGTTCTTATTTGGAAGCTCAGCTGAAGTGAGGTCAGTTTTTGCAGTTAGAGCCAGAGCCTGACCCAAGAAGTTTTTCTCTCCCACCCCAACCTGGATGCTGAGTGAAAGCAAACAGGACTTTTCACTCATTTTGAACCTGATCCTGCACCATTGAAATCATCCAGGCTCTGTCATTAGCCCCAAGTTCACAGGTGGGGAGGGAACACAGCCCCCTACCTCCTGCCTATCCTGACGACGGTGAAAAGAGCATTTCTGAAATATGTCAGCTAAAATATTTGAACGAGCTGGTTTTCAAATCCCAGTGTGGACAGAAGGAGCTGCTTTTTAGCAGGTGTTAGCAGGAAAAGATAAAGCTGCTCAGTTGAAAATATGTCATCTTTCATTTGAAAAAGTGTCAGTACGAGTGTGTTAGCACCTTCGCGCCAAGTCTGGACAAGCCCTGGAGGAGAAGGACAGCTGAACCAGGGAGGAGAGGGAGTGGGAACTCACTCTGGGGGTAGCCCAGTGCTGCAATACATTGGGTAGGAGTGAGAAAGCAACTATCCTCTAACGGGAACATTATAAAGCCAAGGGGTTTAGGAAAGACGTTTGCAACTGCCAGCATTTTACACCTGCTCCAAGCAAACTCTGAGGATCTGTTTGAGGCAGCTGTGACCACATGGAGTCTTTTCTGCAGTAGGATTCCCAAGGCTGATGTTATTGTGGGAGCTAAACCAGGTTCAGCAGCAGTGGGGCCACTACAGGAGCTAGACCCAAGTGGACGGAGCCAGAGAGGAAAGGGGTCACCTTCCAAGAGCTCAAGCCATTCCTGTGCTAGCTCCTGCTGCTCTAGCTGCTTTGGCATTCAAGCTGGCATTTTGGATCCTGCACGCTCAGGCCAAATCCCAGCGTAAGTATCTTCATGTCCCTCCATCAATAGCCATAGCAGAGCTTCAAGTGCAGGGTTTGCTTGGCTTGTTTTCCTCCATGCAAAGTGGCTGCACAGTCCCGTTGACTTGGCATTTACCCAAGCAGCTGCTGATACAGTTCCGAAGAGACACAATAAAAAGGCTGGGGGAATGCACAAATTCAATTTAATGTGGAACGAGGGACCAGTTAATCTGATCCCTGAGGAACACAAAGATATTTATTTTCATGACAGTGTTGTGAGGGCTCCTATTCCAAGACAAGAACAGCTCTCATCCCTTGGATCCACGCTCCCTCTGTGCAAACATGCCCCAACGGCCAGTTTTGAAGCCAGCTCCCAACCTGCTGCTTGCAACCAGATTTTCTATTTTGAGCCATATCTCTCTTTGGCACAAACAAATGGTATAAACACAAGCCACGGAGACATCTAACAGCAGCAAAGACAATGTGAATGGGGATGCTCAGATTTCTATCCTGTTTTCCAGGCACACCATGGTTCCCCTCCCAACCCAACAAATCCAGTGAGACACATTGAGTGGAATGTCCTCTTGAATGGCTCTAAAGGATTATTAAACATATTAATGAGGTCTGCACAGAGTTATAAATAATAAATGGCCAGTGCCAGTGCCTCAGTATCCAGGACAGATTTCTAGAGCTATATCCCAATCCACAGCTGGCAGGAAGAAATACTTAACCCACGTACAGGGCGATCAGAACTACGAGGATATTAATCCTGATGATCCTCTGACTGTTAATATCAGCACTAATTACTGTCACCGCAGCTTTCACTGCAGCCTATTCCTTCAGGTCTGTACATTAGCTCACAGTTTCCTGAGGGAAAGCATTGCAGCCTTCCCTGCCTCGCAGCACAGCCCTGCCAGGCCTCCTAACCCTCCTCTCCACGCTCTGTGCCACAGGTATCCGGATCCTGCTGCGCCGACCCCGTGCTGGGGCAGCTGTAATTGTGTTGCCACAATATTGGATTAGCAACACGGCGACTCTGAAGGTACATCACATTTTTAATTTCCTATTTGATGAAAAAATAGTTGCTGAAAGCAACTACATTTTCATCATATTTAAGGGGATGATCAAAGTTCTGTTACTGTGCATGACCAGAGCTACCTCCTCCTTGGATAAAACAAGAAAAAACAATTTCCTGCCCAAATCCACTTGGGATACACAAGTTCCCTGAACGGGGACTTCCGCCATCACGTAATGTCAGGGCCAATTGAACATGGTGTGCTGGCATGATGCACAGCAGCCACTGGCACCTTCATCCAAAACACATCCCAAGGGGGAGGTGGAAGCTCTCAGCACCATGGCAGCCGCGGCACTGGGCCAAGAAACTGCAAACTTGGATTCAGCTCCTTCGTCAGGGCGAGGGGACTCAGACACATTGCTCCCATGAGCCTTCCTCAACCACCATCCCAAGGAAACGCCTAAGAGAGAAAACTTCAACGCGGGAGTCAAGACCTCTCTGTAGGCAAGAAGCATTAAGTGACAGTCAGAAATGAGGGCGGAAAAGGAAGAGCTGCCTTCAGCCTCCCGGCTGCAGCACTCAGCCCTGAAGAAAAGGGAGATCAAAATAATTTAAAAATCAGCCCTTTGGGAATTACAAGGCAGCCTCGATTCTTTACCACCAATGATCTTAGTGGAATGACTCAGTTGCTTCAATTGCCTCAGACACCAAAATCCCCTGAAATACTTTGTAAAGGTGACATGTGGAGAAGCAGTTTTCTAAGAGGCAGTGATTGTACTGGGGGCTTAACCCTTTCCAGCAGCTCTGATTTCCACTTCTTTCAGGAGCAAAAACCAGTTTTTAGAGCCAAATTAAAGCACTTCCAAAGGAAATCTTTCTTCCTTGCGCCATGCAGGGCTCACACATACAGCGGCACGGTGCCAGCGGTGTTGATGCAGAGGCAGGGCAGGTTGGCCATGGGGACTGGCAGAACAGGGCCAGGCTGGGCACGCTGGCTTTTCACTGCCTGCAACCCGCGGCAGGCCGTGGCATCCCCTGAGAGCTCTGGGCAGACCATTAGCCACACTATGAAGAAGAGGAAAAAAGGCTTATGGTTACCTCTGGGCCAAATTTGCTTTCTTTCCACATAGGAAAAGTTCTCAGCAGTTTTGGAGAAATAGTGTAGCAGGATCTAAGCATGCCATCAGCCTGAGCCCAGGTGAAATAACACGGCAATGCAAGCTCAGACATTGGTTCTCCGGAAGTCCAATAACTGAAGCAGAAAAAAGGAGCTTCCTCCGCTGAGGCAAACAGTTCTTCTGAGCCATCTAGGGACAGATTTAGACAAGCAGAGGAGGCAAGAAAAAATCAGTGTGTCATCTCTGCGGCTATGTGTCAAGGCAAAGCAGCTTCTCCACCACTCGGGGACCCGAGAAAGGACAAACCCTGCTATTACACGCAGCTATCCTAGGTGCGGGATGAGCCTGGTAGGGCATAACTGAACAAGTTATACCTCCTAGGGTATAACTGAAAAAGCTCTTCAGACACTGTGGGCTGTGTGTGGCTTGGTCCTCTCCAGTGTCTGTGTGATGGAGCCAAAGCAGATATATTGAGGATCTAGTCACCAAGGAGGCAAAGGAAACTTGGGGATTAAATGAGAAAAACAATGGAGTGTGAGTAGTTTAAAGTAAGGGTCATTGTTTTCCTTTGCATTGTACACTATAGGGGACCACAATTCCTGACTGGCAGACATAAGCACTTGTGCAATAAAATGAGAATCATAACAACAGGTACAGTCATTTTAAGGAAACTGAAGAAAATATATAGTACATTTAGGCTGAATATCAGTCGCTGTTTCTGGAGTTCCTTTAATAACGGAGTAATTTGTCAAAGGAAACTACAGAAGTCACATTTCAGAAGTTTTTATGGACACGGGATGAAAGACAAAATATATTTTACATACAATCCTACATTAATAGGAGGGAGTGGAGGGGTTATTTTTTTTTCATCTCTAGTTCCTGTGCATGCTCAGCCTGTTACCCAGGGGGATTATCTCTTTCTTAACATGTTAACGTTAAGATTGCATACTTCTCTGAAAGATACAACTCAGTGAAACACATGGTATTGAGCTTAATACAAAAGTAAATGGGTGACGTTCTGTGACCTCTGTATTTTATAGGGGATGAGACTAGATGATCTAATGGGCCCTTCTGGTCCTACTGGCTGTAACGCCATCAATGAATGACTTTTTAGTGTTTTTTTTAATTTTTGGACCCTATGCAATTCTCTTTGCATCTTTACTAAGAGATAAGAGGTTTAGGGAGACCAAGTTGAATTAAAGATCCATATAACAACAAATAAATAAATATGCAGTGTTTTTGCTGACAAATTGAGGGTATCATGGATCAGCAGTTTTATTATAGTCTCAGAGAGAAAAGATCAAAAGACAGATCAATGCATCAGCTTTTAGTTGGTTTTAGATGGCACGCTAAGGGATTAAGAACTCAAAGGATTTCCCTTCAATCTCAGAGAGTTTCCAGAACATATAACAGTTTTAGGTCAAATTATAATAATTAACTTGAGATAGCATGTTGACTGGAGAGGAACTTTGCCAAAAACAATTTTGCACATCACTGAATACTGACGTTTGAATTCAGAAGGGAAACTTGCTTTAGCTCACCCACAAGTTTATACAGGCTCAGCCATTAAAAGGGAGGTTGGTCTTTGCAAAAAACAAGAGCTGAAAGTTGTAACGCTTCCCAAGTCAGATGGGGAGTAGTCCCAAGCAGATGATGTATAATGCAGCAGAAAGAATGTTTAAACATACATGGGATCATGCTGCCGTGCAGATAGACGTGGCCTCTTAAAACTCTGATAATTAATCAGTGACAGGATCGTTAATCAGCACTTCTATGTTCTTAAGAGATCCTCAGGAAAATGATAAATGTAAATGCCAGGGCTTATTTTTAGTAGACAACTCGTCTTTGATAATGAATAGATGGACACTTGGCGGGAAAAGAAAATACAATCTCAACCCAAAGTTGAAATTTTAAATTCATATTAAAAAGCTGCTCTACCTCAGCCAGGTGGGATGGCCCCGCTGCAGGAGTCACCGGTTGATACTATGCAGCCTGCATTAGATAAAAGAACAAGGCTGTATTAAGAGGAGAAATAGTTTTAAGGTCACGAGTAGCTGTTTTTTAAACAGAAAATATCCATTCCCTGTTGCTCCATATCCTAGTGAGCAAGCAGAGGGGAGCTCAAACATCTGTACTGGCAGACCTAAGTTTTATTCAATTTTATTTCGACCCACATTCCTCAAACTTCAAACTGCCATTACTTCCTATCGCCCCTGCAGACTGCTTCACCCCTTTAGAGGAGAGGAGGCAGCTGGAGAAAGTCATTTCATTAAAATAAAAATACAAAAAAAAAAAAAAACACAAAAAAATATAAAAAGCAGGCATCTAGGCTCCGGCTTGAAGAATTAGACAGTCCAACAATTGCCGGGTCAATTCACATTAAGCTGAACAAAGAGCAGACGGCAACAAGGAGATGAGCTAAATGGCTCGGTGGCTGCTGCCTGTCCCTAATTCTCTGTTGACTTTCGCCAGCGCCTTGTCAGAGGGGGGCTGCAGCATTTGACCCCCCGTTTCCAGGCGCAGGCAGGGAGCTGGGGACACATGCGGCAGCGTTAAATAGGCGACTCCATCCCTGCGTGCCCCGGCCCTGCCATGGGTGACTGCTCTCCCAAGTCAGCCTATCAGGAATTTATTGCCTCTTCTCCATCACCCGGCAAAGAAACTGTCACACAGATGTTGGCATTGTAACTCATTCAGTGTCACCGTGGGGTTCTCCGCCATTGTGTCCCCGCACAATGGGGCGGCATTCAGGGAAGGGCATGGCGGGGCTGCAAAGGTAGCCCCGGGGCCGGGGACGTGCTGATGCGCTCTTTGTTGCGGCTCCTGCGCCCGGGGTATCGCCTGCCCTTGCACTCCCCTGCGCCGGAGGCAAGGCCTGGAGAGGAGCTGGCAGGAAGGAAGGATTTTCTGCCTTTTGTGGGCTCTTTCTGTGCTATTTTTGTTCTCCGGGACGGCTTTTGTTGTCCAAGGTAATGATCCTTGGCCCTTATTCATATCTCTGCTTTTGTCCAGGGTCCTTTGTAGGCAGTGCACCGAGAGTGAAACCCACCAGACACAGCACCAGGGCCAGCCCCTGCTATATATATAGCTATAAATTACTAGCTGTGAGTTATATAGTACGAAATCATCCTTGTAAGGGTATTGGCGGCAGGTTGTGCAAAAGGTTTCTCAAAGATACAGCAGATGCATCCCGACTCGGCAAGGCATCCCCAAGAACACACCCCACTGACCGCAGAGGTTATGGGGTGATGAGCAGCATCCCAAAGCCCAGTCAGGATAAGTATCTTCACAGGCCGTCCCACAGCCACGTACAGTGGTCCCCTGAGCTTCTTTAAACGCAGTCACACTCCTATCCATAGGGAAGACCAAGGAAAAAGGGGTTCCAGCAATGATGTAAACCAAAGCAAAACCCTACCCTCAAACCTCTGCTGAACCTCCAGAGAGGATGCTCTCACCCCTTCTGCATGCTCCTCCCCTGATGCCTGCAAGGGGGTGGGATGGCAGGAAACACAGGCACGCTGCTCTTTAGACGTAGTCATATGTGCACATAAATATAAAAAAGTAAAACCAGTTTCAGTCCTTAAAAGAAGAGGAGCTCCAAGGCTACGTCTTTCCTCCCCACTGCCGGCACTGGTGGCATCCTCACCACGCTTGAGACAGAAAGGCAAAACACGGCAGGGGGACAGCCCACGGTGACACCACTCCGCACTGAAGCCTCCCCCGATGCCCAGCACGAGCTTTGCTCTGGCTCCCTGCGCAGAGCTTTCCCCAGGGCTCCAGACCTGCAAACAGTTATGCAAGTTCTCACATGCATAATATTAAGCATATTTGTTTTTGTTTTTTCAGGTTCAAGGCCTTGGAGTGCAAGCTCCGGAGGGTAGGGAGGCTCTGCCGTTCAGACATCTAAGGCACCACACCCAGCCATGAGGAGGAGGGATTTTTTTCAATTTTTTTTTTTTTTTTAAATTTTTTTTAAACTCCCATCCATCAGCTCAACAGCAGCAATGGTGTCAAATGAAGTCTTTCCACTCGTGCAATTTTTGCGGTCTAAAATTCGCCACGTGTTTAACCACGACTCCTTGGCCGGTCCCCGCAGCACCCAGGTTCCCAGGTGGTCCCCCATCCCAGCACCAGCCAAGCCTGCGACTGTTTAGTTTCTGAGCTCAGGGCGGTCAGGCCAGAGTGGATACAGGCCAAATATAATATAGACACACACAGGCCTATATTATATAAAATACACACACTCTTACACATATTTTATGTATATACATACACATATGTATATAAAAATATATAAACTCACACACAATGCGTGTGTTTAAAATAGAACCCCCCAACCAGAAAATAAAATATTTTACTGCAAAGTGAATGGATTTTTTTAATGCTTAGAAAAACGTGTTAAAATAAAACTAGAACGTTAATGAATCCCTGTTCAAATGCCGATGAAATACAGCGCTTCTTACTGACTGCACAAAAAATTTTTACTGTTTATTTATATCACTGCTAATAGGAAAATCTCATTCTGAGTGAAATATTATACTTGCTACAGAAGGGGCCTAAGTCTTCACGGCCCACCAAGCTGTCCTCTGCAGCAAACCTATGGTACAGAGGGTCTGGAAAACTCGTGGCCTCGCTGAATGCAGGCTTGAAAATCAAAACCAAACTGGAGCACATAAAGTTCACCTTCCTGGTGGGGTCCTTTTGCCCTCATGAGACTCCTGAGCCAGGCAGTTTGCTCTGAGCCTGAGCTGGGGAAAAGCCTGCCCTCCACACCCGCCTTTTTTTGTTTTTTAAACTTTCCCCTCAAATGGGTGCCGTCCACTATGGAGAGGTGCCTGATGTCCCCACAGGCAAGGTGACCTCCCTGAATAAAGTACTTGTGCACAGGACCTAACCTACTGCCCCTGCTGCTTGCATTTGGAGAGAGGACCATCTGCATTTAACACACCCTGTTGGTTGATGAAAGACCCTGGTGAGGGCTGGTAACCCAGCCCAGAGAGGGTTGCTTGATGGAGGTAGGCTTTGAGATCTCAGACCTTCAAACAAAAGCCACGAATTGTGTGGGCAGGTTTCCTGAATCATCACACCCTGTTATTAGGGCTTTCAGCTGGGAAGGGGAGAGACGTGGACTGTTCCAGTGGCAATTTAATTATTTTATACAAATGGGAACATCTTTAAAAGTTTTAGAGCCTGGGAGAGGCTTTGAAAGCTCCGTTTGGACATTTCTTTGGGGAAAGCAAGTTCAAGTCCCATCAAGCAGAGGAAAATCACTCATGGGAGTCTCCCATATCCCAGACGAATACTTTAATTATTGGCCTGGGCACAGGGAGGAGGGGGGGAAGGACAACATTACTGCTTTCTCCAGCTCTTCTACCGACAGTAGTGATTAACCCTTCTTGGGCACCAGAACATGTCAAACTTTGGGTCTCCAATCACACCTCTAGCCCACGCAGAAGTAATATACAAAGATAATGGTAGACACTTCTCTGAGGGGGTGAGGGTGATAAGGGTCCCATTAAGCTTCCCCTGTGGTCAGTGGCCAGAGATGGGCTTCTCCAGAACGCAAACGCAACCACTGAAGACACAAATTTCCCTTTAGAGGGGTCTGTCTCTTCCCACTGAAGGAAGAGAGATCCCAGGCCACCAGAGTCCGAAGTAAAGGAACCTTCTCTGGTGCTGAAACAAGGTGGGATGAATCACAGAATTATACAATGGTTTAGGTTGGAAGGGACCTTAAAGATCATCTAATTCCAACCTCCCTGCCTTGGGCAATCTGGGCACCAAACCTGAGTGTTTCCTCAGCCCTTCCCCTCCTGAAATTCATTAATCCCACCCTGTGCGGTGCCCGGCGCACGGCATGGATGCTCAGTTTCCCTGCAAAGATTATTCACACAGTGACCCATAACTTTGGCCGGATGAGAGCACTAACATATGTAAAGGATTGAGCCAAGCTCTTGGAAGCTAACGGGAAAGAAAACAAACTAATATGCTGACATAGCACTAGAGTATGGAGTAATCAAGAAAAAGAGCAATGCTAACATGGCTTGAATTATGTAACGCTGACATTGAAATGCCTGAAAAATGGTGGGAGGAATCCTTTTTCCTCAGAGTTCAGAAGAACAGGACGGGACAGCAGACCCCTTCCAAGTCTGATGAGTAACTAGTTTTCACCAGTTTCACAAAGAAAGCTTTCAGCATGTAGGTATAATGATGGCACAACCCGAGGAGATAAAAGGAGAGGGCCAATGTTCACAGTCAAAACAGGCTAGTCTGAGTCAGTTGGTTATGGTGAACTGAGCTCAGCCAAAGATGATTTGGAGATTCCTTGAGCAATCCTGTGCAGCAAATCTAGCTAATGGCTGTGCTCTGTCTCTGTGTAAGTTGTAATTCATAATCACCACTGCATCAGGAGGAAAAATACATTAAAAATCATTTTGCTTTGTACAAGTTAGTCTAGAACAACAACAAAAATACTGAAATACCTCAGGGAAAAGGCTTTCTTAAGGAAAATTACTGGGCACAGCTAGCATTGATTAGGTACCTCTAAACCCCCAACAGGACATCTAGGCTCAGTAACTCAGGCTTTTCACCAACAGCTCTTGCCCAGGAGACCAAGGCTAGCTCAAGGTGCAATGAGAGCAAAGGAGTCCCGACAACAAGTGACTGGGTGACAGTCGTCCTGATACTCTCCATCAGTGACCAAAGCAAACACCCACTGAGTTGTTGGAAAGAATCTCGCTCATTTCGGTGGTCTTTGGATCCTGTCCCGAAGGGGAAAGCAACTTCCATCACAGAAATATGCCTGCCACCTAGCTCATTTATTGCTCCTTTGTTAAATGTACTATAAAGACTCACACAATAAAGTTCCAGAAATCATCCAATATCAACAGGTTTCAGCTGGAGTGATTAACGAAAGCCCAGGAACTTGGAGAGCAAGCATATTAATATCTTCTGGCCACTAAATCTTTCTTGCCAAGCAATAAAAGAGCCAAAAAAAGCTAAGTAATTAGGAAGTTAGCACAATAACTCCAAATCCCAAGGAGGGTTCACTAATTGTTTACAGAAGATAGACTGCAATGAAGGGATGATTAGAAATATGTCAGCTGCAGGACTTCGATAGCAGCAAATCTGTCTTGGTAGGGGGAAGAATAGATTACAGAGAACGAGAGCAGTCAAATAAGTGGAGGGCAAATTACTGGCTGCTCAACCTCAGAGATTTTGCAGTCCTGCAAACATCTACTCTATTGGTCTCAGTGTAAGATGGCATCAGCCACGTCTGGTATTTTGCATAATGGGAAACAAATTAAAAAGAAGAGGACACGGGCCATGGTGTTGCCTTTCAACCCAGCTGGGACCATCCATCCAGCTGACGAAGCAGAGACACTCCCTGGGAGCAGCACTGCACACAGCTGCTGTTGGAGCAGATGCTGGGCAGCAGTGACACAAGTCAGCTTGCCTTGGGCCACTGCAGCCCTGAGAAATGAAGGGAAACTTGGGCAGCATCTGATTCTGGTTTTCTGGATCCTGTTGGTGCCCTTGGCATTAGAGGGTACGGGGACAGCCAGAGAACAAGCCCAAACATCTGGGGTGCTTGCTTGGTGTCACCAGTGACTACACAGTAGAGTGAATTTCTCCAATAATTTTCTTATGTTTGGGCCAATGTAATATATCCAGAGTTGTGATGCTCCACAGTCCTATCTCTTGCATGGCAGCAGCCCACTGGTAAGTGTGTAACACCTATATTAACACCTATAGCTTTGTGCCAGATCATGCAAACTGAAGCATAGAACAAGCCTAAAGGACCGGGTGGAGAATTCAGGACCACTTTGTCTATATGAAAAGTCAAGACCAACCACCATCAGTAACATGAACTCCACTGACTGTTGCATCTCACCACTCTGGCTGTGCCAGGTATCATGTGTAGAATCTCGAGACACCTATCAGAAGCACAGATGCGCAAAGACGTATGAAAACATCCTCATGCCAAGAGGCTGATAACATTTCTCTCTCTTCCACAGCTTCCAGATCCATTTGGCCCTGTTTCTACGAAATTTTTCTTTTTTTTCTAATTCTCAACACTGCAAACTCTGCCTGCAGCCCATTAAACTGTGTCCATGCACCCTGGGGCTCGGGGCTGTTCACAGCAGTTACGTATGGGCTCTCAAGGGAGGGCGGAAATAGGGATGGGTTGTAATAAGTACTAACAGGGTGTTTTAACAAGGCTTCTGGGCACAGGTCCATGAAGCACTCTGCACCTCAGCCTGACCAACGTAGCTTGTGCGCCCTGCAGGATGCCCCCGGACCAAGCAGTCCCAGGCTCTTCAGTTAAACTGGCCAGCCAAAGACAAGGCACGTTGCTCTGCTGTAGCTCCTTGAGACACAAAGACCTTGTAGCTGGTACCAGGAATTTCTGCCAATGACTTCAAAGAGGGCAGGATTCAACTCATCGTTTGAAGCCCGGCCCCGTTCCCTGTCCTTAGGCAAGTGGAGGAGCCATGAGAACAGCTCAGAAACCTCAGCTGCTTCAAAGCACATCTGCCTACCTTGGGAATCAAGAAGCATCCTAAAAACACACACCCCCCTCTGCACCTGCAAAGTGCTGGCGACCTGTTCGCACTGCCTGAGATAAGACAACCACCCGTGCCCTACCTGCCAACTGTATGGTCCTCAAATATCTGAGCCCCTACTATTTCATGTCACATCCCAGCTCTTCACACTGCGTACAAAGCTGCCAGCCCAGACGCTTTACCCAAGTCAAACACCCACAATCAAATGAGTAAAGGCATAATCCTGTCTAGGATGCATGGCTTGATAATTCAACTTCCCTGACAGCAGTGGTGGAAAAACAGCACAGAAATTTTATTGTAACATTGCGGCAATCTCCTTCTTAATTAATACTTTATTGCACTGATTCAGCCTGCTTTTGCTGCTTGCAGGTCATCAGTATAAAATCACTCACCCCGAAAGGAGCTCGTAATTCAGATGTTTTCCCACAGTGCAGCGTTCCTCCCCCCATCCTGTCCCAGCTGAGAGCAAGGCCAGGCAGCATCCCCATTTCTTCGGGAAGTCCATGGGGACATTTTGCAAATGAAGTGATATGATGCTTAAAAGGCCAAATGAAATAGGGTGAGGGGCTCTTCCCCAGCCCAGGGCACACAGGAGATGCTGGCCAAGTGCACGTTCTCCCCATCGCAAGAGGATGAGTTTTGGGAACAGCCCCGTGCTCACACATTCTCTCGGATGGTGCCAGGACACCAGCTCAGAGAGTGTGAGTTAACACAGTCCAAATCTGTGACAAGGCATTTGCCAACACTGAAACTGTGTGGATGGTGCTAGGCCATGGTACAAGACCACGTGTTGGCCATGCATGTCTACTAGTGGCAATGGAGCAGAGGGAACTGCCCATATTGACCTCACGCTGCCAGCTAAGTGCACAACTTGTTACAGAGTTTAGAAAAGCAAAGGCACAAAATTTTCTGTGTGAAAAAGACCCAAAGGGCAGTTCTGAAAAAAGGCTTGAGACACTTACTGCTTGGAGCTGGTTCAGGATGCCACTGCATGAGGAAGCACGTAACCTTGGGAAAGCTCCCTTTTGTCTCCGGGCTTCCATTCCTCAGCTACCCAACAGGAAAACAGCACGCTCCCTTCTCTCAGGGGTGGTGTTAGAGTTGCACATCAAAGACCACAGGGTGTCCGGGCGCTGTGGGGATGGGAACCAGATGAGCACCCAACCTGAGATGAAAACACAAAGAAAGATGTTTTCAAACAGAAGTAATCTAAGTCAATTTTGTCATCTCCAACTTCAAAGATATAAGGCCTATTATTTTGCCTGCTCAGGAAGTGGAAAAACATTCTACTTGTCCAATACAGATTCATGCCAACAGTAGGCAAAATTTTGGTCTATTGAATTAATTAACATCATTTTTAATTGAGGTTCCACATTTCACCCAGCCTGGCTTAGGGCATGTCTACGCAGATGGGCGCAGACACATGCGGGCTCCTCTGTCTGCCCTCCAAGCCAGCTTGACTCGAGCTGGCTTCAGCATTGCACTGTGCTCGCATGAGCTATCTGGCTACTTGAGGGGAAATAAAACATGCTCCTACCAGACAGGGCATAATATTTAAGCCCAGCACTGCATGAACGTGGCTTCATGGCTTGTGGATGAAGCTGGCTTGCACTCACTTGGCTTGGAGAGCAAGAGACGAGCTCACATCTGTTTGTATCCATCCATGCAGGCATGCCCTTATATGCCTGTTTTCATGTTTACTAAATATCTTTTTATTTGGCCACCCACTAATGGAAGTATTTTCATGACAGCTTTTAGAAACTGTAGAGCTTTCCGTTTTACTATTTCCTTGTACTGTACAAAGCCAAAATACTGTGGTGTTCACCATAATCAGCAAAAATCAGGAATAGAAGCATACATGATTACGACAGCAATAAATAGCAACAAATTAATTACATTTGTAAAATGATTTTGTTTCTGATAATCACAGGTGCTATTAACAACACAGGTTTTATTTCATACGTGGGTGTGTGCAATGATCTATTATTTTGGCAGATTCTTTTTAAAAAAGCACATTCATCTGTCCTTACTTCAATAAAATACTCAATGAGAGTAAAACCTACAAGACATGGAAGCATCCATGGAACGGATGCAATCATGGAAAAACAAACCATCCCCATTTCATCTGTATTAATGTTCGTCCAAGCTCAGGATAAATGCCCACGCAGAGACACAGCTGAAACAATCTGAGTATTTACTATGATCAGTTTTCATCACAGGCCAGAGATACATTTGGAGCGAGCCCAGTCGCTGGAAAGAAATTCTCTGGATATGGAATAATAGGAAGTGCATGGAATGTACAAAGGAAAAACCTTTTCACAGGAACACAAATAACTCAGAATTCACAGGGACATAATTTACAATGAATGTAGTAATTTACTCAGGGAAGGAGGAAACTTGCAATAATTCATTTGAAATGGCTTTCTTTGCATAAACATTGACCAAGATAAAGCTTATCAGAGGCTTATAGCTTTTGTGTGCAATTGTAGTAGTCCATGGAGTATTAGTTATTTGGCAGTTAACATGTTATTCAGATATAAAACATACAAGCCAATTAAGTATATTTAACCATTCACTGTCCACTTCTGGAATAATATGAGTGCTCCTCATGACTCTTAACCAAAGCCTTTGCTTATGACATTGGTGTCATGATGTCGTGATTTAACCCCATTTAGCAACTAATCACCACACAGCCGCCTGCTCACTGCTCCGCCGGTGGGATGGAGGAGAGAATCAGAAGAGCAAAAGTGAGAAAACTCATGTGTTGAGATAAAGACAGTAAAACAAAAGCCGCACACGCAAGCAAAGCAAAGCAAGAAATTTGTTCACTACTTCCTGTCAGAAGGCAGATGTTCAGCCATCTCCAGGAGAGCAGGGCTCCATCATGCCTAATGGCTACTTGGGAAGACAAACCCCATCCCTCTGGATGTCCCCCCCCTCCCTTCTTCTTCCCCCAGATTTACATACTGAGCATGATGTCATATGATATGGAATAGTCCTTTGGTCAGTTGGGGTCAGCTGTCCTGACTGTCCCTCCCAACTTCTTGTGCACCCCCAGCCTGCTCGCTAGTGGGGTGGTGTGAGGACCAGGAAAGGCCTTGACTCTGTGTAAGCCCAGTTCAGCCGTAACTGAAACATCCCTGTGTTATCAACATAAAACTCAAATCATGGCTTACAACAATTTAAAGGTATTTCCATTACAATCTCCACCCCTGGTCCCTTTGGACCAGACCATCAGGTTTAACATTCAATGAACTCCTCCCCTTGCTCCTAGCCTGGCTAGCAACAAGGGGTTCTTGCTACAGGAATCCTCAGTGCCACATGTACAAGAGATAGGAAAGGTTTATTGCTTGGACATCTGTGTGGAGGCAGGAGGTGTTCGTGCAGCACCAAACCCTGATGCAGCACCCAGTCTCGAAGAGGCAGGGAAGAGAAATGCAAGAGATTTTCTCTTCTCTCATGTTTGCTGTGGTCACCAATTCTTGGAGCTTAATCCAAGCTCTTCAGAATCCACAAAGAAATAAATTTACAAGGCTGGACACTGCAGCTGCCAAAACAAAAGATTATTCTACAGTCATGAGAATTAAAATTACTCATGAGCTCAGGCAAAATCTTTTATAAGGGGACAAATTTTCTGATCATCTGTAGAAGAAAACACCCCAGTTAAATAGAGGACTGTAACTAAACAGTTATTCAGGTTTGGCTGAAAGGATTTGGCCTGCAGAGATTATTGATTCTTTGTTTATAGATGATGGGCCTTACAAGAATGAGGGTTTGAAGGGATGTGGGGAAATGTGAGCAAGAGGGCTTGAGACAGTTAAACCAACAATATAACCATGGGAACTGCTCTCCACACTGACCAAAGCTTAAGGTAAAGTAATGTCTTTAACTGTCATGGGCTATCTAGTAGGTTTGATGAATTTCAGCTTCTGGCCTTAGGCCCAGAATGGTGGAGTTTGATGCAAGATGAATGAGCAGACAGTTGCTTAAACCAGCTTCTCCTTTGAAAGCCTACTCCGTGGATCTTTTCTGGCGACACTAGTATCAGTGGTATCTATATTTTCATTACCTTCACTGTACCTTCAGTAAGGTCCTACATCTATGTTTCAGCTGGGTATCCTGCACAGGCTGAAGCCCACATGAGCCCAAGCTCACTACTTGTCTTCATTGCGCAGACTCCAGTTCATGTTCAGGTTCAAGACAAGCTTTGGGAAGAAAAGGTTCCAGCATGCAACCGCTTACAGCATGGAGAGACTGGCCACAGTTGCGCTGTACTACCTACCACCTTTTACTCCTCTGTTGAGGTTAATTGGTCTCAAGGACCTCAGTAGTACCTGCCACACAGATGACTAAAGAATATAAATTAATCTGCTGTTGTAGAGCAGAAGCACATGTTTGCAGACATATGAGTCCTGTAGCTGCCATTAGGTGGTGCATATCCAGGTGAAGAAACAGTCCAGGGTTTGCTCATAATTTGGTCCCTGCACCAAAGGATGGTGTGGCCCGTCCTGCCTGCTCAAGGGCCACAAATGCGCTGAGGATATCTATGAGGCTGTCAGATGCTTCTTGCTACATCATCTTTGCTACTGTGGCCCAAGAAAGGGAGGCTGATACAAACAGACTCACCCTCTCAACTCCTCTGCCACATAAAGAGAGAGGAAAACAGCAGAACAGATAAAGCTGTTTATACAGAGTTCCCACAAGATTTTTCAACAAAATGCTGTAACTGTTAGTTTTGATTAGTTCTTCAAAAGACCTTTATAAGATGGTTGTTCTTTGCACATCAATAGAGAGTGTCAAGCAGAGGATTATTTTGAAGTTCCACTTCCCTTGGAGCTTGACATTTGTCCCCTTTGAGTACCTGAGGAAGGTGGGAGTTGTACCAGGTTCTGCAGGTTTTCCCACCTGACAGGTAGGTGAATAGATAGTTGTTGTCAACCATCACCCAAACCACAACTGACTTACCTTGCTGCCTTGCAAGAAACCACATCTGTGCCTTGTCTCCCAAAGGATCTTACAGCAATATTTCTGACATACGTAAGTTATTACACTGCAGAAACAACTCTGTCCTTTCTGGAACTGAATATAGCTCCACATTCACTGTCAAGCTCTACCCAAATCTTCCACAGGGATTAATTCCACTTACAAATTTTCTGCCTGTTGTCGAGGTAGACCTGGCATCCAAGAAAGTTATTCCTTGGTTTTAGCAGGAAAGTCTTGTACTTCCGTCTATGGTCTCCATCCACCGCTCTCAGCATATGACCCTGCCCTATCCCATCCAGGCGGCTCTCTCCAGATCAGGAAAGATATGCAATACTTACAACTGGAACATTCGTTTTCTCTTCACGCTCCACAGTTGCCAAAATAAACTCTCCATAAGATAGAGGCAAAAAGTTACTAACAGAGTGAGTTATGCCCCGATTGCTGCATTCCTTTCGGCGTTCCCTGGGGGCTTGCTTGGTGCACAGCCCAGCGAGGAAGTGCTCTGCATGCTGGGTTTGTTTGTGTACCCCTTTCAGGATTTAACTCTAGCAACACCTTAAGGCAGCTCATGAATGAAAGAGTGAAGTAATGAATATGAAATACGAGCAAACAAAGTGCGCTCAGTCCAGCTCCTGATTCGCTTTGCTCCATGCTCGCTGGGCCAGGCTGAGGGGCAGGGGTTTGTATTTGTCACCCACCAGGCTCATGCTGCATGAAAGCATCCACCTTCCTATTGGTTTTGAATTCCTCACTATTTCATTTTACTGAGTCTTTCCTTACTTCTCTTTGCCTGCACTAAAAGGAAACCCAAAAGCGCTCTCATGACCACGGTGCTCCCTTTCCTTCATCTTCTTATCAGGGTAACTCACCTCAGCCCCCTCTCCAAGGCGTGGTGGCCAGCACCTCAGGCTGTGTGCTATATGAGGCCATACCACTCATCGTAGCAGGCAATACAATATTCTCCCTGTTCAGTCTCCACCTCATTCCTTTCCCTCACCTCTATTTGTTTTCTCAACTGATGAAATGCACAGAGCAAAGCTTTTCTCGCCTACAATGCTTTGGTGGTTAAAGCAGTTCACTGAAAACGCTTTTCATGACCTGCGCTAACCAGACCTTCTCATATCATCATATTCAGCTTTTTCATTCCTGTGGCTTTAGTCACTTTTTCAATTGTTGCTTCACCAATTTGCACATACAGAGACATGGCTGACTGGTTCATTTGTTCCCTAACCTTATGGGTTTTTCACACTGCAGCGCAGTTTGGGCTACAATTCGCTCTGCTGGGGTGGCATGGTGAAGGACCCACAGAGCATCACTGCTGCTGGCATCTCACTCTCAGCTCCCCCAGGAACTTCCGTCTGCCCAGGAGCATTTTGGACATTCAATTTTATTCCAGTGACCTGAAAGGCCACCAAGTGGAGAGATGTCCCAGGTATATCTCCCTTCCACCAACCTGATGTCCTGTGCTGGACATATCTCATGACCCCAGGTTCATTATATTGAATGGACACCTCCTACTAAACGCATGATTCAAAGCCTCTAAGGACTGAAGCCATATAACCATAACTTCCCTGTCCCTTCAGCAAGTTCAATACGTGCTTAAGGTTTATAAGGGCAACACCCTAACATAAAACAAATGCTAAAATCTGCTTTATGCTGGACTAGAATAGAATCCTACCACATCAACGTGACAGTCACTCCCTTGTCATGGAGAGATGACCTCCTTAGTACACTCTTGAGTATGCCTATGAAGAACACCATCCTTCTACAAACAACTGCAAGAAGCCGACCAGATAGAAAAGCATCTACTTTGTGCTCCCCTCCTTCTTTGTTGCCGTGTCTCCATGCTGTGCCCCAGGTTGCAGTCACAAGGTGCCAGTTGGGGTGACTGGCTGAAACAGAGCTGGGAAACCAGGACTCTCAACCACAAATCCCTTGGGAATACTTGTGTCAGGCATTTCTCAGCACCGCTGCCTGTGAGGAAGTTATTTCTAAGGTCTTTTACCATGAAAACTTGCACCTCTCCATCAGTTGACCTCATCCCCTCCCTCTCCATTCTTCCTTCCAGCTATTTGTTCACCCCAAATAACTTCCATGGCTGGCAGGGGAAAGGCGGGCCAGCTGTGCAAAGCAAATCTCCTGTTGCACGCTGAGCGCTGGGTGCAGACGTGTTAGCGCTGCCTCTGCTCACTGGGGAGCCAGGAGCTCTTTCCTACAGACAGTGTATGCTCCCTGCCCAAAGCCTGCCGATTTATTAATTAAAACCTGTGCTTCATGGAAAGCATTGATCTCCCAGCTGGGAGCAGGCGCTGCGTCCAACCCAGGCAAGTGCCTTCCTGCCCAGCACAGCCAAGATTCCCTAATGTTGGACACTTGCTAAAGCAGACAAGTGGCTGACTTGGTCATTTGACCTCCTCTAAGAAGGAAATCATAGCTCACTGTGATGTAGTCAGGGCTGGTGTTGAGGGACAAATTCTCCTTCCCCCATGAAATACATTTGCCTTGAGCAGAGGGTTGCCAGCCTTAATGCGGAAAAAGCTTCTTTGTTTTTAACTGTTCATGAAAATGGTTCATGTTCTCTAAAGTATTAGGACAGTTGTAACCTTCCGGAATGACATCTTAGCTTTCTATTAAACACATTTATGTGTTATTCAAAGGAATGGATGGCACAATCTATATAAAACCTTAAGCCACATCAATATTAGGTTTCAGAGCGGGAAGGGGACAAGTTTCTGAGCGAGAAGCAGCCAATAAAGCACTCTCAAATTAAATGGAAAGTTACTGGAACGTACAAGCACTTGGGGATATCCTTGATATTAAAGATGTGCTTTGATAGCCAGTCACCACAGTGTAGATCTGAATTGGAACAAAGATCCACTTCATCTGATCTATAAAGATCAAACTCACTCCTGTGATAATTCTGGGCTTTGAACATGAGATAGTTGCAACTGAAGCAAACATTTTATTCCTCAAAGCTCATTTTCTTCTGCCAACAGAACTTCTAAGTGCAGGAGTGGGGTTGGACCTGCTGTGTCAGTGGCTTTGCTAATAGATTATGGTGGGGGTTAAGATCCATTTCTTGAGCAAAGAGCAAAAATTTTGAGCTGATAAAAAGCTTCTGCTTATGAAAAAAAAAGTACCTTCAGCAATATCAAAAGAAGTGCTGAAGATGAAAACAGTAGTTTAGGAGCATGATCTGTGCTGAAGCAGCTTTTTTGAGTTGTCTGAGGATTGTAAGTTTCACAAGGCTGAGCTAAAGGCGGTACATGACAACGTGCAGAGGCAAATCACTGTTAGTCTAAATGGGCGCAGAAGGGATATGTGATGTGATGAAACTCCTGAAACCGTCACTGGCAGAGACAAGAACACAGCTTCCAGCTCTGCATTTTCTACTTCAGCCATTAAATAAAGCACTCGGGCTGTTAGCCTGGCTCTATCTGGTGTGATAGGCTGTGATATTTGCAAGTGGACCTGACTTCAAGAGGGAAAAAATATCCCGAGTTTTCAGTGAAAGCAGCTATTTACAGTCTCTTTGCCTGAGATCTGTGCAGGTCCAGCTTAGCAAAGCGTCTTTCTACAAACCAGGCACCGAGCAAAAATGTTCCCACCAAGTATGTTTAATCAGTATGCAGAGACTGTATAAAAGGAAAATTGGAAACTCAACCAAGGCAAACAAAATGAATGGCAGATAGCAAATAAAAACAAATACAAAGATCTAATTTTACGTATCACTGGAAAATTCCACCAGCTCAAATGTCAAGATCTGCATTTAAATGTGATTTAAGCGAGAAGGGGCTGATCTTCAAACCCATTGTCACTCTTTTTACCATCATCATTTGAACACCTTGCATTGGGTTTAAAACTATGGCACTAAAGAGTAGAATAAACCCATGAAATTGATTCTGACTGGCTTTGATATTCTAGAAAATATACCTGGTGCAGACATAAATTTATTTTATTACAGCAGCGTAATGACGTTAACTTCATATTAATGCACCGCACGCCCTCAGTGCCTTGCCTGAGCAGGAGATCACGGTTATCGCTGGTTCAGCTGCACCCAGGGACACAGGCAAGCAGAGACTCAACCTACTGCTCGGCTGGGGTGGGAAGGTGGGTCCCCAAATAGTCAGAGAGGACATCAACTCACACAAGTGCTTTTTATAAAAATGCCACGCTCAAAAATAAAATGCAAAACGAGTGGGTCATTTTTAGCAAGCCTTGGCTGTGGGTGCAGCACGGGGGTTTCCGTCACGCAGAGCCGGTGTGCGATGGGCTGCTGCGGAGCCCAGACGACGGGGATGCTCCAGCCAGCGGAAGCATCCCTGAAACAGCCTCCGTTGCCGGGGTTATCAGCACTGTGTGTCCTTCCACTTTGAAAAATCTCACTGAAGTTTGCGGTTATTCAAATCAATTCCACGTTTCTTTGCGTGGACAGACACCAGCGGTGCATCTCCGTGCAGGCTGCGGTTCTGCATGAGCACTGCGAGGCAGCCGAGGGAAATTCAGTGGCTGCCTGATGATCTCTCTGGCCTCCAGGATAACTTTTTTCCCCCGAGATTTTTCTGGACAGAAACACATGCTGCGCTGTGCAGGTCAAGAAACCTGCAGACTTTGGAGAAAAACCTCCCAGATCAGACATGCTCTGCTCACGGCCTGTATACATACTGTATGGGGCTTTTGGTGTACGCTTTCACCAGCAAAAGGGGTTTTAACTGCCATACATAAGAACTGGAGGCTTTGTCAATGTTCCTACCCTGCGCCTCTCCAGACAGTTCTCTTGATGTGTGCCAGTGGATCTGTAACCCAGAGAGACACGTTTTGCGGTTCAAATGTCTATTATCAGCTTCTTGCACCATGTGGATCCGAATTCACCAACCCCAGAGATCAAGTTCAGCTCTAGGTCTCTTCATCCTTGCTGACATGCTGCTGGCAGTTATAAAGCAAAATTTTGGGTTGCACTGACAGAAACGAGCATTATCAGCCCAGTGCCATAGGGCTGCCAGATCTCAGCTGGCTGCCCTCTCTGGGGCACCACAGACCAGCTCCTGGCTGACACGCATCCAAAAGAGACGGAACAGAGGCATAGAGGATTTGGGGCAGAATTTCCTGGGGTTCCTCTTTCTAATACGAATAATAATTAAAAAAAATTGGTGCAACTCTGAAACCAGACTTTTGGCTGACTGAACTTGCTAGCTCTACAGGCTAGGCCTGAAAAAAAATAATAAAAGAAAACCTTCAAAAAGTCCTGAAACCAAAAAGAACAGCAATAACTCGTATGAAATCAGGCCCCGTCCGTGGGACGTGCTTGGCCACGCTATCGCAACATCCGTCCCGCACACAGGTTACCTCATGCAGCAGAGAACGACCCCCGCGAGACAGTGTGGGGAGATGAGATAATGCTCCTCCTTATCTTGCAGAGGGTGGAAGGTGCCCGATGCAAAGGCTCACGCAAGGATATTGTCACAGCCCCGAGCTACCCTATATAAAGTCTCAGGAATACGGGCTCAGCTTTTCAGCTCCTTGCAGGAACCTTTTCTCTCCACTTCAGATGTTTCTAAGCGAAATATCGCAACAACATTTATTATTATGCTTTCATTAGGCAGCAATACTGAGCCTTCCTTAGCTGAAGCCTTCACAGACTCAGCACAAACCAATTTATTTATTACTTTTGCCCTGTACGGGAGTTTTTTCAGACACCTTTGAGCAAAGGGGTGTGCTCCAGAAGTCATTTGCAGCTCAGCTCCCTGACAGTAATGCTACTGCACCACAAACTTACAATGTTATAACAGATTTATGGCACTGCTCTAACAAATAAAGACACTGCTTTGCAAGGACCATTCCTAGACCACGTTTCAACACGTAAAACCAGCTCTGTCTGCTCTATCAACATTCATTCAGGGAATTATTAGAAATAATAATGGGAGAAAAGTTTCCTATCTCTCCTTAGATGCAGAGATGACTTACTAATATTTGGCTTAAATAAGTATATACACATGAATGCTTTTTTCCAGGTGGAAAACAAGCCCAGAAAATTTCAGCCCAAAAGCTGAAAATTGTAACAAATTACTAACTGAAAATGAATTAGAATGGAAACCATTATGCAACTATATCTTTGTTATGCTAATTTACAGCTAGTATTCCCTTAGGCCTAGCATAATGCCAAACTCCAGTCTCTTATCAATCTTTCCCTAGGACAAGAGGATCATGTGGTCTCTTATATTAAAATATTATGCAAAAGAGATACTGTGAATTTTGGTTCAATTTTGTAACCCTGTGTCTTCAGCTCCTCTTTCTGTACTGTGGCTTAGAAGAGCAAGAACCATCAGACTGATGGTACACGCAAATTGTCTTTCCCTGAATTTGTCAGCCTTGAATAAATGCGCAGGCACACCAGGGCATGGTATGGGGGGCTGCATACAGAGAGGAAATATCACACAGGTCAGAAGCATACAGCACGCTACAGACTAACTATGTATTTTGTATTAACGTTTCCATAGCTCAGTCTCGTGACAAAAATTGCAATGAGGGGGAAGGGAGAAGGTTGAATCCACCCAAGGTGGATTCTCAGTTCATGGAGAATAACAAGCCCTGGCTCATCGCAAACCTACTGGTGCCATCACAAAGGCTTATCCACGCTGCCCTTCCCCCAGGGACTTTTTCTACACACATCTGCTGAGCTCCTCTTCCCTTGCCACCATCCCAGGTGGGCACATGTCCCAAGGGCTCCCATCCCCCCCTTCTGTTCCTCCCTTCGCTGGCAATAGCGGGAGCACTTTACACCTCTAAGCTGAAGGTAATTTGCGCCATGTGGTGGGTGTAACAGTGATGCACAGCCCCCAGCACCATGCTCAGCCCTGTGCCCATCACCTGGTATCATCGGAGGCAAAAATGCTCCAGGTTCACCTCCTTGAGGATGTTTCTACCCCAGCAGCATCCACCAGTATTTCTGTCTTTCCTTCACCATGCACATTAATGTGCACGCAGTTGTATTTATGAAAAATGAATCCAAGTGTCCATATCAAGCACAGGGTGGGTGAGGAGACTGGAAGAGGGGGAGGGAAAGGCAGATTTGGAGCAAGGCCCCGGCAGCCTTGCCATTCAGCAACGTGGCTTCCTCCTGACTCAGCGATTCGCTTGATGCTGTGTGGGAATGCCCACGGGACACATTCTGGAAGAGCTAGTGAACAAGTGCGAGCAGCTATACACGCTCGCTTTGAAAGCATATCCCTTCCTTTCTAGGACTTTATACATATCAAGATTTAACTCTACCGCATAATCCGCTCCCTGCTCTAAGAACACCCCTCGCTGGCCCTTAAAATAACTATTCGCCATTACATAAACGCCGGGTTGATTCTTTGTGAGCAATTTAACTTGTTTTCCACCCTTTTTTCCTGCCTGTTGAACACAAGAGAGTTATCCCCCATGCGCAGCTGCTCAGCTGGTGAATTACCAGCGGTGCACGACCCCATCTGTTCACAAAACCACGTCCACAAAATCCAGCCCACGTGCACTCAGCATCGCTCCAGTCAACACCTCTTGCACTCTATATGCTGAATATGTCTTCCAGCAGCTCATGTCTTCCCTTAAGCTGAAGCATAACTTACTTTCCCCCCTTCACATGAGCTCTAGGTGCAAACTGGCTCATCATCCATCTGATTACTCTTGCTAGTGGTTGCCCCTGAATAATCCTGCTGCCAAAATGGCAGCCAGCTACTGCTCATCTGCACCATGTCTCTCTAATTAAGCCCCCTGAGTGCACAGATACCTGTCAAAGACCTTTAAATGAAGCTTTCTCTGCTTCGTATCCGGTGCCTCATGCCAGGGGAAGGATTGGGTTGTTCTATCTACCTTCATTTAAATGACCTACCCAGGACTGCCAAGACACTGTCACCTGTGATAATGCCAGCATTTGGGACTACACACACCTTAAAAGCAAATAATAAAGATTTAAAACCGATCTACATTTTTTTCACACAACGCTTGTGGTAAGCGCAAACATATTTTTGTGTGTCTGGGACTGAGTGACAAAATATCAAATCCTAGCGATGCTGAATAGAAGAGACTATCCAGTTGGAAAGGACCTGCAACCATCATCTAATCCAACTGTCTGACCAATTCAGGGCTGATATCTGTTGGGGCGCATTTTTTTTTCCTTTAAAGACATTTTGATGCACTTGAACAAAAATTAGAGCATTATGCTATCTACTATACCGTCACCTTACAAATACTTCACAGCCATGCCCAAGAATGTTACAATTCCCATTATAACGGAGCATGTGCTGTGCCTACACAGGTCTCTTTGCAGGACTGGATCTCTATATTTAAGCCTCTGAAGACAGAGGACGGGTTGCAGATGGTCTCATAAGGCACCTCAGTTTGCCTGGGGGTTATTCAAAACAGCAATGAGATAATCCAATAGACCTGACGATTCGGTTCTTTCTGTAAATCCGTGCAATGGTGGAAATGGGGGGAAACTGAAAATTGGTTAGATGAATGGCTGGATCAACAAATACTTCACCAGCAACATGAAGAGTAGCGTCCCCACAACTGTCAAATTGGGCTGTACGTTGTATTTGTGGACTGGTAAACAGAGTTTTATAGGAACCGTGGAAGCTGGGAGCCTAGCAGAGGTCAAACTGCCCCGCAGCCAGCATCTCCAGCCATGGTGGTCTGCATTTAATCCAACATCTCCTGGTGTCAGAGGGCACAGAGATTGGTGCTTCTCCCTGAAGACATCATGGTCCCCAGGAACCTTGGACCTTTGGGGCTTCATCAGGGCACAGCTGCATGTGTAGCTGGGCACGGGGACCACCCTGCCCTGCAGCCCAGGATGGAACGCGAGATAAACGTGTTGTAATCACAGTAATCCTGGGAATTTGTCCCGATTTATTCACATGAAATGACTGGGCTGAACTTGCACTTGCTGCCATTCCCCATAATGGCAGAGGATTTGCTGCGCAACTGGTTTTGAACTCTCTTAATGGAAGAGGGACCTCGAGCCCAACCTGGGAACGGCACTGCTTCTTAGTCTTTAATTTATACACGACCCACAACCCCGTGTGGCACGAGGGAGAGGAGTGGATCACAGGAGCCCCCTGACCCTTGCTGAGGTCTGCTGCAGACAGGGATGGTAACCTCCCCTTCTTAATCTTTTTTTTTTTCTTTTTTTTTTTTTAATTTGATGTGATCAGAGAAGGCCCTGTGAATAACCTGAATAACCTCAAATTTTAAATCAAACCAGTCCTATCTCCCTCACACACACCCCTCTATACCACTCTCCTTAATTTTTACAATTGTCTTTTCCGCCAAAATGTCAAATCAGACAAAGAAGTTCTAGAGAGTGTTTTTCTTAAGAAACCAATTCTGCATCATTTCCTAGCTTCTATTCTTTCCTTTCTCCTATTTCAGAGAAAGCCACTTTCTTATACCTGCTGCTGCCAACCTTCTACTTACAAGAGAATGAATCCAAAATAAACTGATTAATTTCAGTGAAGATACTTTGGAGTTATTTCGTTATAACTCCATGCATAATTTTCCCCCAATCTCTTTAACCACTGGACGGATTCCTTTTATGCACTCAGGTTTCAGCCTGTGTCCAGTACTCTCAAAAACTCAATTAATGTCACAAAAACTCAGTTATATTAGAAATTAAAGCAGAAACAGAGGCAGTGGCACTGTCTTGTCTCAGTCAATAGCTGGTATTCAACTGGAGGAAAGTGCAAAGCTTTCCTTTCTTTTTTCTTTTTGTTTTTTTTCTAATGAAGAGGCATTTATGAATTCATTTAAAAAAAAAAAAAAGAACAAGAAACAAGATTCTCTATAAGTGCCTTAGATTTAACTCTTTTTTCCCTGACTCATGGCAGCATGACGTGGCGAGATGCAGACAACTGGACCAGACTGATGAGACAGTGGAAGAAATTTTACCTTTTGGAGGTGTAAGCTATGCATTTCTGTACCCCTGTTCTGGAAGCATAGCTAGCAAATGGAAACATTTACATACTAGTCGTATCTCTAGCCAAGAGGATTTTAATTGGACGATTTAATTTGTTGATTTTACCTTTATCGTGAAAAGATACTTAAAAAAATCAGAAGTTAAAATCCACATGATCATTCGATCCAATAAATTCTATTTATACCATCCTGAAATTTCCCCCAAGAAAAGTCAGGAGCATGATTTGTTCCTGTACTGGCACAGAGCTCTGAAGCTCTTGTTTAGTTCTCTTGTGTAAAATGATTAGGTACTGAAATTTTTCTCACCCAAATAATATTGTACCCAATAACGACTGCGCTTCAGCGATCCCGATGGAAAACGGAATTGCTTAGAAGGACATGTACCAACACACAGACAACAGGATTTTTCCTTCCTAATTATCAACCCGCATGCGGGAAGGCAGGGCGTGTATATCAGTATATCTCTGAAGTTTGGAGAAAAGGTACTACCCAGGATTAAAACTGTTACAGACACGTTATTTCTTGCCATACAACATGGAAATATCAAAGTTCACACCCTGTTATTTTGGACGATCAAACCAAGCGTGGATGGCAGAACCTGTCTGGCTAAAAAGAGCACCAATCTGGGACTCATGCTCACCACGCTGAAGTGCCTGAATGGTTTTTTTTTCCCCAATTTTTAGTTCTTCCAAATTATGTCTAGGCCATACCCTAAGCCAAGAGAAACTGCAAGGACCCTGCCCCACAGTGAGGATGAGGAAGATGGAAACACCCCTCTGACTGAGGGGTCGGTGTTTTGGGACATGCCCCCAGCAGCTCCATCGCTCGTCCCTAGATGCTCCGTTTCCAGCCCTGCTCCTCCCAAAGCCCGCCTGAAGCCTGGTGAGAGCTCGGCATCGGACACAGCCTTTCTGTATCGGGCTGCGCAGCATTTCCCCAGTCTCAAAGAGTTTTGTGACCTCCCTGAAGGCTCTTCTTCCCACCCCAGGAGCAGGTCGGCTTCCTTGCCCTTCCATCACGACTCAGCTGATTGAGACCAGCCGCACTTGTATCAGCTGCTCCACGCTTCCCCCTCTCCTAAGCAAAAACATCCTTTTCAATCCCCCGAGCCCATCCTCCAGTGGGGCCCGCAGCTTCTGTGCACGGCTCCAAAAAAAGCAGCTGCTCACTTAGATAATAACGACGAATCGCTCTCGCTGGCAGAGGGCGGGAGGCGATGCTCCTTCCTCCTGACTAATGGGTTATTTAAATCATCCTAATCAAGCGATGGCACACCATCACCCCCCGAGAGCGGTTTTCCCATTTCCCTTCTTCCCCCCGTTCCTGAAGCCTGGGCCTTTCTGCAGGAGGGTGCAGAAATGTTGGTGCATTGATGCTTGCTCACCTGCCACGCAGCAGGCAACAGGCACACTGATACGGCCAAATTAAACAGATTTAATGACTCCTGCAGCAAAAGTGCCAGGGCCCCGCGCACGTGCTGTACTTCCGGAGCCTAACGGGGAGAACCTCTCTTCCACTCAAAAGGTAATTTTTTCACGTCAATTATGATAAAAGCTCAAGCTGGAGATGAACTACAGAGATCAGGCTGGATGGTTCAAGGGTTGATAGTCAGATTAGAGGAGTTGCTTCTGCTGGGAGGAACCTGGGAGGAATCAGCACAGATAGACTGTATCAGCAACCAGCTGTCCTCTGAGGTCTTCCCATTCATCCCAGTGTCTCTACCTGTGTCTCACCAAGATTTCCTACAGCTGCAGGAAAAGAAGGCTTTGAGAAGAGAAGCCAGAGGAACAACTGTGGGCATCATCTGCTTTCCAACACTGCCTGCTAGAAATGCAGTTTCTAGCCTGTTTTTGGTTAATTGACGAGATTTGCACTGGAGTTGTAGAGGCCTGCAGAGGGAAATGAAGTCCTGGAAGCCTCCAGAAATAATACATGGACATGCTAAAGACCACGCACCAGCACGCTGTGAAGGACAAGCTGTAGCTCCAGCCACAGAGTGGGCTATTGGCAGGAATGGTGGCGTCAAGGCATTTTGGCCGGTAGACTCATTGCAACAATTTTTTTTTTCATTTAAAAGTCTATAAATCTCCTCTTCCTCGTCCAAAACACCAGTTTTGCCTATGAGACCCTTGCAAGCAACCAGCAAAATGAAGAGGCATTGAAGAGACACAGGGCACAACTGAACTGCTGGTGTGGAGCCCACACTGACATGAAGACCACAGGAACGAGGTGGCCCACACCACCACTGGCTGTGCAAACCTCCCAAAACCACCAACTTGTCAGGTTGCTGATCCCATCTGACCCACAGCTGCCAGATCCACATGCGTTCCCCTGAGCTGAAGAAACTACCCTTGGCAGCACCCCGAGACATCTCCAAAGGACACTTTGCAATTTAAGAAAAGAAATCAATGCTTTTCAGAAGCGAGCATGCAGCACGCTGCAAGGTGCCCACGGAGCCCCAACCTTGCTATTTTATTACCATCCTAATCATTTTATTTGCTCTGGAGAAATAAAAGCTCCCCTGAGAAGTGGAAATGTGCCTGGGTGGAGCAAGGGGGGTGGTCCAGGGACCCAGCTGGCCCCTCCAAGCCCTGGTTCTCCTTCCCAGGCCCTCCAGCATCTTGCCAAGAAACTTTCCAAACTGGGGCACAGTCTGCTCTGCCAGGGGCTGCAGGAGAAGACGTTCACTTGCAAGTGGAGGCATGTCAGGAAAACTGCCAGGCAAGACATTAAGCAATGAACTACAAGCAAACTACAGCACTAAGTGCCCACCAGCTGCAGGCAGGAACGGTGCCTGTCTTGAAGCAATCCCAGCTCCTCCTCCACCAGTCCTCTGCCTTCCTCTGCCCACATCTTAACCCTCTGCAGAGCTGTGGCTTGGATTTGGAAATCTGAGAGGCAGGATTATCACCTTCAGATAACCCCTACAGAATGGTAGGTGTTGGAAGGGACCACCGGAGATCGTCTAGTCCAACCCTCCTGCCTAGAGCAGGTTGGACAGGAATGCATCCATGCGAATTTTGAATATCTCCAGAGAAGGAGACTCCACAGCCTCTCTGGGCAGCCTGTTCCAGTGCTCTGTCACCCTCAGAGGTGTGGTATCACAGGGCCCTGGGAACAATAACCAGTTCCCCTTGCCTCAACCCAATGTGTGACAACACACCGCCTGGGAGCAGTGCTCGTTCTCACAGCCTCTTCTTGCAGCCAAAATCTCAGCACAGGCAGAACCGATGGATGGAGATCGAAGTTGTGCATTTCAGACACAAAGTGAAACAGCCCCTTTGCACCACGCCATGGGAGGAACAGGCATGGGCTGCAGGTTGAGCGGCCACAACTCTGGTTTAGCCCAAGTCCCCTGTCATGCTGGGACCTTCAAGGAGTACAAGCCTCAAACAGGGCAACCCCGGGGTTGCTCTAATTTGGGCTCAGTGCTAAAGAACAGATCAAGCCAGATTCAGTTGCTTCTGCCATCTCTTCTCCACACCTTTATTGGGAGACACTTGGCTACTCCAAGGGCAGAAGAGGAGCCCACAGAGGCAGCAACTCACTGATGACCCTGCTTTGAGCTGGAGGTCAGACTGGAAACCTCCAGAGGTCCCTGCCAGCCTAAATTATCCCGCAACCCTATCAACTCCCCATTACCCTTCCATGCCATACTGCAACCCTCCGCAGGAAAAGCCCACCCAGGTGAGGACAGGGGCACTTGGCAGCCCTTTTCTCCACAACCCGGGCACGCGAGGCAGACCTTTCATCTCAACCCCCGATGCTTCGAAAGCCTCATGAATTTTTTTAATCAAACACTAATGGTTTAATTCCTGCTCACATATGTAGAAACCTTGCCATGAATCTGAGCTTTTTGGGGGGGTTGTTTTGTTTCTTTTTAACTTTATAACAACTTTAATTTTACAAGTTCATAAATCAACTCTTCTTCCTTGCTCTGCCCCACACCTCCTGTCAGGGTGTGGCTATAAGCAAATGAGACCACTGAATGAAAAATAACTTTTTTCTTTCTTGCTTTTTTTTTTTTCTTTCAAGAATTGCTCATGTCTCCTTACAGCCTCAAATATTTCATGCAGGTTGTGCCATGTATTTCACAAGCTAAGCCAAGCAAAACACCGCCTTCCATATACACGGTAAAAAAAATGTTTTCCAGGGCTCAAAGCATTTCTGTCTTTGGCAGAATCTTTTCTCAAAGCATACTGAAGGAAAAGTATGGAAATGAAATACAAAGAGTGGTTAAAATAATATTTTGGGTAGAGATGAGCCCAAACCAAACCCCAGATTAGAAAGCCAGATACCCCCGTAGATACCAATCCCAAAACGAGGAGGTTTGTTGTGATACTTGGAGAACAACTGGGAAACGTTGCAGGTCTCCCACCAAGTTTAATTTATTAATTGAACTTATAAACTACTTAACCCCTACCGGTCCTCCTAGCTAACACAGATCCTGTTATATTTATATAATAGATTATATTTACCCAGACTGGCCCCAGGTGGGTTAGACGGGGGGGGGCCAGGCTCTGGGGGGACAGATGGGGATCTGGCATGCCAGAGAGGACCCACATGAGCAACGGGGGTTTTCTGAACCCAGGCAGGAGACCCAAAGCTTCCTTGGGTTTTGGTGTGGTTATATCTGCTACTTGAATCCAGCCTGTCACTGACATGGGCACAAACTGCGGTGTAATTTGGGGTTTCAGACCCAGCATTTAGGACTGGATCCAAAACTTGAATGGAAGAAATTTGGGAAAGAGGCTTTTAAGAGTTTAATTTGAAACAGAAAACCCCGTGAATCTATTTTTGCCCTGGTCTCTAATTGAACTTTTTTTTTTTTTTTTTTTTTTTTAAATCCTCTAGTATGCCCAGGCTGTTCAGACATCCAACAGTAACTTCTCAATATTAAATAGGAGGCTTTATGCTATATGAATGGTGAACGAATGACAAACTCAGCTCTGTGTGCACCCGCTGCTCTGGAGAGGTGAACAAACAGCATGTTATGGCTCGGCGCATTTACTCAAGAGCAGCCAAAAGGAAAGCCAACTTTAAACAAAGCCTATCTTGACAACAGATTTCAAGAGGATAATTGCACCTACTAATTCATAAATACTTTCAGACACTGATAATGTAAGTCAAACTCAGAAGCATCTTTACTTTCTGTATCCCAGTAAAGAATCCACGTGTGTGACTATAAAATGAAGACAGTTTAATCATGTGAAGTGTATTTTACTCTCTAGTTTCATGCTTTTTATAAACCTTAAAATAACCTCGAAAATATTTGTCCTAGTACTTGACAGGATTTGAGTTTGTTTTTCCACTGATTTAGTGGTTGTAATACAGGTCTCGAAATAGAGTACCCAGGGGAGGGAGGGTGTTTTTTTCCCTTCAGAAGCCTAGTGTATACCCAGCACATCAGCCTGCACCAGCCCCAGTGTGGTGGCAAATGCGACACCAACTATCAGGAGCTAAAACCACCCCAGGTCCCCGGCAGTGAAGAGCAGACATGCCCTGGGCTCTGGCGACTGCTCTGCTCCATCCCACACTGCACCCAGGCTGCTCATGGCTGGTACCCACAGCACAAGCAGGTACTCAGACAAATCCTGCCCAGCTTTCAGTAAGCCAGGTAACCACATCTTTCTTCACCTGGCTCAAAAACAAGGACAAGACTTGGCTAAAGTGGTGGACCTTTGGTGAAGCACGCAGGATAAGCGGGTGCTACCTGCTACTAGGCAAAATGAAATGCATCAGCCACGAAGGGTCTACAAGAGAGATGAATCGTTAAAAATCCTTTTTTTTTCCCCATGAGAAGCATTGTGTATTTTTAATGTTTCATGTTGTTAAGTCCTTGCCCATCACAGCCTGACATTTTTTGGTCTGCAGGAGTCATGTCCCACCTTTAATGCATACAGGTCCCCCCCAGCACAAGCCCAGCTCTGCCCCAGCAGCAGTGCCAGCACCTCCCTACTCCCCTCCCCAGACCCTCACTGCATCCCATGGGTGCACGGGAAGGGACTCCTGCCCCTCTCAGTCTCCTCAAGCAGTTCTTGGGAACCACAGGCATCCAGGCTCAGAAGCAAAGACTGGAAGCCAGTTTTGCAGCAGACAGTGTCCCTGGACTCCATCAGTAACATCTTCAGACTCGGTCACCTTTAAAAAAAGCCTAACTCCATGAACATTGCTTGCATATACATACATGCACACACAAAAACACTTATTAGCTTAATAGGGTGAGTATCAAAATGTAACACTAAATTATCTGACATCTTTATTGCTTAGAATGACAGATTCAAACAAAGCTAACCCTTTAATTATGTTTATATAATGTAATTTGGCATAAGTCATAAAGCACCCCTTTGGCAATGCCAGATTAAATATTTTACATTTGCTTGGGCAGCACATTACAAGATTGAAAGCGGTATTTTTGCCTGATGCTCCGGAGCAGCGACTGCAGTAGTGCGGATGGGAACAAGGCTCAGCACAGAGGCTTTCCCCAGCGGGAATCGCTCTGGGCTCGCAGGGACCCCAACCCCACATCCCACTTTGCACAGCTCCTCTTCACACCCTCTCACCCAGGAGACCAGCACCACTGGTGTTTACCAAGAAGCAAAACAAAAGGCCCTGCTAGTGCCAATGGCATCAGAGATGCCTCCATTACCGCTGGCGGGGTTTCCTGGGGCAGTCACCTTTCTGCCCACTGTGGCTTCTCCAAGTCCTCCTTTTGTGTACGGAAGTGGGGAGTTTCACACTTTACGCCACAAAAATTTTGGCTAACGGGCTTTGCGAAAGTTCATACCTGAAATTTCAAAGAGAGGATGAAGCACCTTGAGCTGTTCTGCAACAAGGCAGGGAAAAGAGAAGAGTCTCAATGTCCAGATTCTCAGGGCCCGTCTTTCCCATCCCTCCTAAGTATTTTCCCAAGAAAAGGGAGTTCCCCACACCAGGCTTGGTGTCTGGGTTCCTCTGTAGGAAGCTCCCCAAGGGTCCCACATCCAAGCTCTGTGGTCCTGTTCTTCACTGGTGAACTAGAAATGTTAGTAATGCTCATTGTCTATTTAAAAGGGATGCCAACGAATGGTCCGTACTCCCAGAACAGCTTACTCCTGTAAAGCCACCCTTCCACTGTCAGTACATCAGATAAGTAGATGTAGCTGAAGTTACGACAAAGCTACTCAAGATCCAGGATAGCCATTTCGCTGACAACAGACTGGTTGCCCTTTCAAAGGGTCTGCATTTTCCACTAGTCACCACCACCACCCGGGGGACCTCAGTCCACTCTCAGCCCTCTGAGATACACCTGCTTACTCTGACCATAACCACCTACTCCAAAATATGTAAATCCACCACTCCCAAGGGTCAGGATTGTCCAGACTAACCACATGGGTCCTCCAGAAGGGTTTCTCTGGCCAGTTCTGTTGCTAGAATTGCATGACAGCACAAACCTGATATTTGTAAGCAAACACAACACAGTAGGACCTAACCAGTCCAGGAAGAATGTGGTTGCCCTTGGTAGATGTTTGATTGTTCCACATTCTTCTATTAACTTTCTTCCTTCTTATATACTTCAATGGGCTCTTTACTTAGTACCAGTAGGAGCTCGAGACCATGCATATACATGTTAAAACACTGTAAATCTCCAAAATTTAACAGAAAGCATTCATATTTATGTGCAAGACAGACCAGCACACACCAAATACAGACGTTTCTTGGCCTGCACATCATTGCTACACCGGGCTTCTTCCACACTACAAGAAATCAGGCAGCAGGCACCCTGCCTCGGTTAGCCCATGAGCCCACACTTCACAGACCCATCACTCCAATGTAGTCCATTAACCACACTCACGCAATTTACCTTTCTTTTTCAGATGGTATGTGCACCTCTTACTTTTGTCTTACAAATAGGTTGCGACTGAGATGGTTTTGCTTCCCATTTCCCAGGTCTGCCTGTCTGACCCTCATGTGTCAGCTTTGTCCCATGTGGTACCGCTTGGCCTCTGCCTTGTACCCTATACCATGCTCCACAGTCTTGTAGTCAAGATGAAGACTGTAGCTTCATGTCATTGCCTCTATAGATAGAGAGGATGCAAGACAACAGTCTTAGCCCTTTCTTATGAAAAGAACACAGACTCCTTCAAAAATCCAGAGATGCCAAAACCTGGGAGGGAAAGACTTTACCCAGCCTCCATCCCAATCTCATATAGTGTTGAAACTTCTTAATGTAAAAGCATAATGGTCACACCTTGTAGGAGATGACCAAAGTGCTTTTGTTTGTGATTGGTGTTTTGTTT
>VYZM01006902.1:641720-664350 GCA_013398915.1 Dromas ardeola
GGGGCGGAAGTTGAGGGGTTTTTTTTGCACTGTAATTTATGCAAAGTGATATTTTACCAACAATGGTAGGATCTGCATTTTTCTGAATCTGCCACCAGTACGTAGAAACAGATGCCGCACTGCTGGGGCAGATGTGAAAAAACAAAGTCAAAAAAAAAACGTGGAAGTGTTCCCCTCTGCAAAGAGCTGTCCAGAAGCAGGGAAATGGAAAGCCACATTCACAGCCTGCTGGAGCACCCAGACCCACTGCCTTGCTTAAGTTCAGACCTTACTGTCCACAGCTGTCAGACTTTTAAACACACACACATTGTCTAGATTATTCATTGCACAATGTAAAATAGATAGCGGTTTGAATTGCTCATTACACACATTAATTTGGACGCTGCAAGCAGTACCTAAATCCGTCTTCACTGTCATAATAAAGCAATGGCCATAGAGACGTCAAGAAGAATGAGGGTACAGCGCAGACAACAGGAGCTTGAACTTCTTCAGTAATATCTGGAGCCAAATGGTGAAGACTTAACATCAAAATAAATAAAAAATAAAAAAAAATAATTCAAGTGGTCTCAAAACAATGCATAATGTACAATTCAGAGCAGAACATTGACTAATGCAAAGAGAAGAGACCTTTGGAGCACTAAGCAGAGCAACGGTTTACAAATACTGGAGTATGCCATGTTTGCATCAAAGCTTTTTAATTACAGAATGAATAGATCTACCCAGACAAAATTTCTTTGGGTTCTTCAAAGACAGTCTTGACTGTTTTGTCAAAGCACTTTCCCTTTTTGCCTTCATATAAATTATTGTGTGCAATAAAAAAAAAAGTCAATTAAGAGAGAATAAGTTATGAAATATTTCCCTGTGCATAAGCATACAGGCTTGCAAATCTCATTGAAATTCTGTTGAAATGTATTACCCTCACAACTTGCAATTTCAGCGAAAGCCACACAAAAGGCTTTCCTCCCCATTGTTTACATGAGTATTTTGGAAACGGGGCATATATTGCTACGCAGAAAGGGAAATAGAGACAGGAGTGAAATGGAGTGAAACGTAGTTTGTTGAGCTAGTAAAACAGCAAGCCTTCCATTTGTTTCTTTAGTCCTATAGAGCCATTTCTGTTTAAGACTTACGTGCTCCACTGTTAGCAGAGCTGGGTGACAAGCATTTTTTCACTACGGATTGTCAAAGCATGTGGGCTAGTTTAGTTTCAACTATGAGAATGTTTCCCAGCCATTATTAATGGTAGTGGCTTAATTCATGACTTAAAAGGTTGATACATAACAACAAAAGGACCGAAGGCCCCTAAAGAGACTGGCTGCGCCATCAACCTAGCTAGCTAAATTCGTCTACAGACTACAGCAAACCTAGAAAAACATGAAATTAATCCGAATTCTGGAGCTTCTGATGTCTGCAATGAGCTTGGCCGAAAGCTATCTAATTATTTTCATATTCCTTTACATAAAGTTACCAGTACTACCTAATTACATGAGTAATAACAGACAACAAAGCCTCTCACACATTCAGAACTGTGGAAGTACTCTTTCAGGCAGCAAGGAATGGTATATATAAAATAATTAAGACGGACATCAATGCAAGCAAGAAGGGGCATGAGCTTCGGGAAATCTGCCAAACCATTGGGGCTTCTGGCAGAACACCCTGAACGTCTGTGATCTACTCGTTCAAATACGGGCGTCAAACATCTTAGCGGAGACACCCCATGCAGGTCCGTGGTCACACAAGCTGCCTCCTGCTGCCCTTACAGATTAGCTTGCCCACTTCAGCTCTAAAACAGCAATGGCAGAGAAACTGAAAACAGGTAAGATAAATTCTATAAATTGCAAATAGCTCTGAAAAAAGCTTTCAGAGATGCCCATCCCCACGTGCCAGGAATTCTGTTGCTCAGGCTCCGTCCCTCCATTTCTAGAAGAGCTCACAGATCATTTCTGAAGGCACAGGCAGATACAAATGGAAAGAAAAGCTCAAGTGTCCAAGAGTTTCTGCACCACACCACCCCCCCAATATTCAGGCAAAATGAATGGGAAAAATTCCAGCTTTGCTTCACATGTACCCTTAGACCATCATGGCTGCAGGAGCTTAACGCTGCTCTGCACATTTGCAATGCCAATACCAAACCTATTCACTACTCTAAAACCTATTGAAGGCAAAGGATTGCCTTCTGCTCAGCAGAGAGGGCTGTGGGCCAGCTCCAAACTGCTTCTCTTACCTCTTGGAAATCCCAGTTTATCCCCTCACTGTTGAGGAAGGAAGGGGAAGGGGATAAACAGTTCAATCTAGGCCTTCAGTGGATTTCAATAGGAGAGTGACTATTTACAAGAGGGGATAATGCCACCAACAGGTGAGCTAGTGTTTTTCTTGATTTACACCAGCCAGGAATGGGATTCACCATCAGCAGGTGAACCATCAGGGTGTGGATGAGACCTCCTCAATAACCAAGTGACTTCAGTGTGTTTTATTTATGAACCTCACGTTTCCATCAGAGTAACGGGGGTAGGTATGCTCCTATGCAAAACCTCATCTTTGCATGGTTGTGTGTGCTGGGCGGTTGGGTGAAGCATCCTGGAAGGTTTTCAGGAGAACTGAGCAGGGCTCCTTTCCACCAGCGCAGGGCTCCTTTCCACCAGCGCAGGGCTCCTTTCCACCAGCGCAGGGCTTTAAGCGCAGACCCAAAACAAGCGCAAAGCGTGTTAAAGTCTGCAGCTGGGCTGGTGAAGGTCACTGGAGATAACCGGGCAGCTTCTTTTTGGCTGTGCAATCCCTTTCCTAAACACTCACACACCACCACGCTCTCCCAATCCAGCCCCAGCAGAAACACCACACCTCCCATGGAGCACTACTCAGAGCTGGGTGTTTGAACCAACTCATCAGGTTTTTTTGGCCCAGTCCTTGACTCGGAGTGAAACCTCCCTTCCCCTGCTTTCTCCTCACACATTCACACAGCGTTCCCAGCTCGTTTGGTCCACAGCAGTCCCCATCTCCCAGCTGCAGCAGCCGTTTGCTCCCATGCCTGGAGCCATGCGAGCCACTTGCTTGCAGCGTGCACAGCTCTGGCAGCTCAGCGGCTATCAGGGAATTTGCAAACCAGAGCCGTGAACTGTATGGACTCTCCAGGGAAAGTGCTTCTGGCACAGGCACGCTTACACAGCTGGAATTAAAATCAGGTTTCATTTCCCTCTCTGTGTCACATGGAGTAAATCATCATTTGCCTCATAATCAAGGAGCCTGCGACAGCGGCTTCCCCGGCAATAAGCCTTAGCGACAGAAATACATACCTACCAGTAGTGAATGATCTTCTTTCACTTACAGTCTAAGTGTTTTAACCTGGCCCTTCTTCCCACACCACTGCATGTTTTCTGCTTATAACAATTAATTGCTTCATAGCTGAAGGCAGGGTTTAATGCTGCAAGCATAAATTCACACATCACACAGTGATGTGATCAGTGAGGTCTATGGGATTAAGTCCTCGGGTCCAGCAAAAATTTTCACAGGAGTATAATTACAATCAGACATGCAGCTACATGAGTGTTAAAGGTAAGCACATGTGCAATTGCTTGCAATTTGTTGCAGTTTTTAAAACCAGGAGAGTTGTTCAGCATCAAATCAATGTGAGCTGTCTGGGCAGACACGTACAGAATAGTGCTGATTACAAAATTCACTTTCTAGGGATCCTCCTGTTGATTCTTTACCTAGTCCCTTCTCAACGCCCAAATCCTTACTGACTTTCCTCCATCAGGCTTTACGCCGTTGCTCCTCCTGTGTTGAGCCTCTGCTCCCACCTCTGCATTAGTCCCAAACCTGAAGTTTCAGTCAAAGATGCTGAGCTTTTTACCTACATATCTCACTGCTTTTTCCTTGCAGCCCAAACAGCAAATAAGCATAAACATGAAGCTATCATTTTGTTAGCGATATGCTTGTTCACCTGAGCCCCTCCTATTAACCCAGAAAGTGGGAAGAAGAGATTTTCATGTTATCTCCAAGATGACCTTCCTGGGTACAGTGTTTGTTCAAGAAACAGCTTCTTGCCCTCTCCTGAGAGCGTAGGTCTCCCATGCTTTGTTCAGCCATATCCTGGTGCCTCTGCAGCTCAGATGAAACCCCCACCTGAGGCTGCTAACTGCAAGTCACAGACCAAACAACAAGCAGGCACAGCAGCCGGAAATGCACAGGAGGAATTCCCACCAGCAAACTGCCACTTTTCATACCAAGACCGTTAAGGAAAAGATTTATAAAAGATGCGTTCCTCAAAGCAGCTCCTTTTGCTGAACCTCTTCAGTCAGACAATTTCCCTTATTGCCTGCTGCCACTGCATCCCCAGCAGCTGCTTCTGATCCACTCCCCAGTGCCACCAAATCCAGCTTTCACATCTTAGATTTCCCACATCACTGTCACAACTCCTGTACTTACAGAAACCTGGCCGTGCCAACCCACGCCCTGCCTGGCCAGCTGCCTGGTGCTGCTGCAGTCTTCCACATGCTTTTGATCCACGTTTTCAACCTCTTTAGAGCCTTTTCAATTAAAGGCTGCACCGCAGAAGCAAACTGTCCTGACTACACCCCTAAGGGCTCCGGGTTTTGGAGTGGAGCTTTCTCCAGGTGAGCCCAGTTGCAATTACTGGATGAACAAGATATTTCAGCTGGGTAGTCCCCCAGCCTCTCTGCTGTTGGGAGCTGCAGCCCTGTTGAACACTACCTGAGACCTGTGGCTATTGCTCTGGGCTTTCCTCCAGCTCTACAGAAGGAATCAGATCATTGGGGTTGCGCTTGCATCTTAGCCTTGGCTCCGGACCATGAGCTGTAACCCATAGACTATGTAGCCCACTTCCTGGTTCCCTTCAGGATGTCTAAAAAATAACCAGCTGCACCAACTCTGCAAAAGTCTCACTAATTGACAAGTAACTTAACTACTGCAAAAGGTGGGTGCCAGGTGAGACAGACCAAATGAAAGGCACCGCAGCTGCGCCATAAATCCTGCAGCAGGAGCTTCTAAAACTGCTGGGAATGTACCTGCATCCTCCCCTTGCAGGGTCTGTACTGGACCCTTTGATTTCTGTGCTCCAAGCTACCAGGACAGAAATGTAGCTCTTACACCCTCTGCGAGATTCTCCACACTATGTATGGCTACGTACACACTGATCTGAGCCTGTGCGCATGGTGCCCTGCTGATGGACTGAAACTATCTTGATGTAAGGAAAAACCTTGCTTCATTAGACAAATTTTGCCCCCTTCTGATGGTACCAGTCATCAGCCTGTTTCATGGGCTACAGGTAAAATCTTTAAATCACACAGGGAGCCAACTAAGTTTGATTTAATAGCAAGCAGTTTGCTTAATGAAAAAGAGTGTCAAACAGGGAAATATTATTCACTCCCCTTACTAGAACCATAATACTAATTAAAGCAAGGGTAATGAAAGAGGAAAACACATATTTAACGTTTCTCCAACAGTCTAAAAACCAGGCTTATTGTTCTAGACCCTTTTAGAAATATTTTCACCCGTCGGATCATGTGTGCTGGGTTTTAAATGAAAATAGACTGAGATAGTCAGTATTTAAACCTCTACATAGAAGGTTTAATTCCAAAACCACAAAAATAGCCGTAAATATTACTGCAAAAAATTTTTTCTTTCTTAAAACTGGAATTATTAATTCCTGTACTAAGTGGCAGCTGCTTGCACAGTTGTTTCAAGTGAGAATTTATGCTTGGTCCAGGCAGAGGAAAAGATCCTGGAATTAACCTCTTGCTCTCTGCTACTGGTAATTAACTTTGCTGCGGCGTAGAGCACGCCAGGCGCAGAGCACGCAGGCAAGGCCCTGCCATTAGCGGCAATGGCATAAATCAAGATGTGACAGCATGAAAGGACAAATAAATCACCGGGGGAGAGATGACGTGGGGAAGGATAAGAGCTATAAGCAACGCAAGCAGATGAGTACATGGCCAACACCAACCGTGCTGGAGCTGTTTTGGTTGGCATCAGTTGATCATCTTGGAGTTGAGCTGGGTTTGTGGTACAACTTATGCTTTGGAGATAGAAAAAAATGAGACACAGGGAAGTTAAGCTTGATTTTTCCAAGAGCTTTAGGGGAGCGAGGCACCTCCCTGGGTACAGGGTCTCCTCTAAGCAAGCTTCCAATGGAGAGTTGTATCACAGCTAGAGACAGCATAAAGACATCCCAGATCGTGTCTTCTGACATTGGCATGGGGAATTTATTTCATCCTTTACTATTCAAATACATCAGAAGTACTTGTACAGGAACCTGCTCTGGCAGGGGGGTTGGACTAGATGATCTCCAGAGGTCCCTTCCAACTCTATGATTCTGTGATTCTGTGAACAATTTCTTTCTGAGCTTCTGCTGTTCTTTTTGAAGAGAAAAAGAAACCTGTCTTAAGATACATAAATGTCCTAACAGAAATTACTTTCTTGAAAAGTAATAGACAGAATTTAATGGGAAGGAGCGCTTCTCTTAAAACTATACATTGGAGTTGGGAGAATGAAGAGGAAATATGGTTTTATTGGTAGGGTTTTTTATTTTTTTTTTTAGAGGAAGAGAGAATGAGCAGCAGAGAGAGATTTGGCTGTTGAGGGTATCTCGTGACAGTAGGTGGCAAAGGCATCTCAGTGCTCCCGTGTCATTTTGGTGAGATGTTGTTGGGAGGAAAGCGAAATGAATGCAGCAGCTTTCCAGAAACCATCTCCCAAGGTTTTATCTTTAATCTCTTTCCATCCGTACTCTGATATGGACTATGTTGAGGAAACCCTGAGATCAGCAGAGCAGCCTGTGCTGATGCTGAAGCGTGTAACCACAGCCCGGCCCCACTCAGCAAAAGCAATAGCAAATGTCTCATCTCCTCCAGGAGCTTGAGCAGGCTCCTGGCTTTAGCTACGTCTTCATTGCTGCTGATCCACAACCACTGTGCATGGAAATGCCTGCTTTGTGCTGTGGGTTCCTCCGGTGGAAAGGATGCAAGTGCAAAGCCGGGATATTTTAGCAGGAAAGGGGAACTGCCAGCCAGCATCGTACTTAGGGAAGAGAAATCTCTTTGCTGGAAAAAGTGAATGTACACAAATAAACTTGTTCAGCAGCTCTTCTCTTATGCCAGTGAGGGAATTAACTGGCTAGTCTTTATACCATCAAAATGTTTGTTTCTGGTTTGGTTTCTCATAATGAATTTGAAGACCAGGACACACTTACATGTGGTGAACAGAAAATAACGAAGATTATTTACAAGGACAGAAGCCACATAATGGCGGGGGGGAGAAGAAACACGGCAACAACTGAGTGAAGAGAGACCATTAAACACCTGGAGGACAACAGAACCAGGACCCATTAGGAGGCCAACAGGCAGCTAACAACATTTAAACTGAAAAAAACCACAACATACAGTATTTTGTGCAAGACACTCACTTTGGTTTGTGTCCCACAGCACTATTGAGGTCAAGGGCTTGCAAAGTCCTAAAAAGAATCCAGGGGTTTTGTCGGTATTAGGTCTCTGGAAGTTTTTGTTAACAAGGAATGGGAGCAGAGTGTAGGGGAGAAATTATCTCAAATGTGTGTAAAGAAACACTGCCAGCTGATCTGAAAGTGATAAACCCCAACACCACCCATAGCCAGCCCCCACAGGCGTTTCTCTGGAATTCCTCAACCCCAGGAATGAATCAACTGCCCTCCAAACTCGAGGGATGGTAGATCACCAGTAAAAGTCATGTTGCGCTGAGAGGCATAGGGCTGGTGCATGTCTAAAGCCACCTTTTGATCTATGAAACCACATTGCTTCAGCTTAGATCCTCAAAGATCCAAGTTTTGTTATTTATCTTTTGTTTTGGGACTGCTGTGGATTTTTTAATTATTGCTACTTTTTATATTTGACTGCTTTGAAGAACCCATCCCCGAGGACCAGAATTCCCTCTGGAAGCTGACAGCAGCTAAGAACATAAGAGCCAAAATCAAAAGATGTTTCAGAAAATTTTATTTTAGCCGTGAGGGGCACAAATACTTGCACTTTGGAGAATACACCAGTCATTAATTATGGATAAAAGGAGAATGCAGGGGTAAAGACAGATATCCATGTTATAGACAAGGAAATCCACCACACTGACCTGCCACCCTGCTCCAGGAGAACATTTCTCACACTCTCTCCAACTCGCATTTGATTTTGTGGAACAAAATTCCTGCAAGACTCCAACTTTCTTTGCCTTTCCCCTTAGTTTTTTTGGACAGAATTACAAAATGACGGGGCTAAGAGAGTGAAGAGCAGCTGCAATCTATTTAGATTTCACTGAAGGATTTGATACTGTCTCCTGAAATCTTATGCTCCAAATTAATTCAAGTTGGCTTAGGCAGGAAAACACTGTCGTGCCGATTGAAAGCTGCTCGAGAAGACTGTAAACACGGGGTAATGACAGGCGGTGAGGCTCTCACTGCGGGCACCCCGGGGTGGAGAGCTTCCTGCTGCGCTTTAACCTCATCGGCTATTCGGGGGTGGGGGGGGAAGGGAATCCAAGCAGCACTGACAAAAAGTCACAGATGCAGTTAAAATAAAAGGGGGTTGCATCCAGAGAGATAAGACCCACAAGGTTGAGAGAGTTAAGAAATGTTGATAAAACGAGTCAACTTTTCATTGGGAAGGGAATGGGAGAAGGGTGGAGCAACCCTGCGTACCTGTGCGGAGATAGACGAGTGCATAATGTTTAACAGGGGGGGAAAAAAAATCCAGGAGACAGCAGTGTTAACAGAGATCTTTCTTTCTTGCTCAAAGGTAAGCACAGTAATAACATTATTGGATTCATCAGCTCGCACAGAGCCATCCGTAAAGCCAGAGGCCACGTGCGCTGGGTGCGTTCCCTCCCGTGCTGCAGCAGGGATTCACGGCTTGCCGACACAGGGAACTTGACCAGAATAGCTATCGCAGAATAAGCTATTCCACAATCGCCGTTCTGGAACAGCTCCCTACTCAAACCACTGTCTTCCACAGTAAGAGGTGGGATAATTAATGCACTCCTCCAGAGCAAAATAATTGCTCTGGAATACACTCCCTCAATAAAGTTCAGATGAGCAACAGCTCCAGAGAAGCTCCTGCAAAATCGATTATTCTGGATGATTTTGCCTGGTAGGCAAGCCCCGAAATCTGAATGCTGCTCATCCATAAGCAGAAAATCCATGTGGTGACCAAGGAAAGGAGTTTCGTGCAATCAGGAGTCTGCTGCCCCTGTCAGTGTCAAAATCTGCTGAGCGCCCACCCCACCGCTCCTGAAATTTGGGGGAATTTTGCTGCTTTAATAGGAGAGGATTTGACTACGGCCAGTTAAATGATTTTCAAGGAAAAATGGCTTTTTGTATTAAAATTTTTTAATTGCTTCCAGATTTATTTGGGGATTTCTTTTTCCATTTAATTTCAATACAATTAAAGTGTTTCATCTTTGGAAGGGAAGGAAATTTGGACAGAAAGATAACTGAGAAGAGTTTGGGAAAATTTAGGGGAGGGGGACATATTTAAAGAAATATGGTCAGGGAAATATAGCTTGCATTTTCCCAAACACTTGATAGATTATTTCTCTGCCAGCCCTGCTTCCTCACATGCGTGGTTTCCAAATTCTCCAGCAGAAAATAAAACTACAAGAAATTCCCTGGCATCTCCTGCCCAGAACTCTCCAGTCCATGTACAAGGAGCTCACCTTTGGACTTCATGGTACTTCAGTTTTACAGCAGCCCACGTGAAACTCTTTGTCCTCTTCCTCCCTGACTTCTAGGAGAAAACCAATGCTGCTCTGGAGGAGCCAGTACCTTCTCCCGCTTTGAAATATTCACCCAACGCAGCGATGGGCATTTCCTGAAGCACTCGGGTGGCTGGGGAAGCCAATCATTCCAAGTGCTTTAAAAACTGGTTTGGTCATTTAGCTGAGGGTGTTCCTCCAGTCCTCCAATTATTTGGATTTTGCATCCAGAGCTCACAAGAGCAAACTACCTCCCAGCTCCGTCACCTCCCTGGAGAGAGCTGCACATCCCGGGAAGGGCTCTGGGCACCTGGTATAGGACACTGCTCTCATCGGTATCTCAAAGCCCAGTCTCAAGCCTGATTGAACTCACTGCAGGGGCGATTCCAGTTTCTCCTTCCAAATCCAGAAGCCTCTTTCCCATTTCTGCCCATATCAAGGTTAGGAATTTAGACGAGGCAGAGCTGGCTCCAAAGCATGATGTGGGGCAGATCACCCCGGCACGCAGCAGAGTGGGGATCCTCCATAGGCAAGTCCTCTGTGCTGCACGATGCCCTGTCTCATCTCCGGTATTCACCATCACTCAGGCCTCGATACATGGACATCTCCAGGGTGGGGAAAAAAAAAACAACCAACCTTTAAAAAGCCTGATTTCTAGTTTAATGCAGACTCCATAAACAGCCTATCACTAGGGACGTAAGATTCAGCCTTCTTCATCTCTCCCTGCCTAATGTGAAGCAGATGTCTTCTATTAATGAGCTAATTGCTAATTAGTAACCACTTCATTTCTTTTCCATCAGTTTTATTCTCTAGTTCAGGCACAGGGAGGGCAGGCTGTGTAAAGAAGCCAGTCCCCATAGAAATGTGGGATGTATTTTTTGCATGTAGAGTAATTCAACGGCAGCAAGGTAGGAGGTGAGCAAGGCAGTGCCTCTTACCAGACAGGACACTTGACTGGCAATGTGGGACACCTCATTTGCCACTTTGCATGTCTGTTGACTTGCAAAGTTGCTTAAACCTCCTATATTTTGGTATCAAACCCTTGCTCAAGCCTTGTCTGTTCATATCATAAACATTAAACAAGGGGCATGTCTCTGATTTCAGTGTTTTGCAGAAAGGGAGCAGGTTGCCCAGAGAGGGGGTGGAGGCCCCATCCCTGGAGACATTCAAGGTCAGGCTTGATGAGGCTCTGAGCAACCTGATCTAGTTAAAGATGTCCCTGCTTACTGCAGGGGGGTTGGACTAGATGACCTTTAAAGGTCCCTTCCAACCCAACACATTCTATGATTCTATGATTTCCTAGCATCTCGGGAGACTGTAACAGGGCAAAATGTTATAGCAATTTCTTCTTGCTTGCTTGCAACGGAGTAGAGCTGAGCGATGTCAAGTTTCAGCCCAATTCCCATGCCCAGCACAAGCTCATACAAAGACAATGTGAACGAGCTTTGAAAGCGAACAAGGGCAAAGCCAGACCTTGTGCTCTAAGCCACAAAAACATGTGGGTTAAGCTGACGTGGCATAATTTTTGTTAGCGTAATTTTACCACTAAAACCAGAATTGCATACCTGCTTGGAGCCAGGTTTGCAAAACATCAAAAATACAGACCACTGAGGCCTTACTTTGTCATCCCATCACCTGTGGGATGGTGCGTAGAGTATCATGACAGTAATATGTGAGTGACTTGGACAGCACAGTGACTGAGCACCACGTAAGTGTCCCAGACAGAGCGCGGCATCACTTCTGACAGCTGGATGGGATGTGCCTTCTGTTCTTTATTTACCCTGAATTACCACAGGAAACTCCAACATTTGCCCCAAAAGCTTTCTGTTTGAGTTGCATCACGGAGCCGACAGAGATACAACCCTGTGAGTTTGGATCTAGGTGGTAAATACTCCACTCATGGTCCAGAGGTGAAAAATTATTCACGGTAAATATCCTCTTTTCCTGGTGGGGGTTGCAGCACATCTGGGACAACCCTCAAAGCCAGAGGCTGCAGCCCTTTGATCTGCTTCTGGTGCAGCATCCTCATCCCTTTGCTCCCAAGAAACTTGAGCCAGACAGGAGAGCACCCAGCAGCTGGGACACACCATCCAGGACCCCTGAACTTGGGACCTCTGAATTCCAGTCCACAGTGTTACGTCCCAGTTCAATCAAGAGAGATTATTTCCTTCTGGGCTCTGCATTCAAAAATATGGTGATGCTTATGCATTATTTATAGAAAAGGGACAACATTCAAATTCTGCCTGGGTCCCAGCCACCACATTGCATCTTTCTAATGGTTTCCCAATACAGACAGATTCCTGTTCTGGCTGCCTGTCTCTCCCTTCCCCTTTCCCCCGATACAAAGGGATCTTAAAAGCTTAGAAAGCTATAGCCATGCTAATTTTGTAATACGCTGGAACTCTCCTTTTGCATCGTCCTAAGGGGGACTTACTCTAACTTGGTTCTTGGAAATAATTTCTCCCCTCATAAAACACCCCAAATTGTAAACCTTCCAATGAACTCCTTACATTAAGGCATTTTAAAGTCTTGCCTTAGGAATCATCATCATAAACAACGCCAGTCTTTAACAGAGCTCTTCATCCCCAAGGATCCCAGAGTGCTTTCAACCACTGCGCACCAACTACGGACAGGGATGAATTCATCCCCCTGCGAAGAGGCAGCTGCTGCCGGGGCCGCAGCCGGCCGCGCCGAGCAGGGCTGTGCGGGAGAGGCGCCCATGCGAGGGGAGAACAGCATCCCTGCAGCTCGGCCAGTACAGTCACCCTGTTACAATGCTCAAACCTGGCCAAAACAGGAACGGTGCATGTCCTCCACCTCCGCAGCATCATGAAACTAGAGCCCAGTAGGCGGTTACCAAGAAACACGCTGTTAATTGAGGGATTTATTAAGTAATAACTCACATTATTGATTTCATCATGATAGGGGAGAGGCAACGGCCACAAGTTGCGACATAGGAAAGGAAATTGTAACTTAATATAAGGAAAAAAAATCGCTATAAAGGTGGTCAAACATCACAAATAGCTTGTCCAGAGGGGTTGTGGCATCTCCATGCTGGGACTGAGTCCTTGAATCCAGCTGGACGAAGCCCTGAGCAACCTGGTCTGGTTGGGACCTGCCTTGTGCAGGGCGTTGGATGAGAGATGTCTCGTGGTCCCGTCCCAAATTCTTCTATGCCGTAGTCTGGCGCAATAACTTAAAGCACGAGTGGTGTTGGTTTAAATTAATACATCAACTGCTGAGTCGCAGCAGCTGTCACAGCTGTTAGCTACAGGCCTAGCAACCTCCAGCCAACACCAGAAACTGCAATGCCCCAAGTTGCGTTAGTGAGAGTCTGCAGAAACCCCACTCTTTCGGCAGTTTCACTGAAAATTATGTTGATTGCTCTCATCTCACCCCAGCAGCTGCGGAGAACAGAGCACCAGGCCCCATGCAGCACACGTTTCTGAACTTGGGTGTTCCTTGCCTTCAGTCCCCTATTTTCTAGATTAAAGCCATGCAAAGCCGTTAACTGTTCCTCACAGCAACCAACCACTCATTATTCTCATTAATCTGGACCCATTCCAGTTCACCAGTATTAGTGGTGAAGAGCAATACCCAAACCTGGCTTCAATACACTGCACTTCAGACCTCATCGACACCCGGTGTAGCCACCTCCCTTATCTCATACGGAGCTTTCCTACGAAGCTGGCCCAGAAAGCTCTTACAAGGCAGACAAACGGCGTCACGCTCTCCCACTTGGATTAGAGTCTCCCATAGCTTCCAGATGTTTCTCCGTCGCACTGCAGCCTCACCAGCTGTTGCCTCCTCTTTAGGAATTTGTGCACTGGATCACACCTTCTTGCTTATGTCTTTGCTGAAATTTTTCTTGCTGACGGCAGGTTTGTGGTTATCTCCTTCTGAAAAGTAATTTCCCCCCCCGCCTCCCCAAGGAGTTACGCATCCTATGTAAGGAATGACAAATAGACCTTGGTTGGAAGGCAGCAAGGCAGGGAGACTCCACCACTGCCTGTAGGTTTATTTCAATGGTTAACTTCCAGCTAACCACTTTTCAGCTCACACTAGATACCCAGGAGGTTTCTATGTGGGCAAGGCTACAGCATGATGTAAAGACTTGGTAGCTAGACAGCAGCTATAGGCAAAGTCATTGCGTAAACCAAGTCTTCTGGGGCCGGGAGCCGTGGAACTCAATATGGAAGATATCACTGTATTTTTTTGTTGATATCATTATGTTTTATATTCCGTTTCATTACAATCCAAAAATACTTTTTAACCCACTGCTCTCACAGCAGTTTGCAGTCACCCAGTTGCCTTGTGACACTGATGTCAAAGGAATCCTCACCTGGACTAAGAAAGGGATGGTTTGGAGTTTTAATCTGGTTTGTTTTTTTTTTACAACCCTTAGACATCACAGGGAAACAAACAACTGAACAGTCCCTATAGCTGTGGAGCACTTTTTAGCAAACAGTAGCTCTGAACTATCGAGGCAGCATTTTAATCACTGCTGTAGGGCAGGGAGACCTGGGGCAAACAGCGTGGATATCTATAGATCGAACAAAAACCCCGTAACCCATTGACTTTGGACAAAGGTCTAGTGAGTTCCAGCTCTGCTGCACAGCAGCTTCTAAACTGCAGCTGCCAGCACTGTTAAATAAGTTGAAAAAAAATCTATACTGCCATAGCTCACATCTAGAAAACATATAGGGCAGAAAACATGCGATTTGAAGGTGAATTGAAGAAAAATTTTTTGTTTAAAGTTTTACCCTACGTAGCGTAAATAATGAACAGGTCATTTACAACTTGTAAGACCAGTACATACAAAAATCACATAAACTTTTCAACCTAAAACATTTCACGGTGATAGGAATGCCATTATTCTCGTCATCGTAGCAACTGAACACACACAGAAATGGGGAAAAGCAAAAAGAAAACTTCCCACCAGAAAGTAATGAAAAGAAAGTTAATTACAGGACTTTAAAAAAAAATGGTAGTTGGACATCAGCCAAGAAGCTTTCTGTTTAGACCTGGTTAAGTCTTCCTAAGGGAAGCATTATCTTTTTTGATGCAGAGGCCGAGTCTATTTTTAGAGCACATCATAGTCGATGAGTTTAGCACTTTCACATTTGAACCAGCAGTCTATTAATATTTTTTTTTCAGACCTTCTATAACACCACATGGTAGTTTGCTCACTTAATAATAATTGCGTAAATTGTCATCAGTTCCATGCCTGGCATTAAACTGGTTTTACCCTGAATAACCTCTTGGATTTGACAAGTGAGACTCAGCTATTCCACATCATGCATTAACCGTGTGGCCTCCTTTTTTCCATTTCAACCCTTCTTGTTCAGCGGTGTGCTCAGCAGTGTGTTCATGGTGGTCCTTACGCTGGAGGGGAGGGCTGCGTGCAGAGGAGCTCGACAGGCTGGAGAAACCATGGATGGGAACACCAGGAAATGGTACACAGGCAAATACAAATCCTGGCTCCTGGCAGGAATAAGCCCATGGTTGGGGCTTGGAGACCCCATGATGGTCATTGACCAGTTGGACAGCAGAAAAGGTCCTGGTGGAGAAGTTGGACATGAGCCACTAATGAGTCCTTGCAGCAAGGAAGACCAACAGCATCCTGGGCTGCATTAGGAAGGATGTTGCCTGCAAGTTGAGGGAGATGGTCCTTTCCCTCTGCTCAGCACTGGTGAGGCACACCTTGGGTCCTGGGTCCAGTTCTGGGCACAAGACAGACATGAACATACTGGAGTGGATCCACCAGGGTGGCCAGGGACTGGAGCACATAATGTACGAGGAGAGGCTGAGCCAGCTGGACCTGCTGAGCCTGAAGAATTGAAGGCTTCAGGGGGACCTTATTGCAATCTGCCACTACTGAATGAGAAAGGGCAGAGAAGATGGAGTCAAACTCTTCCTGGGGGTGCACAGCAACAGGGCAAGAGGCAGCAGATGCTAGTTGCAACATCAGACATACCCACCAGATTTTAGGAAAAAACGATCACCGTGAAGGTGGTCAGACAGAGGGCCCAGGGCTTTGTGTAATCTCCATCCCTAGAGACAAGAAAAACACGACTGGACAAGGCTGGGAGCAACCTGATCTAAATTTGGCCCTGCTCTGAGCAGACGGTTAGATGACCCCAGGGGTCCTTTCCAGTCTGAATTATTCTGATTCATACCTTTTCACCAAGCTACATTTTTTTTAAAACATGCCTGAATCATTTGAAGCATCGCATCCAAACCGCTGAATCACATGTGCATAACCCACTCTAACCTGACCTAGCATTTGATCCTAAAAATGCCTCATACCAAATAAATGAGAATGGACTTTCAGTTTTTTGTTGACTAAGTGTTTATAGCACTGAGTAAAACATTTGTTAAGCCCTTGAGACAAAAGCGGAATCTGCCTTTGTTTGCACAGGAGAGCACACCGGCACCACCACTGCTTTTATAGCAACGGGAAAGTGCTGAGTGGGAAGATGCAAACCTGGATTAGCAATTTAAATCATCACAAAAGGACCGTATCTTCAAGGGTGTTTGGATGTCACCTCCAGATGTGGAGTCAAATTGCATGCTCTGCAGCCAAAGTAGGCAAAAAACCCACAAGGCACGTTTGAACACCTTGATCACAGTGTCAATAGCAAAGAGTTAATAAGCAAACGCTGCACGTCACCAGCCCAGAGGGACTCTGGGTAGGGCAGGACACAGGTCACCAAGGAGAGAGTCAGGAAACTTCTGGAGGAGCCGTGCAGCTCCAGAGTTACCCACGTTAATGCAGCCCGTAAGCAGCCGCACAAAGAAAATACTGTCGGAGGCTTTTCCACCAAGCCAACCGAAGTCGAATGAATAGAAACAAGCATTAGACAAATTCAGTAGAGACAGTTTGGCTTTTTGTTGCTTGATTTTCCAAGGGTGGGGAGTTAATTTATTTTTCTGTTTTTAAAGGCTCTTCCCCCTCTCCCTTCCTCCGCAAGAAAACCCCCACAAACCACAGAGTGATAGCAATAAACGAGTACAAGGGCTCACCAAAGGATTGTGGTGGATTCTCTTTCACCATCAAATTTTAAACTGAGATCGGAGAACTTCCTAGAAATGATGCTGTATTTTAAAGAGGGATTGATTTTGTGAAGGCCAGTGGCTGATTACACCAGATAGTAAAGGTTTATTGTCATTTGCAAGTGTTATCATGCTGACTAGCAGAGAGGAGATAAACATGGGAAAGGGGAGCATCTATCTTCCTAGGTTAGACGTTAGGAAGAAATTCTTTACCGTGAGGGTGGTGAGACACTGGAACAGGTTGTCCAGAGAAGCTGTGGATGCCTCATCCCTGGAAGTGTTCAAGGCCAGGCTGGATGAGGCTTTGAGCAACCTGGTCTAGTGGGAGGTGTCCCTGCCCAGGGCAGGGGGGCTGGAACTGGATGGTCTTCTACGACCCTTCCAGCTCAAACCATTCTATGATTCTATGGCTGGGGGACCGAGCACAGAGTTGGGGGTGCAGAAACACGACCTTGCATTAACAGCGCCCTCGGTGGAAGAAAAGACAGATTTGAGAAACAGCGAACTGAGAAAAAGACCTTGTGAGCGCAGAACAAGAAACCGGACACAAAGACAAGCTGGGGAACAATCAGGAACAGGATCAAAGGAGGGGAAGTAACGTGCTGGGCGCCCGTCCCGGCCGGGAGGCGGCGGGCGGTCAGGGCACGCCATCTAGTGAGATGCCACCGCTCGGCGGGCGGCCCCGGCGGGAGCCCTCCCGGGGCTGGGGCTGCAGCTGCGGCTTTACATCAACCGGGTGCAGAGGTTTGGTTTGTTTTGGGGTTGTTTTGTTGGTTTTTGGTTTTTTTGGTTTTTTTTTTTGAGGGGCGGAGGGTTAGGGGGTGTGGGGGGAGAGTGTCTTGTTCTGCAGCGTGGATGTCGATCCTGGGGTGGGAACCCCGGGGTGATGCCGGTCCCTGCACTCGGACAGGCAAATTCACTCTCCCTCTAGTCTTCTGCAAAACACAGGTACATGTATCTGCTTTATCAGCCACTGTGCTAGTCCTTTGTTAAAAAAAGGAAAAGGAAAAGGAAAAGGAAAAGGAAAAGGAAAAGAAAAAGAAAAAGAAAAAGAAAAAGAAAAAGAAAAAGAAAAAGAAAAAGAAAAAGAAAAAGAAAAAGAAAAAGAAAAAGAAAAAGAAAAAAGAAAAAGAAAAAAGAAAAAGAAAAAGAAAAAAGATGAAAGAAGAAAAAGAAAAAAGATGAAAAAAGAAAAAGAAAAAAGACAGAAAAAGAAAAAGAAGGAAAAAATAAAAAAGAAAAAGAAAAAGAAAAAGATAGAAAAAAAAGGTTTTTGAAGACTTTACCCCGCTTCCTTAAAGTGCCCGAGCTTCATCAAGGACTTCCATAAGAGTATCAAGCTTGGTGGTACAATATATTTCTCTTGCCCGAGGATACCTTCATATGTTCAAAATTAAAGTAAGTACTACAGTACCCTGCTCACTCAAGGGCAAATTACAGGGAAGAAAGCACAACCAAAATGCTAACACCATCAAATTGCCTCCACATCGATTTCTGTTCACTGCTACAGACCTGTATGAGTTTGGGTGTCTGAACTGTTTTCCATGCCAGATTTCTCTTGCTCACAAAGGTATTGGGAGGTACAAGTAAGGGTTTTCTGTTAATGCTTCCTCCCCTGTCACTTATTTGAAGAGGGTTTTTGGGTTGACATTAGTCAATTCTTGAGTTTGCAAGTCCAAAATGTAGATACCCAAAAGGATCTCATTTTCAGAGTGGGTACAAGGGACTTTCCAGGGAAAAAGATGAGCCAACTGGCTTACATACACCTCAAATGAAACCGTACTCAGTCACTAAGGGACCACAGTGTTAGTTTAATCACAGGATTTGGATGGGTAACTCTGGTTGCAGAAGGTGGGTCTAAAAATAGGGATGTGCATGCCTTCCTCTCAATGTCACTTTTGATTTTGAAGACTCATCCTAAGAGCATATTTTCTGCTGAAATGCTGTGGCTTATGGAAGGGCATACGCAGTTCCCTGAGCTATGAGCACACAGGATTCAAAAGGAAGGATAAAAGCCTTCTGCTCTTACCAGCATTGCGTGCAGAGACTGCACAGGGACCATGGTGGAGCTGGTGTCATTATGACAGAGAAAGGTGAGAGTGGAGCTTGATGAAGGCCACTAATGACTGAGTTTACATAGACTTGTAAACTCACATCACATCTAAGATGTAGGCTTACATCTCCTCACTTGAAGCCACAGAGTGAGACATTAATCGGAAAGATTGATGGTCGCTAAATTTCAGCTCTACTTCCACCAGTGCGAAGCGAAGTACTGAGAAACTGAAGTGCAACAAGGACTCCATAAATCTTTCCTACTTAGGCCTGTATTATTAAGTAAAGGATAGAGAAAAGGGAAAGGCTAGGGGGTAGGAAGGGAGAAGAAAAACCTACTGATTTGCTTCCTTCTTTGGGATATATTACCTGATTGAATCTGGGGGGAAAGAAAATAATCTGACAAGTCTGGAGTAGGCTGCAGAGATCCCCAGGTTTTCTGAGTAACAGGTTGTTAATTCCCATCTTAAGACTCTTAAGACTTTTTTAAAAAAAAATAATATTTTTTTTGTTGCTCATCTCCCTGTTGACCTTCAGCTCCTCGCAGAAGCTCTCCTTCGGATGGAGTCTGAAGATCGCGCTTAACCAAGGATGTGAAAACATGGTTAGAAAATACTGGGAAGGAACTTGGATGGCTCTCAGGCTGGAGCTAAGACAAAAGGAGGGGGGATGGAGAATCCGCAGCCGCTCCCAACTCGCAGGGGAGACCTGACATCTTGAACTGCCGGCTGCAGCATTCACTGAGACATAAATCAGGCCATTCATGAAGGGGTCTGCTCTGCCAATATACATAAAGAGAAATACTAGACGGAAAGAGGCAAATCTGAATTAGATCCATCTCTGGCATAGCAGAAATCCTTTACGCCAGTTAGATGAGAGGAACTGATGTTTGAAAACCACAGAAGGTTTGGCAAGGGTAAAATTTTACATGCTAATGAGCCCCCAAAGAATTTTGACCTGTGAAGGATATTTAACTACTGAGAAAGATTTATATCCAGTAATACGTAAAAATGGACGTGAGCACAGAGTACAGGGAATTAGAAACACACTACAAACATCCTCCTGTTCACATCACAGTTGAGAAATAATTCAAGAAAATACCAGAAACACTTTTCAACATATAAGCAGTGAGAAAAGTAAGATTCCTTAGCCAGAGAAACTGTTTGGTATGGTCTGCCACTGCCTGCATTCAGTATTTAAAAGCCTTATCATGACAAAATACTATACTTGGTCCTTGCAGGGAGAGACTCTGCTCTGAAGAACTTGTCGTCTGCCCGGTCGCTGTCAAGGAGGTTCTGTGTTACAGTGGCACGAGAGCCAAGCGATTATTGAATGAATAGGCATTAACTGAACACAGATTTCTCAAGCCCCAGGTCGACGAAACGACCACAAGACTATCCATCTCTCCCCCACCGCTATGCATATGTATTCACTCTTTAAATGACATTTCACGAAAACAGTTTGCAACAAAGATCCTTCTATGTTAATACTTTGAAGACCACGATTTCATGGAGTCAGAAGTTTTTCCAACCAGCTTTTGGCACACCTCTATCACCAGCCTGATGTAAAAGAAGCTTCTACCCAGTGAAGGTGTATCAGTATACCTGTTATCTATTATTTCTAATTAGTGAAGTCAGTTACCATTCCCTCTGTGTATATTTGTGGCCAATGCATAAATTCACATCGGTAATAATAGATTATCACTATCTGTCAGAAGGGAAACATAACAAAAAGACTTTTATTCTTGAAAGTGACCAAACACTGACAGAGGTTGTGGCAAGGTCCATCCAGGGAGGATGCAGGGAGGTGGCAGAGTCTCCATCCTCAGGATACTCAAACCCCGATGGGACACGGCCCTGGGAAACCATCTCTGAGCAGGGGGCTGGGGCTACACGACCTCCAGTGGCCCCTTCCAACCTCAGCTTTTCTGAGACTTGAATTTGGCTTGTGCCCACCACCTACGCACCAACCAGACCGGCCGGGCGCTCAGCTTGGTCATGGGTACCGCTGTTCCGTTTCCCTCCTACATCAGGGCAAGAGATTCAAAAAAACCCTATTTTTTTTCTTTCAATTGTAACAATAACTAGACATAATTGTTATACATGTGTAGTAAGGCTTTAGAAAGGAGTAAAATTTATTTGATATAACCAATATAATTCAGCAACACTGATCTAGAAGTCAGTCTCTTTCCAGGGCATTCAGGACACAGGTAACTATGACTAAATGCACTTGCCAATGTCCACATTTCATTTAAAAACTCAACGCCGTAATTTCTCTGCTAGTCTGTTTCACCACATTGCTGCACAACAGGCCTATTCACCCTAATTAAACCTGTCATTAAAGGAAAATTTTAAAGCAAAAGCTTAAAAGGAACAAGTTCTGCTACTTTTTAAGACATTGATTTGATATTTGGCTTTAAGCAAAGAAAGGAAAAATCTGCAACCCAACCTAGCTTATCTCCAAGTTATTCAGGAGGTTGTTTTCAGGTATCCGTTAAAATACTTTGACACTACAAAGTAGACTCAACGTTTGCACGTTCCCAAATCCTATTTGAAAGCAGGCAGGAGACTCACTGCTTTTGTCAACGCAGGCGCCTGCACCAGGACCTCCACATCTTCTGGGTCTGGATCTTCTTTGCTATGCATTTCTGCCAGCGCCGACCACGGCTGAGCCAAGACGAGCGCCGAGGCTTCCCACGCAGCATCAATACACGTTATGTTTGAGATAGCTCAGTCATTTCCAAGGGACCAGAGGCGCACGGGACACCTTGATGGCTCAGGCGCTCCCTGCCTTCCCACCCAGGCCACCAAGGCTTCAGGAGAGCCTTGCTAGTAAATCATTAACAGCTTTTAACTGAAAAAGCGTATTGTTGGATACGCCCAAGACTTAAAAGTCTGCTGTACACTGAGATGAACCTTGTGAAGAGTATTAAGATTACAGAGGAATACATACAATTTTGCAAAAATCAGGGGCGAGGGGCACGGCCTGGCATAAAATAATCAGTCTGCGGAACTATTTCAGACGTGTTTTCTCCCCCAACTTGGACAAAGGCCAAACGCGAATCCTTCCTAAGGAGATTTACTCCCACTGGGAATAGATCTCAACCTTTCCATTAGTTCCTTAAGAGTGCTCTGCTCCCCATTTTCATACCTGAAATATAGTAGTTAGAAAGAATGGTTTAGCACAGTTCATTCACTACACCAGGAAAGCAGTCCCACGGGTGTCAAGAGAATTTCTGCAAGAATTAACACCCCCCCAAATCCCACACAACCCACCACCTCCCCAGGTTTAAAGATTTGTCCTTCGCTTGCCCTCTTCCACCCCAAACACTTAAGTTATAATACTCAGCTCATCACTGTGCCATCACTGTGACTGACATCTTATCTGAGCAGTGATAAATTAACACTAAATAATCAAAAGCAACAGAAAAATAATGGAGAGATTAGACTTCAAAATGATACATTTATTATAACTAAACAAAGGACGCAAGCTCCAATTAACTTAAAAAGTTTATACTGCATTATGGCAAACACAGAACCAATATGCCCAGAGCACAAATGATTTTCAACTTGAATTTTTAACACAGGCTGAAATTCTTCAACTGAAAAGCAAAACTTGAAATACGTACAAAGAACAGAATATGGGATTATCCTTTTAATTAAATATACCCGATAATTTGATATAAACAATTTAAAATATTTAAATACATGCTGAAGTAGCTAAAGTTTAAATTATTAGCAAGGTATGTAGATATAAACTTACAAGAAGTATTCTGGAGTTGTATAAAAGATGTAACTTC
>VYZM01006902.1:678529-694760 GCA_013398915.1 Dromas ardeola
AATATGAGCGAATAAACAGTTGCTACAGAAGTCACTGTGGCAAGTATTATTTCTGGTGCCATATTTAGTAAACATAAAAGCAGTTTAAAAGCATCACCTTGTAAAGATAAAGTGAGAAGTACGTCCAATGGCAAACATTTTGTAACGTCGGTGTCCCTATGAAACACAGATTTGGGCACCTACATTCTCTCCACAACCACATTGGTTACGATACTGTTTTGCTTCCAGTTCCTAGCTGTTTTGTGGCACCTCAATGCAAATGCACTTGTACGTGAAGTTATTCCAAAGTATAAACTACTATTTGGGAAAGGACTCTGCATCCTTCTTGATGGAAGGTTCCAAGTAACTGCTTCCACAAATGCAAACTTCAGCTTTTAAGTTATGTGTTGCCAAATGGCATTTCACAGTAATTAAATCCAAATACTGGAAGCAGAAATAACAGTTCAAAGAAGCAGAAAAAATCATTCCCTAGACTCATCAGGTCATAGTAAAACATTATCACCTGTATAAATGTTGATTTTTCTATTTTAAGGATACCAGCAAGTGCTTATTAGTGATATTACTGAATCCAAAACCTACAGAACTTAACAATGAAGTACTCCCAGTCACTTAACACCTTCAGTCTAAACAGTAAATATGTAGATATCCAAAACACACTTTTCCCAATCCCTCTACATTTTTTTAAGCCCTGCAAAGAAAACATAAGCTAAGTGACATCAAGTACAGTCTGAAAACCTAACAGTACCTATACAGCCTGATTTATTATGCCTACCTATTTTATTTGCCAACTCAAGTCTTTTAGTGAACAGCTACTGAGTACAGGAAAAGATAAACATTTGGAAGACAAGACGATCTTGAGTCCATTAACCTCCAGGATACTTGTGCAGCAGAAAAACCAACTCAGAGAAACAAAGGTCAAAGGGCTTGTTGTACCACTTCAACAGCTCCTTCACTACAGAAGCCAAAAATGGAACTTTAAAAATACAGAAAGTATTTTCTTCCTTGTTTAAAGCTAAATTTTGGCAGAGCCAAGCATGTTTCTTGAGAGTACAAACTGAAACTTTCTAGTACATCACTAACCACAAAGCAACACAGATAAATTCTGGAATTCTGAAGCAAATATGTTAAGCCTGTAATCAATGGTTCTTGCAGCACTAAATACTTCATTGCAGAAGCAGCTATAAAAGAATAGCAAAAAGGTGGGAAACATTTAAGCTGTGTCTTGCTCTGACATTTATTATCTAGTACAGTGAAATGAGATCAATAAAGTTTTGTCTCCATGGCACAAATGAGAAATACATAGCTGTAAAAAGCACACCCACACATAAGAAACGCAGGGCTTGAAAACTTCTTTTCAGTCAGAGGAACTTGGGACTTCCTCCAGCAAACGCGGAGTGATACGTCATTTATTTCCACAGAAATTAACCACCAAATGTAAATTCTCAGTAGCAGTTCTTTCAGAAGAAAATGAAATGTTCCAAACATGAAGCATGGCAATGGCATGCTCCCAGAGTCTGCAGCGTCAGCGCTTCAGCTACTAACTGCTATAACTAATCACTTAAAATGTTCTGCACATGAGAAAGAACAGAAGCATAGAAGCTTCAAAGTACCTGGACTTTGCAAGCAGATACCAACTGGCAAAACCCGCCAATATCATTATCTGAACTAACCTACACAGCACTAACAATATGACCTTATTACCCCACCCTTGAAAACTTTATTCTCAGCCCTGAGAAGCAGGAAAAGCTCAAGCTAGCTGACCGGACTTGTCAAAATCAGGTATGAAATCCCCAGGCTTACGTGCCTTTTTCTGTGCAAATACATACTCTCCTCAAAGGAGGGGGCTACACTTCTACTTCCAACAAAGCACCTAGTGATGGTTGTTGGCTCAATCTCTTACTGGACAGCCCCACAATTAAGCAATCGGAAGCGTGAGCAGACTGAGATAAATCCTACCCTGATTTAAGAAGGTATTTTTCATCTCTCCAGGGAATACCTAACCCTTACCTACAACTTGGTGAAAGGAAACACTGTCAAATCTGAAGGCTATCAATGTAGGAGGCAGATACCTGACATTTAGTCTCTGTGTCAGGAACTGCTTGTGAACAGAGACATTTTGCACCAAACACTGCACTCACGTTCTAGCAAAGCCCCAGATTATACCACATTCTAGTCACTATCCAAAAGGATTTCAGCAGTACAGCAACTGTGCATTTAAAAACTGTTTTTATAAGCAGAATTAATTTTGACCAAAACCAAGTTTTACTTTACCCCCACCAAGTCTTAAACAGTTAATTCGAAAATAACTCCTTTCTCCCACCTTTTACACTCAGTGTTCAAAAAAAAGGGTCAAAAACTACGTAAGTAATCACTGAGTGCATAATTATGTTAGAATTAACTTATTAACAAAGTAAGAGAACAAGAAGCGAATGAGCAGAAATACACTGCTTCTAGAATAAAACAGAGAGTGAAAGTACCAGCTAGAACGCCAAAGCTAAAAACGGTAAAACTTCAGCACACTGAAATATTACTTGCAAAAACAAAATCTATCCTAAAAAAACCTATTACATCCTGCTTCTTCAAACCCAACAGAATAAAGGTATTATTTATATGGTGTATATATATATTATTTATATGGTATGATTACCATAGACCAAACAAAACACCAAGCTATTTTTTTGGTAGGAAGAGAAAATAAAATTTTTAAAACTTTTACCTTTTGAAAGAACGTTGAAAAATCTTTCGTAACATTTCCTTTGGCTGCTTTATTTTTTAAGGCCATCTCCTCAATTGTGTCTTGAAGGAATTTAGCCAATTCAAGCTTTACTCTCAATTGTTTCTTCAATCTTTCCTCCTGTTAAAAAAATATTTGGTTTTGAAAGTTCTTTCAAGAAATATGCGCACTAAATACCACTTCTTCTGTGCCCAGACAAGTTATGTGGAGTAATTCTGAACTTCTGCTGTAGCACAACACATCACAAGAGAACATTCACTCTTACAAAAGATCCCCAAATCATACTGAAAAATAGGTTAGTCAACTCAAAGTTCCATGCAGCATGAGATGCAATGCCAACAGAGTGAAGTGCAGCATGAGTGGCCTCACCTGCGAAAACTAACAGGCACCCTCTGAATTAGTAGCAAAAAAATAGAAATTAACCAACTGGTTTGGGTAATTCCCAACTCTTGTATCCAGCACAGAAATCCTATACCACATCTCATCCAAAAAAAGAGGAATTTATCACATAATTATAAATTAATGGTTATTTATACTCACATATACAATCATGATTGATTTTATCTGTGACTGACTGGGAGCTCATTATGTATGAACCTCATGTAAGTACTTTGTGCTCTGAAAATGAGAACTTGTGGGGCTTTTTGGTGTGTTTTGATAAAGCTCTAAACAATTCTGAGAACACTTAACTAAAAGAAATAAAGTTTAAACAAAACAATGCATAAAAAGTATTTTAAATATTAAGAATATGTACAAAAAACCTCGAGTCAAGGATAAGTACTACAAATATTAAAACAAAGTCTGCCTATTTTAATACAAACTAGAAAAAATAAAGTTTCATAGCTTTCATTTATGCTTTACGAGTCATAGAAAATGGAGATGAGGATTGCAAAAAAAAGAAGCTTACAGCCCCGAGAGCACTTGCTCATATAAAAAGGCAAACCAGGATACCACTGGTTCATTATTATATGTTAACAGCAAGATCATCAAAACAACATAAAGGTAACAAAAGCATTTCCCTAATACTAAAAAAAAAATTCTGATTTTTAGAATATTTCTAGTTTTTAGAATTTTTCTCATTTCTTTCTTTACCAAGGAAAGCTCTAATTTTTTTCAAAACATATTACTGGATTATAAATTCAGACCTGCTTACCTTTTTAGACTTTGTCTCAAATGTAGACGGAAGCATATTAGGGAACAACTTAAGAGCTACTGGAAGCAAAAATTCCATAAATGGGACAACAAGAAAAACTAGGAAAGGGACCAAGCGGAAAAGATCAGCACATATTCGAAGAAACTGGAAGGAAAACAAACAAAAAAAAGTGTAGATAAGCAAAATTTTTAAAATTTATTTTAAAAATACTTCATGTGATCATCCACATTATCACTTAAGCTCACATATATTTGCTAGAAAGGAAATTTAAAATAACACAGAAAAAGGATGTGACAAAGTCAGTTTTTCAGTTTTTAGTATCTTTTGAAGTTGCTATATACTACAGAATGCCAAGAGTTTCACCAGTTTTCAACACTATAGAAAGTATTTCAAAAGCCTCACTGTGTCTCAATAGGATTATTGAACAAGTATCTCATTTAAACCTCTTAAAAGCACCTGAAAACAGGAGGTGGTCATTTGTTGTCGTTAAAGCTGCTTAACTTCTTTTATTCATCTTTATTTGTGCTCCACCACTTCTTACATGCATGAGCTACTATGGACTAAGTAATCAAGAATAAAATGAAAGATCCCTCCCCCTCTGCCTTATAACAATTGTAATGTACATTTAAATCCAGGGTAATGAGCCCAGCTTGGTAGATTCTTCTTTTTATAAAATCACTGCTTTTCTAGAGCAGTAATCCTCTGAAGCAGGCCGATGCATTAGTTACCAAATCTTGAACTGCATAAAATAAGTATTGTCCTTCTGATTACTGTACCCCCACAAATGTATGTATTAGGCTGCGCAGTCTATATCAAATTCTTCAGTATTCATTGGAAGCTTAATAACTTGGGTTATATGGGGGAGTGCAGATCTTGCTTGACTCTACGTCATTTTACAAAGCAAATAACCAGTTATTGGGAATACCCTTAGTTCCTAAATCAGAGACCAAAGATCAGACATATGCTACAGTACACTACTGCCACAGCAGTGTCATTCAATATCATGATTTGATAAACAAAGGTATGATTGGGAAAAAATGGCAACATAAATGCTATTATAGAAGTAAAAGCATGCTTCCCCTTCCATCCCCTCCCCACAGCTCATACCAATCCATGGGGGGGAGAGCAGCAACAGCCAGTATAGCTTGCATGTCACTAGGAATGTTTTGCTAGAATACAAACCCAGTAAAACTTCAACAATCATTTTCTTAGCATAAAACCAGCCAAATACTGTTTGAGGAATGCACAAACTCCACAGATCCAAAGTTCGACATTTTTCTTTGTATATAAAAAAATTCAGTTTCCCAGAAGGGATGCTTTGGTCCATTGTTTACAGGCTCAGAGATTTTTCCGTTCATTCCAACAATGGAAGATAAATGACTACCAGGGAATTCAAAAAGATGTAAGACAGTACGGAGGAAAATTTTAAAAGTCAGAAGAACAAGTACATTTTCCCTAAAAAAACCCAAACAACTCAAAAACTTCTATAGAGTGCAGTACAGAGTTTCTATTTCTATCCAGTATCTATTTTTAGACAGCAAGTTCAAGTATTTGTAACAAGGCAAAATCCATAAATACATACACAGACAAGCAAAAAGGGATCGGTACAACCCAAAAGCCAGGGGCAAGGAGGGGAAAGTGTTAGAAAACTTCCTTTAAGCACCAAACAGGACTGACATTTTTCACAGCAGCACCATCCTGGACCAGCTTGCATAAATCATGAAACTGCACCCTCTGCTAACTCAAGGGAAACAACTTTGCTCAGGAACCTAATACAATGGTGCATGATTACACACACATTATTTGGCAGCACAGCATGAAAAACTTGTGACTACTCTCTGTCTGCTGCTACAGTTCATGTACTCCACTCCTCCCTCCTCTGCAGGCTTAAAGAGTTTGTAAAGCTTATACACTTGCCACAAACTCCATAGCTTTTGCCATCTCACTCCCACGTCCTGAACCATCCTGCTGTAGGAGGCAGCACTAGAGCAATTAGTCTTCAACTGCCAGTATCGTATTTTGCATGTTTTATTTCTTCCTGCCTCCTCTCCTAAGTGTAGATATGTGATCCTGTTGAATCCAAACCCTACCAGCAATTGTACAAGCAGAATTTTGGAACCAACTTTTGGTTTACATAAGCAATAGCTCGCTTGCATTAGCTATGCTGCAATTAGCTTGTTAATGTGGTTAGATTGCTTGGGTATCTTTCCATTATTGCCTCCAAAGAGGAAGGAAAGGGCAGGCAGAAATAACTCATTTGTCAGTCTGCGTGAAGATAAGATTTCTCTAGGACTGTCAGTTCATATGCAGTTTAATACATTTAAAGCGGTATGTACTTCAAATATATTTTTTTTTTAAAAGTTCAGGAGCAACTTTTGCAAAGCTGTAGCTAATCTGGCATCAAAGTTTTAAGACTTCTTTAAATCAGTCAGTATACTACAACTTAAGGCTGAACTCATAAAAAATTAACTGTATTGAAACAAACTTAAAATAAGGTTTAAAAAAAGCACATGTAAATGGTTTTGTTCAGCTGTAGGCTGGTTTGCTTTTCACTGACCCTGGGTTCTAAACCTACCATGAATCCATTCAAGAGAGAGGACGTCCTCTACATCCATGTAAAGAAAACACAAAACCTAGATTGAGAAATAACATTACTGTTCTTAAAACTATTTTCTCTACAGTTTCTACACTGGATTGCACACTCACAGACACATACGCACATCATTAGATAAGACACAGGCTACATCAACGTAAATACTAATTTATACCTGCACAATAAATTTCTATTTTATTTAAAATAAGCAAAATTATACTGAAATCGCATATCTGCAGAAAAAAAAATTCAGGAAGGCCAAATGCCAGACCACTACATAAATGTGAGAAAGACAGCTCTATCACCACTAGATGATGAAACTAAAGGACAATCAAATGCATAAATCCGTCTACTGATGGAATAATGCACGTGTGTCCAAAGATAACACATTACTTCTAAAGGTTCATGCCTTCTAGAATACAGTCCTGATCTTTCAACAGAAATATTTCCATGATATCCATATTTTACTGTTGTTTGTATAATTTCTCAGAAGTACGGCTCAGTGAACATGAACCAGGCAGGAAAACCAATGGTTCCAATCTTTCCCTCCGGAGGACTTCTGATTCTGTTTTAAACCATGAATTAATTTGTCTCGCTTAGTTTTCCAAGTTTCCCAAGCTCTCAATAAGCCAGCACAAGCCAGAACTGCTACTTCGAGAAGTGCTGCAGTCCTCATCCCCCTCTATCCTCAGTTACTCTTTCTTGGCACGACATAATCCCCTCTCTTACGTCAGCGCAGACTGTTATATTTATTGCTGAGCAACGTTTCAACTGGATCAGCTGCCAAGCATACTCTTGGACAGCATAAGGAAGAGGACAAAAATAAGTAGCGTGAAGATGCTGAGACCAAATACTACCAACCATGCTATATGTGCATTTAACAATTTTTGTTATTTGAGAATACAGGAAAAAAAACTTCTGCATACTGCATTACAATGTGATGTTTTTAAATTACAAATGAAAATGTTCAACTATGTACCTAATTTTATCAGAAAATTACTAAAACAATGAGCAAATATTCCTATTTTTGATCATTTAACAGAATTTTTGAAGGCAGAGATGTGAACCTAACACATTGCATGTACAGTGTACAAACTGCAAAGAACCAGACCGGGACTGCAAACAGCACTGTTTGCTTCTGCTGACAGAGTACATACATTTTTCACTCTCCAACAATTCTTCCAGCACTTTTTATTTCCAGCAACAGCTGAAATGCTTTCTTTCTTTTCTAAAAAGGCAGGAAGACAGACTCGAGTATTTTATCTGTATAAACTGCTTTAACATCTTGTCTTTAAAAAAAGTAAAGCGAGAACTATTAAATCAGTATGTTTGACATATTGCTCATGAACTGGTGAAGTTGAATCCCAATGCATTCTTTCAGAAAAAAATGGTTTTAAGCTATGCCAGTTTTAAAACAGCTTATCAGTTAGCAGTCTTCCCATATATGAGCTCACGTCAGATGTTTTTAAATATCCACATATCTTTTAATCCCGGTTCAATAAGCATATTTACTTCATCCACAAACTGAAATTTCTATTGAAATGCATGTATGTTATCCTAATTTGAAAGCACTCTCATTTTGCACTCCAGATTTCATCTCCATCCCATCTTCCTTTTTCTTTAAAATTATCAGTTGCATCTTTACAGTTTCACAGATGTAAGCTACATACCATAAAAAAAAACAAAAGTATGAAACAAAAACTTTTCCCATATTATCTTCTTCGAACTAAAATTATCTCAGAAATACATTTGTAACTGAGATAGTACTAATATCTGGCTATTAATCACGCATTTCAGCCTGCAGCTTTTATTCTGTTTAGAAAAACACAACAGAATTAGCACAAATCCAACCTTTACTAGAAGTGTTTCCCTCTATTTTTCCAGCTGGAATGAAAAAGCAGAGAAAGTGACCATGCACACACACGGATGTACAGCACATGGATGGGAACTTGAGAGCAAACCACAACTGCTGTCCACGTGACAAAACAAAAGAATCTCCTGCTGTTCCAACTAGAAAATATGGAATTTATCTTCAACATTGAGGAACAAGACTAAAATGTTCTGGAGTCATAACCACAATTTTTAGTGTCCACACAGGGAGGAGGAGGGAAATACACCTAACAATTTTAATTCTAGGAACAGAAGACAACAGAAAGAACCAACTCAGTTCAAATAAAATGGAGCCATTGCTAAGGATATTCAAATAGAATTGCTATTTACTCAGTACCTGTCTCCGTTCTCGACGAGACAAAGTGTTTCCATGAAGTATTCGCCAGAGCATCCTTGCAGCTATTTTTGTGTCAATCCACAGTAACCGAAAACCATGGTAATAGTGCTTCAGTTCGTCCACAATCCTCTGTCCAAGAGATTTTTTCACAACTTCCACTTCTGTTGGACTGTATACAGGACCTCCTTCTTCCAACTTCTTGTTTTTGTCCTTTAAGGACTTCAGTGACTTTTCAACTATGGAGTCATCTCGAAGGGGATGCGAAGAATGCCACCACCTAACTGGAAGATACTGGGGACCTAAAACACCCATGGTTGCTAGTGGCGTCCATGAGCCAAAAGAACTCGTAAGAGTAAAGTGTATTTGTTCAGATCCTTTAGTCCAACAACAGTAGCGATCTTTTTTGGAGTATGCGTAAACAGGAGGGACGCTAGTGCAGTATTTAAAGTGTACAGTCCTTCAAAAGAAAAAAGCATTCAAGAATTAGCAATGGATCGTAAGCTATTTATACATAATATATTTCTATAGTTCCACAAATCTATGTATTTCTAAAATGTATCATTTGAAAAATATCGTTTGAAAAAACCCAAAACTGTGACTCTCAAGATCAGGATGTCTACACCTGAAAAGAACGCTTGGCTTTACTTCATGACAAAAAATAACCTGCATGGAATTTTCCATTAAACAACTTCGAAAAGGTAGCTTATTTCACTCCAATTAGATAAAGAGTAGCAACCAGAAGTTCTTTCCATTTAGAAAGCCACATTTGAAAATAAATCTGTAAATCCGTAAGTAACATAAAGCTCCTTCTATTACTTCTCCTGTTTGAACAAAATACTTGAGAAAAAAATACAAGTTGTAGACTTGGGATAGGTGCTGAGTTAGAGGAAAAGAATTATTATCAGAGAAACATGATTTCATTAGAGTTCTGCTTTTGCTATCTCCATGCTTCTAGTTTTCCTTTTTCATCAGAAACTTCAGGCACAAGCTTCCATCATGGTACTGAGCTGGGGCAGATAGAACCAACCGTCTTCTACCTTATTCAGAATTTTGTTCTTTTTGGTTAATTAAATGTAAACTGAAGCTAGAAGGAAAGCATTGCTTTAACACCCCAAACACTCATCATACACACAGAAGAACTATTCACTATATGCAAGTAGGATTGTGTGCACTTTTATAAAAGGATATGACAAACTTAAAACAGTAGATAAAATATTTTATATGAGTGAGTTCCATTATGTGTCCCTCAAACTGAAACACCAGCATTAAGTTGTCTACAGGACAGAAAGGACTGGGGTGTTTCTTCACTGAGCCCTTGTACTACCAAAACAAAACTAAAATGTGTGTTTGTCTTCAGTCAGTGGACAGAAAACAGGTGCAAGTGGCTCAACAGCTCTGAGTAACAATTTAAGGTAAAAAAAAGTTTATTGAACACTTAAAAGTATTAGCCTCACTCAATTTTCAGACAGAAGTACTTTATATACTTATCATATGCATCCAATGAACTTCATATTACTTCAATGTTTTTATCTATTTAATGTTATTCAAATGGAGCTTTGTACAAAATAAAAGACTAAATTATTACTTTTTAAACACATATTATTATTTTTTAGCTTAAACTAAAATTTTAAGCAACTGACCGTTCAATGGTCAGATGACTGCTGATACGTACACAGCTACACAAAATATTTTCTTGACTAGCTGGAAAATTACACACTTGCACAGATATTAACTAATGAGAATTACAGTTCCTTTAAGAAAATAAAATACATATTCAAAAACAGATTAAAACACTTGCATAAATCTATCCGTCATGACTCCAAGTCATATCCTAAAAGCAGAGCTCCAGGCCTACAGACTAAGTTCCACCTACATACATCTACATTCTTCTGCAGGCAGAGAGGAAGAGAGCTCTGCCAACAGAACCAGTTCTGAATCTGAAAAAAAAAAAAAATTTTCACAAGAAATGTGCCTCTTTGAACACGCTTTCACTAGCACTATGCCAGACATAAAACTTCTATCCCAAGCTGTCCTCAGTACTTGTATCATTAGAGTCCCTTGCTTTTGGATCTGGGTCATGTGGGGTGCAGGCACTAGTTTTCTTTATTTTCAGCAGCAACATTACATTAACAGCAGCTTTTGGTAAAAAAAAAAAAACAACAACTTCTCAAAAGAATAACAAGAATTTCTGTCCCAATATTCTGCTGCTCATTTAACAGACTTAAATCTGTAAGTTTCCATTTTTGTTAGAGATGCCCCATATAATAATCTACTAAAAAGCAAACAGAGATTTGAAAATGCTTTATGCATTAAAAATCCTGTCATAACTAATGATACAGTAAATGATATAGAACTAACATGACCAAAAAAGAAAGGAATTACTTTATGTTTCGTATCAGAGGGTTAAGTCTACAGACACATCCTTAAGATGGGAATTTAGGAAACTGAAGAATAGTCACTGTTTCCTGAGCAGTTAAGACTGTAAATAAACTAGAGAATACGTATTTTAACATTCCAAGGAAAGGCGTTAGGAAATTCATATCCATAATTATGCCTTGTGAGCCAAGCCAGGAACAGAGATTGGATTCTGCCAACATCCAACTCCTGAAGTTCCATAAGAACACACAGCGGCTGGATTTTTTTTTTCCAGAATAGGACAGCATCTCTTATGAGAGTCTCACGCAAGGCTGTAATATACAGTAAATTACTTTGGTTTAATAAAGATACAACTCAAATTATGTACATTCCTAACTGTCACCTATGTGTTTCAAACTAGCTTTGACTGAATGTTTGTTTACTCTGTGGAACTCCACAGAGCAAGTATGCAAGACGCCCATGATAGGCCTTGATGTCACCTGGAATCATTCAAGAACAAAATTAATATTTATTGCTTTCACATCGTAATTGAAACAAAAAGGAAGTGGGTTAAAAAAAAAATTAAAAAAAAATAAATCTCACTTTCCTTCTCCCACACACAACCAAGCAGGTGAAGAGAGTAGTACTCAGACTTCCTTTAATCTGTCAACAACACAAGCTGAAGCTAATATTTTCACACTTTGTCTAGAAGATTTAAACCTACATTCTATGATAGTATACTAACTGATGGGTTTACACAGTTTTGAGTTTAGATAAAGAGATCATAGTTACTTACATTTTGTTTGCCAGCCTCAGGGATGTACAGCTAAGACATGCCCGATCTCCCAAGTTACCTAGGAAAAATACCAATAATTAGCATTAATTCTGAAATTCAGGAAGACATTTATCTATATAGTGAATTGTACACAAATACACAATGTAAAAGACTGACCTTTACTTAGGAATGGCTACTACTGAAAGTAGAAAAAAGATGCTGCTTAACAGCAACTTCCTTATAGTGCACTGTTTGTAAGCACATTCACGCTTTGTATGATTGTGCATCACGAACAGCCAAGACTGCATTTTTTTTTGCTTTGACAATAACCACGTGAAGTATTGAAACCCAAATACCTCATCCTATTCCAACACAAGTCAATGCATATGCCCTGTTCTTCTCATTTCTCGCAATCTGTAATCCCAATTTATAAGATAAAGAAGAGAAAACAGGTGAGAAGCAATTCTGTAACGTGGCTGACATCTCCATAAGCATTCAAGCAAACTGTCCGTGCATACAGTTGAACTCTGTGGACGTGTGAGGTACTGCTTGCACTTGTTCAGTTGCCTGAAAACAGGTTCCCAAGTCCCTCAGACAAGCAACTATATTGCAGAAAAACTTCACCGAAACCAAATGTAATTTTTGAATGCCTCCATAACAACACAGTATTAGATGATCCAAATGGAGCACTTGCCAAATGTCTAGGATTAAATTTGTTTGTTTGTTTTAAGCAGGACAACAAATAAAATGTAAGTAGGAACCTAAACACACTTGACAAGAGAGGTGGAACCACAACACCATTTCAATACATTGCTGTCCATTTTGATTAGCACCTGGTAAAAATAGCTCTAGCCCTGGAACTCTCTGCAAAGGATATAAATTGTCTTGAAGGGCAAGCGAATGAACCAAAGAATATGAAAAGTTAGCTTTCCAGCAAACACTGTGTTCCTCAAAATGAATTCTATTCAAAACACTAACTCAGAATCAGTCCTAATAATAACTGATGAAGTCCACAAGGAGGACTAACACCTATATACAGGCATCTTCTATCCAGGTACAGAGACGAGCAGCATCCATTCTGGAAATAAACTCAGGAGACCATCAAATGATAAGTTATCTGAGTCAGTTCACATGCTTCAATAAAGGGCCATCACTGAAAGCCTTCCAACCATCCAACACCATGGAAGCACCATCAGCTAAATAAAATGCTACCTAGTGGCTGTATGTAATCTACAATCACTGAAAATCATCCCCAAGCCACTAGAAAAGAATCAAGCTCCCTAAAGCAATTTTTAAAAAAATAAAACAAAATCTTGTATCGATACCTAGCTGCCAGCTCAACAGCTAGCCAATACCAAGTGCAAAAAGGACAGAATAAAGGCAGATCACATAAGCAAGACTCCAAATGCCTTGACTCTTTTTGGCCAATCTTTTCAGAATTCACTGTAACCAAAGCAAAAATGGAAGGCTGGATGGAGTAGGCATGCCGTGGTTTGTTTCTCCTATCTGGAACCTACTATTTCTGGTCAATCCTAAGAGAAAGCAAGATAGAAAGGTCATTTTAGAGGTTAGTGGTCAACTTTTCCACTAGCAAAGCTAAGATAAAACCTATGACAGAACCTGAAGTAGTAACTGTATCTGAGAAAACACAACACCCAATGTTGATCATCAAAAGCCTTCCACAACAAAATATCATAATTATTAGAGGAGGTACCTCCAAAATCAGGTGGGGCAATCAGAAGGTATGGAAAGGGGAAGGAGGGGGGAAAAAATCAAAGAAAAATCTCAATAATCAAGGGATGTCCCATGCTAAGTGGGCTTTGATGTCATTACAGTAAAAGCTACAGCATTTATCAAGTCAATGGAAAAGGATTTACGCATCTCAAGTTATATCAAACTCTAACAGGTATTCACTGCCACTGCAAGTAGAGACAGGGGGAAAACTGGCTCTTTCTGGCTCAAAAAGTCAAGCCCTGACAATCTGTAAAGGCATTCAGATACTCTCCAATATTTACGGAAAGATCAGTAGCTGAATTTTTTGACTCAAGAGGCTAGCCATCTCAGAAGGATGTCCCTGATTTTAAGGAACAGCTGAGCAAAGCAGACAAGTAGTCAAAGTCTTGAGGGATAAGTTGCAGCACAGTAATCTGTTTCTCTTACCCAAGTGCCAGGAAGCACACAAAGCCCATGTGCCAAAACTGAGAGTCCTACTAGTAGAGGACATTACCTGCTATGGACGGGTCCTCCTAAAAAGAGTGATTATCTGGAGATCAAAACTGGCTTGGATTTTCTTAGATAAAAATCCATAACAAGACACTTTCACTTTGCTTATCTTTATTTTTTTTTTTTCCAACCAGACTCATTAATGCTAAGGAAGAGGCCAAAGAACAAAATTCCAAGGTTAGCATAAGAAAACATGCTGAGTCAAATACTTCTTGTCATATAGTCATTCGGAGTGTGAATAGGCACACAGAAACATCGCTTCACCAAAAGATTCTGCAGAATAACTGTTAATTTCAACTTTGCCAGTTCTGACAACAAGAGGTCTTTATGTTTTGCAGTGTCTGCTCTAGCCACGTACCTAAGAGCAAGACAGCCCTGAAATAAAATACAAACTTTCTTCAGAAAGGAGCAAAGTCCATACTCCTTGCTTCTAGGATAGTACAGACATCCAGAAGTGTCTGAACAAGGTGAATGTAGCTTACCATACTCAACACTGTTTATTTAAGAAACCCGCATTAGGATTACTTGGTTTGAAAGTGAGAGAGGCATTAGCGCCAGAAAAGCTGTACGTTAACATATTCCTCATGAAAAAGAAATCATGAGAAACTTTATTTTTAAATTTAATGAAACATCAAAACCAAAGTTTTCAATGTAGAATAGCTGTGTAGTCTGTTTAAAGAAAAAAAAAAGAAAAGGCTAACATGAAGTAAGTCACCACAGAAGTATAAGCTTGCAGTACTTAGCAGCCTGATCTTTACGGGAAGAACATTTAGGATTCTTAGAAGCACTTAGCTTTAACTTAATCTTAGACTACTTACATGTAAAGCAAAGAAGATAAGCTAAGTAAAGCAGAACACTATACAAAAAATTACGACATACAATAACGTGTTAATAACAGATTAACACTCCAAATAAAAGCACTGATTGTATCATAAGCATAGTGCATCACAGCACACAAATTATTCGATTCTATCACAGTATTTCAGCAAATGAGAATGTTTATATGGGGTAAGATTTATAACACACAAAATTGTCGCGATCATTAGCATTTCTTCTTATGCTGTGCCACAAGAATAATCAAAGCTCACATTTAATTTGAAGGTACGTGGATGTTCCTTCCCTGTTTTAAATAAACTGGATGGCTAAGATACCCCAGGTTTTTGTTCAAGTCACTGTACAAGCGCAACCTAAATAAATGTCTTTACAACAGTAGCTAAAAAAAACATCAACTACAAGAAGTGACCACATTTGAGTGATTACTGGTAACCAAGAAGACACCTTGTTTATCAAAATGAACAAGGGTCCATATGGTCGATCAGGTTTGCCAGAATCTGAACATGCAGATACCCTCTGTTCTCACTGACAGCACCTCAGTGACAAGTCAGGGCTCGGCGTCAGTGACAAACCGCTGCCTGTTAAGCTTTCACTCATTCCTCGCTAAACCCCTGCATTCCAACTCGTGGACATAAAAAGCAACCAACAGGCCTCATGCACGTCACAAGTTATCAGCTGTTTCATGTCATTAAACTTCACCGCCCAAAGATCTTTAAACTGGCAAAATATCTTGATTATTAATGGAAACAGTATCACACACTGCGTTTCCTTTTTATTTTCCCAAGCTTTCAAAGCCACTTGGAAAAAGGCAAATTCACATTTCCCTCCTAATATAGACTAAGATATAATCTGTATAATCTCTTGTACTTTCTTAAAGGGTATTGAGAAGCATACAACTAAAGACAACAGGACTTCACAGCCAAGCTACACCGAGAACAAGGCAGGCAGGACTGAGACATGGTAACTCAATAAAACTGAGACTCCCGTAACTTAATAAAAACACACTTTTGTTTGGTTTTTTTTTCCTTCCTCAGAGAGCTGGCCTTTAAGAGACGCATGTGTCCTGAGGGGAAAGCATCCCCTCAGCCCACCCTGCCAGGGAAGCAAGAGCGAGGAGACGCGCTGCCCGCCCCCGACCACAGCAGCCCAGCAGCGAGGGCCCCGACAGCCGCCCCCCGCCAGGAGGAGCAGCGGGGTGGCGGCCGGGGAGAAGAGCCGTGGCCGGCCCCGGCTTCGCCGGTTCCGTAGGACGGAACGGCGGGGACTCAGACGGGGCCCCGCTACGGCCCTTCCTCCCGCAACGACCTCTCCGCCCACACCGGGAGCCCCCAGACGCG
>VYZM01006902.1:695455-720109 GCA_013398915.1 Dromas ardeola
CGGGGTGCCGCCTCGCAGGCCGCTAATTCCCCCGCCGCGCCGGGAAGGTCAGGCGGGCCGCGGGCGCCGAGGTGAGGGCGCTGGCGCCTCACCCAGCCCTCCGGAGCGGCGCAGGCCGCTGTGCGCATCACCGCAGCCCGAAGGGCAGCGCACCTACACCAGGCCGTGTGTGCGACGGAGTTCCCTGGCGTTTTGGGGCCAAAATCTGGCATTTATGCCGGCGTTAAGTACCGCTTGGCAGCAGTTGTTTCACTGCACGCACGTGTATTGCTCCTGCGTCTCGGGATGTGACAGAAAAAATTCCTTTCTTGTGGACCCAAGATACTTTTGATAACATCACATAAATCTGTCAAGCGACAGATGTGCTTCACTAGTGCTGGTTAATAGTTTGGCCACAGGTAGCACGTTATTCTTTAAATACCAATCTAGTCCTGCCCAGCATTCGGATCTTTTATCAAGTATTTCAGTACTCAGTTAATACAGTATGAAATAATACCGTTAATGTTGCTTAGTTTTTAATTGTACAGACAGATGCAGAGAGTAACCAGAATCAAACTGCAGAAATTACCATTTAATCTGCGAATAGTGACATTTTTAACACTATGTGTATGAGGTTTGGGTATTAAATCCTTCCTTGTTCTAAAAAAAAAAAAAAAATAATGGGGGGAAGAGCTGCTGGGACTGTTTTTCAACAAGATGGCTGACACCCCCTGTCAACAAGATGGCTGCCTCAAGGACAGGGCTCAAAAGTGACAAGGATACCATGGTTTCAGACCTCCTATATTTCACCGGTTATTTATTATATCAGACATTTGTTCACCCACCTAAGCCCCAAAGAAAATAGCTGCTATTTAACTTTATGTGTAAAAGGTAGCAGAAGCTTCAGGTTTGACCCAAAATATGACTGAAACAGCGTCTCGTATAGCAGGAAAAAGCAAATGTGTCTGCCGTCACCCTTTCATGCTTGAGACTTGGCAAATGCAGGAAATTAATCAGTAACATTTTAAAGTTCTTTCGTGTATCTAAAGAAAATCCTCAGGGTTTCTCCCAAGTATAAAAAATTTATATTAAATTTAAATTACTTAGATTTTTTATTTCAAAAGAATATGTGAAGATGGAATATTCAATTGACCAAATCTTAAAAAAAAAATCAACATGCTTTTCTCCCATCTTTTGACTGTTGCCTACAGAAACACTGGTGGTGTTTGAATTGAGTGACTATTAAAAATTAATTGGTATTACTATTTATATACTTATTAGAGCTGCTTTTAAAGTGTTAGGCTCCAAATGTACTGCGAGATTTTTAGCCAGCTGTGTTTGCTTTACGAGTATTTAAATATGTAGTACATTTAAATGGTTAAAATTGTTTAAAATGTGCAATGTAACAGTAGTGCTTTATGTTAATATGGCAATCTTAAAAAAAAAAAACACAACAACAAAAACCCCATCTTCCCAATCTACACATTTCTCTCACTAGACTGCGTTTGTAGCCTTCTCTTGTTATTCTTTTTTCTTTCTGGTTGGCTGATAACAAAACCAAATGAAATGGGGCAACTAATGGCAGTTCCTCTAACAAAGCTGCTTAATTATGTAGAAACATTATATGAAGCCTATACAAGAAGAATAATATGCTCTGAAGTCATTAAACTATTGACAAGAGATTTCAGACAGCAAACAGATGATTACAGAGGTCTCAATACATTTATGCAGACAAGTAACCAGACTTTCAATAGTTTCATTAAATTCATTAGTATTCAGGGTAGCAGACAATGTACACGCATAAGCCTTTTCAGAGCTGAATCCGTTATGTTTTTGTACAGTCTTTTGTTCCAGATTTGTTTATACCTGGAAGTTACATGGTTTTCTACCATATATGAAAAGGAATGATAATACATTCTGTGAAAATTTCCTAAATGGATACAGTTTCAAAATAGTAATTGATTTTGTGCATTTACCAAGCATTGTGAAATAACGCTTCAGAAAAGACAAAGTAGTAATAATTTTCAAGTAGTTGTACAAATTGCGCTCGCATGAAAAGGCCTAGTGTTTATAGGTGATACATGGGCTTTCCACGCAAGTCAGTTTTTGTTTTAAAGAAAAACATCTTTCACTCTATCCAAACCAACAGCCTGTGAGTTCACAAAGAAAACACTCATCCCCAAAATAAAACACCATACACATAGCTACTAGGGGTTTATTTTTAAAAAAACTTAAGCTGCTACAGCCATTTTAGACCTGGTTCTTAGAGAAACCATGTTGTTTGGAAAAGTTGTCAGCCATCTCATTGAAAATGATGTGTTTCCTAGCAGGAGCAGGGTGAGAGGCTAGAAGGAAGAAATACAAACCCTTTTTTCTAGATGGATTTAATAAAGATCTGAGAACGATTAAAATAAATGTAATATTTAAACAAGATTATTGTTTAGTATTAAACATCAAAATTTTTTCCCCTGCATGTTGAATAGAAGCAAAAGCAAGGTGAGCGTTTTCTAAACAGTTACAAAACAAACTCGAAATAACAGGAAATTATGATGCCTGTTACAGGCTGTGGGAATATTGAAACATGTATTTTAGTGATAGATGAGCACAGCCCAGTGACATGAAGAAAGCAGGCATGTTTTACTTGTCTGAAAAAGGTATGTGCATAGGACCTATAAAAGCACAGGATATGCCTACGTCTGTGCATTACTTGCATAGACATGAAAAAGGACGTGAAAATTACTTGCAAGGACATGAGAAGACATGAACCTATAATTCCATTGAGGAAGTGTAGAGATCTGTCTGGAAATTGGGGAGCAAATATCAGTATGAACAGGAGCAAAACTGTAAGGTAACTAGCTATATAGGTAGTACTCTTTTTCAGAAAATCTCTACTTCACAGCGCAACAGATTTCCCATAGTAAATAGTTATATTAAATTCTTATCTGCTATTGTCCCTTCCCTCTTCACCATCTCATGAGCTCTGGGGGGTGGTAGGCAGATCCGTATGGGGAACAGGATTCCTTTGTGGCCTGCCAAAAATACCTGCACAGTTGGAGAGGGCACCCCTCCATGCTCACCATGGTTGTCACCCCTTCCCTGAGGACATGTCCCAGGAAGCACTTCCTAGATCCTGTTGATTTTTTTGGAGGATGGATAATGGGACACCACCACCACACCCCCTCAGCTTCAAACACATGGTCCGTTGCCCTACAGCTTGTGAAGGGGGCTGTGTAGCAATACCAGAGCTGTGACGCTTCTGCCAGAACCACCACGTTCGTTATGCAGGCAGGGCCTCGGTTCCCCCGTACACCCAGATGACAAGCCGAGCTGGCGGAAGGGACAGCAAGGGACTGGGGAGATGAGATTCAGCGGGCAGAGGGGAAGGAGATGCGGTGCTTGATGCTCGGGAGGAGGTGGGAGCATAATTAGCACTTGGTGAGATGGGAGACAGGTTTGCCACTCCTCTGCTGCAACATCATGTTTGTGTACACGGTATGATTCTATAAGCCATGCAGTGGTACAGGTTCATATACAGTATTTAAAAGTAGGATTACGCTTTTAGTCTGTAGAAGCTGTTTCCATGGCAATCTCCAGGTTGTCTCCTTGAATAGATTTAACAATATGGGATTAACCTCATCTTTGTTCACCACTGTTCAGCGTAAATCTGAAGAGAAAAAAAAAAAAGACATTACTGCGTAGCAAGTTGCATTAGGTTTCCACTCGAAGGGGGAAAACCAACTGATTATTATTAGTTCTTTAAAAAATACTCCCATTCATCATCACAGGTTTCTAGGAGAGGCTCCCGGGATAGGGAAGCCTGTCGCTCTGTAAATGTTAAGAGCCCAAAGGTAAAAGTTCAAGTGGTCGCTGGATTACAGGCTTGCTCTGTATGGTCGTCCAGGTCACAAGTTCACCCCGGTCTGTAATGTGCCAAAACCACGCGGCGGTGGCTACACATGAGCAGCAGCAGGGGAACAACCTGCCTTGGGTGCCTTTTTCCAACAATGCAGTGAAAAGCCACTCGAGAGACTTCCATGACAGTAATAACGTGCTGTAAACAGTCATTCCACATCCAAGGGTAATTACCTGCTCAAATTCTAGTCGAAAAGCGGTATTTTAAAAGATTGCATAGGCTTCACCCAAATTAGCAATACAAAATAACGTATTAGGGTGGTCATTAATTAAATCTGACATGCAGGCAGACAAGGAGAACACAGCTGGGAGAGTACAAACAGGTAATTTTGCAAATCTTTTCAGACTGAGGAAAAAGCAGCATTTGCCGTTCATAGTGAAAGTCACACAGATTCTAGTCTTAACCAGCAGATGGAGCTTATGTGAAACAAACAAGCGGAAAAGATGCATAATCATGGCACAAAGCAATGTTTTGGGGCGCTGCTGGCTACAGGACTGGAGGAGGACATGGGGAAAGAGCTAGAAGGTTCTGGCCAAGGCAGGATCAAGCAGGGGAGAGAGGGCAGGCAGTGTTGAGGCTGCACGTGTAGCAAAAAGGGGGAAAACGTAGCTATAACGAGTAAATTGATTTAGACCTTGAGAAATCTGAAGGAAAAAAAAAAAGGACAAAAGGAGTGTCTAGTGTTAAAAATGCACCTGTTTGTTCTATCTGATATGAGAAGGTCTGAGACTTTGCTACAAAATTACCAGTGCTGTATTGAAGATAACCTCCAAATCTGCCAATTTGATTTTATGAATGTCAGGCTTTAAAAATATGTATTTAGAGTTATCCTTTGCCTCCAGGTTTTTTCGAGTCTGTAAGGCTTGCAAGTTCCTGTCTGCAATGACAAACACAGAAAGCCAACAGTCTTTTGCCATCATCTGGCTCTCAGAGTTAGGTCTTTAAGAAAACACCAAATGTGGTGTTACTGTCAATAAAAGCCCCAAATCTGCCAACTCTGCTTTTATAAATCCATCAAGAAGCAAGACAAGAAAAGCATGTGACCAGGGAAGCCCTCACCCACCGCATCCCGGGTTTTGTAGACCTGATCCTGCACTCCTCCTCTATCTCCAAATTCCTGGTGAAGTCAGACAGTGTTACAGGAGTGCTGGAAATACAGGAGGTCCCTGCAGACCACAGATACCTTTCAGTTTGCGTCCATTAAAGAAAGAGCAGAAGGTCAGCACACCATTTTAGGAGAATTTTTACCTTTGTATTCTGAAAAGGAGAAAAATGCGATACTTCCAAGGGCCATTTTAGCGGCAATAACACAACTTCTTTAGTGATTTGGCAAGGCCGAGGCTGCTTGTGATAAGCACTGGTTTAGAGGGGGGAGGATTACAGCCGGCACATGCGCACAGCTGTATGAGTTGGTAGCAGGCAAAATGCTACATAGTCCCATTGTCCCCCAGGCATATCTGGGCTTTGTCTGCCCCCAAGGAGGGAAGCAGAACTAAGCATTTCTGTTAAAAGAACAAGTGAGAAAGATATTGAAGATGGATAAGTCGATATTGAAGATGGATAAGTCGCTTTGCTGAAGCCTGATGCTTAAAATTCCTGTGCAGAATTCAGTCCTCTCGGGCCTCAGCCGTTGTTACCTTTTTCTTGCTGGTTTTGCTGATGATCTTATCAGTCCTGGCCCGTACTTTTCATTATCAGCCTGAATGACCCTACCAGAATATGTCTTTCCAACCTTTGAATCGCTGTCTCTTGTTTACCTTCCAGCTCTAAACTTTCTACCTTACATAATCCAGACCAAGCCTGTAACACAGATCTCACACTTTTTTATCCTGTTCTCCTTGACCCGACTAACACTCCCATCTTCCCTGCTGCCGTACAATGACCTCCCCATTCCAGCATGCAAACCCACAGCCCCTCCTTTATTCAAGTCAAAGAGCTGCTTTTCTCAAGAGGCCTCCCCACAGAGATAATGAAAAGCAGATTAAGAGATTTAAGAAAAGGAGTTGGTTCCTTTGGAATGGTCAGTGCGCTTTCCCTTTCTACAACCACCCTCTATACTGTAAATTTTCTAAATCAGTGCTTGTCTGGATGTCTGTGCCTTGACCTCAGCAGGACCTAAGCTGTTGGGCCCCAATGCTACACATTGCATATGCATGCCGTGTCCCTTTGCTATCAGTGACACTCACAGACACAGACTGGTAAAGGAATAAACACAGTTATGCACTGGTGCTTGCCAGATAATATCATAAAAGTGTTGGAAAGGGCCAAAAATTAACATTTTTATCTTTGTTCTTGTGACACAGAAAGAACGGCAACCTCCAAGGCAAGTGAAGCGGGTTTCCAAACTTGGTTTGGACTGATTTGTAGGTATATGAGAATCTTGAGGAGAAATACCTGGTAAAACGTGATGTGAAACTATAGAAAAATAAGAGAGCCATCGGCACAAGTACATCCCAGTGCTGCTTTGCCAGTATCCTGTCTTTTTCTTACCCGGCTGAATTTCAGGCATCAGAAACAGAAGATGCTTTGTCTGGGCTTTCCCATGTAATCAGCAACCTCTCTCCTGCCTGTCTTAGGCCTCTATTCACTTTATTACTATTATAGTATCCCCTAGAGACAGACTTAGGAGGCATTCACCCCCAAACGTCCTGTTACCTTAAAGTGATTAGTTATTTTCTCAGTAACGTGTTACATGCTCTAATCCTGGTTACGTGAGCGTATAAAGTGTGGCTAGCAAGTTATCTGCATATATAAGAAAATACAAAGTTGACATAAAAGAGCTTTACCATTGGATTTGATCAGTATCCAGGGGAAGTAAAGTCCCCCAAACCAGGCGCTCTCCTCTGAAAGCAGCTTCAAGAGGGAATTTTGTGTACAAACGGAAGCCTTAGCAGTTCATCAGCTCAGCAGAGCGAGAGGAACTCATTGTGACTAATCTGAGCAACAGGTAAATGTAAGACTGCTCGTCAGGGTGACAAGCCCCACGCTTACTTCAATATGACACATATCGAACATTTTTAGTCGCTAATCCAACAGCTGAAAAAAGAAATACACCCAACAGATATCAACAAAAAGACTCCATTCCCCTTTGGCTCAGCCAGCAGTGCTTTCCTGTCGTGCCAAGGGAACAACCTCCTCCCCTTTCCGAGGCCTCTCCTCCCAAGGAACATCTAACTCTCCTGGAGCGGGAAGCCTCTTTCAGCGTACCAGCTGGGAATCAGGGCCCTGGGCTCAATCCCAGCACCTGTGCCTAGTTTTCTTACAGAGTGCAGCTAGCTGCTCTCCCAGGTCTGCAAACGTCCTGTATACCCTATTTCTTTTCATTTCTATGTGTTGCTTTGGATAAGCAATGCAAATGTGTTGCTTATATTTGGATTTTTGCAAATACGCTATTTTACATTTACCTTCACCTGGTTTGTGTTAAGGATCATATCAGGGTGCTGACAAATGGAGCCATGCCATGTTTCTGGTAATCCTTAAACCAGGCTTGTTGAGCCAGTAGTGCCCAGAACCCCTGGACTATTTTTGCGGGAATTTGAAGGTGAGCAGGATTTAACCGCAGGCCACTTTGGAAACTAATGACATGGAGTTCGGGAGGAAGATGTGTTTTTGATGGCTGGTGTTTGTCAGCAAACTTTTCTGGCATTACACATGGTAGCAGAGAGTATAGTTGACCCTGAGGGTTCACAGGCATTAGATAATTGCTTTGGCTCTGACTTAGTTCACAGCACGTTAGACGAGTCATTTCTATCTGTGACACCGAACTATCAACTGCAGACTTCCTGTGTGGAAATAATTATGCATCTTTTCCGAGTTTGCATTACATTCTTATTTATCCAACAGTTCTTATGCAGAGAGGCAAGGTTAGAGTTAAGAGAAGACTGTTGTTACTGCTAATAGCTTGACTCTGAAAAGTCTTCATATAATTCAAAAATCCTAGTATAAACAGGGGCTAGACTAGGGCTTGCATTCTGTACTGCAACAGGAAAGGGATACATAGAGGTCTGGAAAATAATGAAGGTGGGAGGAAAGTGAATAGAAAATGGTTATTATCACTGCTCATAATAGCATATTAATTCAATCAGTTTATCTAGGAGCAGGGTTTAAAAAAGAACAGAAGGAAATAAATTTTCATATGAACTCATTGCCACAGGATGTTCTAAAACCCAAAAATATAAATAAATATGTTCAAAATGAAAATAGACGAACTCAAGGGAGCTAGGCTTAACAAAGTCTCTGATACGTGCTCGTCTAGATGCAATGTCTGGTTCGGAAGTTAGGAAGTCCCTAAACTACCAATTTTCAGAAGCAGGAATGACACAAGTGGGTAAGAGCTACTTTTCCTATTCCCTGTTTCCAATTCTAAGCATCTATTACTACTTCCCTTCTTTGTTTCCCTTGAGGAAAGGACATGCCTGAGCCTGCTTTGAATTTTAAAAGCCTTCTCCATTCTGCACAAATAGAGGTGAGAATAAGAGACCATAAATGATTACCCATGGGCAGCTAATGAAAACCGGAGGATGCAAGTCCTAAATTGGAACCAAGGAGGTGTCTGAGGTGGCCTGAAGGGTCGCTGTTCCTGGGTCTCAAGCCACTTGACTTGAGGCATACATGGCTCGCCCCATACTGGGGGGCTGTGGCAGTTCAGTTAGTCCTGGACAAGCACAACAGCGTTTCTGCCATCCTTACAGCTCCAGGCGTTGCTGTCACCAACAAAAGAACAAACAGGTTAATAGAGATGGGGATTATTTGAAGAAAAGTGTAACGAAAACCAGGCCAGAAAGGGAAAGGATTTCAGTACTGTTGGTAACTTACACAGAACTTTGCAGCATGAAACACACAGGTAGGGAACTCACGTTGTCTCTGGCTTTCTTACCACAGAAGTTTGGTAAGACTTTTGGGACTGTTTGGACTTCACAAAGTTTCCTGTTTAGACTTTACAAAGTCCAACTTCTGGCACAATCCACCTGGCAACGAGTTACAGTCTATCTCCCTCTAGTGGGTAACTACCAATGAAAGCAATGAGGACACGTGCTTTAAAAATTTGCCTTGCACTTGCTTTCCATTGTCTGTTTTCTTAAGTTCGCCGCCTTCTTCTTTCCTCTGTGATCTTTCTCACAAATACATTCAGTGTTCTCTTGATTCCCTCTAAACGTCATGTCTGCTCTTCTTCCATTCTTGTGCTATGTGAGGAGTTGGGCTGTTTGAGGGTTTTCTATTTGACTGATGTAAGTGGAAATGAAAGTAAAGAAGATGACCAAGAATGAACTTAAAATGAAATATTCTAGAGATTAGTGGTGTTTGCACAGAAGCACGTGTGCTACCCCCAATATGCTGAAGACTTAGAAATCTAGGAAAAAGAAAATCCTAAGACCTACCTTAAATGGGTTCCTGAGGTTTGTAATTTATTTTTTTCTATCTGGAGTCAGTCAAAAGAAAGTTGAGTTTACAGTTGGGTTTTCTCATGCTTAAAGTTGATTTATTTGGGTGGAAAATCTTCTGCATTTTGCTTAGTAGTTTGCTCGCTTCACATGTGTTGTTCCATTACGAAATATTAACAGCAAAATACATAAGCCAGCTGTGTTATATCTAAAGTTAGCTCTCTAACAGCAACAGTTAACTACCAAGGAGTATTCCCAGAGCAGAGCTGACATTAATTGAGAAAGATAGTGCTCTCAAATATGTTGAGACAAGATGCTATAGAAATTGATCTAACCAGACCATGCCGCCTTTTGTCTGTGGAGCTGCATTTCTCTCCTTTGCAGAGCATATAGGCTAGATACTATTGCTGTTACTCCATTGAGATTAATGGAAATATATTAGGGATGAATCTCAAAGGTGTTTCCTTTCTCTGACTACTCTGATTTTTCTGTGTGGTTAAGCACATTTCAAAAAACATGACGAACAAGCCAATATTGTCCAAATGAAAAATGACAGATCTGGTTGAAAGAAATTTTTAGGTCAGGCTTTAATAATAATACATTTCTCAAGTGATAGCAGGCTTTGTATTAATTATTATCTATTATTCTTCTGATTAAAACTTTGAATTATCTAAATAAACCAACAGGAAAGACATTTTCCTCCAGTCCAAATATTTTCTAGGTTCCGTGAGGCACAGACCTTTTTCTCAATTCATTCTGGTAATGCTGTTCCTCAAAAGTCACTAATTAGAATCCCAAAAGAGCCTTTATTATGGCAAACATAAGTATCAGAAGGAGAATGAATGAAATTAAGGTAAACTGGAATTTAAGTGAAACAAAGTAAGATCATGGATTATTTGTTCTGAGCAAATTCTTCTCCCACTAACACCTATGCAATCCATATATTTACATTATTTTATGAAACAGCATCATACGAAAATAATTTTGCTATATAGCATATCAGGATTATCAACAGAGTTATTTTACTTACACGGGTAAAAAATATTGTAGTTTTGCTCCCTTTATAACTGAAATGTCAACATAACTAATTTCATTTCACTGTAACAAAGATGAAATGAATTCCAATCCTTCTCCTATATCAGTAACAACATATTTTTATTCAGCTGAGACATTTCATAAACCTGCTGAAGGTAAGAATTGCAGATGGCGCTGAGACAGGATGTGGAGGCAGGGAGAAGGTACTGCAGAAGAAATTTACGGATTTTTGTCTCCAGAGCTTTACTTGCATTGATGTACAGGAAAAAAAAAGGATCCAGCGACTATCAGCTTTCAAGACCAGCTTGTAGAGCTGTCAGTAAGAAAATGTTCTTTTGCTTCCAAATTGAGTACATTTGTTCTAGAATTTATTAAGACACTGTAAACAAAGAAACTTACAGTGCCACATCCTGTTCTTTATTTAGGTTGGATGAGGGCTTCATTTGGCATAACGGAAACTAGAACAACTGCACTGGGCTAAACGAAAGGCCTGTGAGTCCCTTTATCCAGTCTCTGGTCATAGTCAGAAGCGAGTGCTTAGGGAAAGAATATGAGAAATGGGGCAAGCATAGAGTGTTGCTGTCATTAGCCTACTCTGCCTGCAGCAGTGACTGTTGTATTTCATCACTGCTGATAAAGAAACACAAAGTAGTCTAGTGGTCTGAGCACAGAGCTGGGAGCTATGAATCTGTGTGTTTCAGTCTTGCCTCTGTCACCAAGGTTACTTGTATATCGCTGTGTCCCAGCTCATGTGCATGTGTGCTTGTGGCAAACCTGTCTTCAAGCCTCTGCACTGCAGAGGCACACACAGCCCACACTTACGTACCCACGCTCACATTCACGCTGTAGCTGGCCAGGTCTGGTCTTACGGTTTGGAGAGATTTGTTCCTCCCTAATGAGCTGCTTAACATCTGTGATTGCTTCCTGAAGAGCTGCATTATTATCCCGGTGCACTTCTTACTGTGCCTCCTTATCTCTCCCCCATTCCTTCTCGTTCCTCTATTTTTCATGTGGTTATCATCACCGGTCTTTGTGGCCCTTACGCTTTGCCTTAAGCTTGTCATCCCTCAGTTCTTACACTCCAGAACAGCAGGCTCAGTGCAGTGTAAAAACTCTGCAAATGTTTTCCCCAACTGTAGCCCAAGTCAAGGTCAATCTATCAAGTAGCATGGAGAGGCTGACGCTTTCAAATGTTCCAGCTGAAGCTGCTGATAAAAAGGTGATGCTGTTACATCTCCAGTATGACCAGAAAGATAATGTTTAAGTCACCTCCTTAAAAATTCCTGTTAAAAATTTTGTTTAAAGACTATGCTTCACCTTGCTTCAAGACTACCCTGCAATTACCAGCACCGTGAGATCACACTTGAATGGACCCTCAGAAAATGAATCCATCAGCTGCAGGCCCACTTCTGGTGAACTCACAATTTCACTGTTGCTCCTGAAACTCTGCCACCTCCTCCTCAACTGTCTTGTCCACTACAACCATTGTTACCACCTCCACTGGTCTACCGTCCTTGCAGAAACACGACATGGAGGCCTGCACGCTCCACACTCAGGACACTACTCAGAACATCACGATGCAGGCAGATAAAGAGGTAGCTGGCAGAATTTACCACTTTGATGCATTACTTGCCCTTTACAGCCATTGGGCATATCCTCATTTCTGCAAGCTGATTCCAGCTGGGTTGGTAGAAGGGCAGATTTGAGGCATTTCTCCCCAAATCCCTGCACCTCAGGTTGAGCAGAACCCTGGAGAGCTCCTGCTCCTGCTCCTCCTCCTCCTCCTCCTCCTCCCCCTCCCGAGGCCTCCAGCTGCGCCTCTGCGTAGGGCAGGGGTGCACAGAAACTGGAGTAAACCACATGCAAATCAGGGTTGAGTGGTAACCAAATATGTCTAACCCTGCGGGATGCTGGTGGGAAGGGCAGAATCAGGGAAAGGGAAGTAAGTGAGCAAATACGCTGGAATATACAGGCCCTGGTATATTGGCATGTCAGGGGAGGGCTGTGTATAGTAAACAAATAAATACTTTAGCTGTTTCCCCAGGGTAAAGTGCATTGGAGTGTGTTCAAAGAGTAGTATTTGCTTTATACTGTCCTGCGAGCACAGGTTCAATATATACATTAGGAAGTATTTATAGGGTGCGTGCATGCATGATCAGGGAATTTAGACAACAGCCTGACTAATCCGCATCATACACCGAATCCCATCAGTCTAATCCCAATCCCAAATTTCTTACTTCTCGGTGTTACAATTTCACAAGCAATTAAAATGGCTACTGAGATAACGTTATGTTATTATGAGCAACATCACCCATGAAGATTTTAAGTATGAAAAGTTATGTTAATTGTTAGGCATTACTACCCAGGTAAAAATTACACCTCAGTGTTAAGAATGCACAGCATTAACTTGTTTAATATGATAGCTTTGAAAGAATTACATGTTTTTCTTTTACATTTCTACTACAAGACCTATTTGTTTATTAAAATTCTTTCTGCAATAAAGATGATTCAATGATTTTGCAAACCAGCCTCATCCCTAGAATGTTATAATTTGACAATTTCAAGGCTTTTCAACACAGACCCTTGCATATATGTCATATATCGCATTGCAGATTTCATCCAATAGCGGAAAATGTACTCTGAATGCAATATCATCTTATCAGTATTCTAGCACCATAAGCTTTCTCACTGCAAGCAGGGTACTGTTCATTACAATGAAACTGAAAATGGAATAACTGAAGGATTGATTTATATGACCTTCACTCAGGAATGTTCTAATTCTGACATAATCTCTCTGACTGAAATCCTAAACACTGTATAATTTTGATTTATTACCTGTAAAAGAAGGAGCTTAGATCTATAGATCAACAGAATACCTGGCATGAAAGAGAGTGGTGCAACAGCTCAGGAAGACTGCAAGAAAATGCAGATTGATCATGTGACTTTACTCCAAACATTGTCTCCGCCAGCAAATCCAAGAATGGGGCTGAAAGCAAGAGGAAAAACATTATGCAGATGTTTTCACAAATCCACTCTCACTCGGAAATCTCTCTTGATTATATACATTTTTATAGCAAAGATAAGGCACATTAATAAGTTAAAGCATGAACCAATCTGTTTACTAAAAGTTTCAGGAAATGTTTATTAAAACAGCTAATTTATGGCAGAACAGGGCCAGGGCTTGATTCCCGATATACTACACAAGAGGCTGCTTTACCAGGCAGCCGTTTTCCTCCCGCACCAGCAGCATAACCTATTCTGTCCTAACATCCACTTGACACGAGGGCCTGGGGAAGGCCTATCTATGGTGTGAGAGTACATTGGACCTGTCACTGACCGCTGGCAGGTGAAAGCTAGAGCAGCCCTACAGTGTGCTTCTTAAAAATAATAGCTGATATCCTTAAGCAAAGTAGCTGGATCTGAATTAAGTAGAATCTTACTGAATTGAAAGGTGAATCAGGCTGGTTGTGTTACTATTTGGATTTTTTTGGTGAGGTAAAGAGAGCAATTAAAAAAAAGACCAAAAGCCCAATGAACACAGTTTTAATACCTTCCAGAATTGATACCAACAGGTCATTTAATTTTAAGTGGACTAAGAAACAGAAATCTGCCCCCAACCTACGCTTTTTCTGTTCTTAGTGTCAGGTGAAATGAATGCTTGCCTCCTTCCCTCCCACACACTCAGCTCACACTTCCCACTTAGCCACTTCCCAGTCCTGTTTTGGACAAATCTTTATCTTATCACCGTTCTCTTGCAAATCCTTCTCCTCTAGAGCACTTAACACCCTCCTCTTTCACAAAATCCACCTTTTACAAGTGCTACCTAATCAATCTTACTTTATCCTAGCCAGAAAATGGAGCGGCTTATTTTAGAAAAAATTTCTTTTTACTCAGTGCATTTTGTGGCTGGTAGGAATACTTTGTTTAATTCTAGCAGATGGTAGTCTCCTCTATGCGGGAACGTTTGTCTGCTTCACTGTATTGCACAGTGCTAGTCCAAGCATATTATTCTCACCTATGAACGGGCCTGTTCCTTATTACTCCCCAAGATCAAACATTACACAACTCCTCCAGTATTTTTCACTTACGGACAGTCTGAGCTACAGCTACTGCAGCCACTGTGAAAGCACTACAGCCTCAGAGAGATTATTCCTTCCTTCCTGAATACGTTAGAGTGGATATACCAGGAACTAAATTTGTGCTCGGGGATAGCAGGAAGTGCCTGATTCTTTTTATGTATTCGTAGAAAGGAAAAAGAAAAGGAAAAAAAAAATGGAATGAACTTGGGTGGAATCAAATTTAGTACATTTATTCCCTCAGCTATATGGACATGGTTTTCAAAAGTAATAAAATACATTATTTATACCAAAAGCTGCTTTCTACTAGATTGACATAAAGGCCTATAAGCAGCGGACAAAAGAGAAAACAGCAGCGTACATTATTTTTATAATCAATCAGCACCATAATCGTATATGTTGCATATCAACATATACTAATACGATACAGACAGTATTTGATTCTTTGGACTAGTTCTGCAAACCAATCCTGGCATGCTTGATTTTCAGTATGAGCTGTTTATTGAATTCTCAAATGTATTTATCGGTAGGAAAATCAAAACAGCAGACAACTAATATAATCTTAGATTTCCCAATGGTGAATTCATTAGCAGAGTCAATTCTGGACTCAGCCTGGCATCTTATCCACCAGACAACGCTCACTTTCCAACATAATGGCAGATGATCGTAAAAGCTTAACAGTGTTTTGCTATGGTGGTAAAGCAGATAGGGATGGGAGTGAAGGGCAGCACGGTATCTTCTTCGACCAATGGCAAACCATTAAGTATGAGAGATTAAGAACTAGACTTTATTAGGATGATTATCATTACCCTCAACGACAACTATAAAAAGCTCTAAGTCAAATGGTTCTGACTCACTTGTTGAAGGGTATTAGCATCTGTGGAGGAAATTCTGGGTATGGACTGTCACTGGTGGCTAATCCCTCTGGAACAGGTGCACAGCAGTTTGCCAGTCCCACATCATAGCAGGGCTGGGAGCCAGGGGATCCAGCTCATAAGAAAGATGCCCATTTGGAAAAGAGGTGGAACAAAACAAGAAAGGGCACTGCCTGTCTTGGCATCTCTCCTGAGTGGCTTCCACTGGTAAAGTTTTGGTGCCTAGCACAATTTGGAAGCCTTTCTCCCCTTGCTGCACGTCGGTGGTAATACCCTACCCTTCCTTCCCCAATATCAAGTTCTCCTGGGCCACAGCAGCAACTCTTGGGTGAAGTACTTTTGCAGTTGGTATGCTTGTAATTGTAAATTCAACAGATTCTCTATAAACTGGTGACTGTTAATATTTTAAAATATCACTGGACTGCATCAGTAGCAGATCAGTCTAACCTGACTAAGGTCAAAGAACATTTATCGAGCCCTTTCAGGACAGAAGGCAGAAATATTGCAAAATTGACTTTCAAATGAATGAACAAGGAATACAGACTCAAAATCTCAACTCTGGCAGACGCTGAACCCAGTGTCATTTGATCTTCACTTAGGTGTCTGAGCAGGTCAGCAGAAGGAAACCTTTCTCAAGAATTATTCAGCTAGTCCAAACTGGTGCCTTCTGAATAAGAGAAAACCATTTTCTTACAAGTAATATAAATAAAATAGTATAAAGTCTTTTCACTGATTCAGATGCACCCATTAAAAATTACATGTTGTAGAGTTAGAGAGGACCCCATCATCAGACCTGCGCTAGAAAGACTGAAAGACTTCTTGAAGGGATTTTTTTTTCCCCCATCTGAAATACAGCATACCTTTCAACACAATATTTCTGCCTGATTAAAGTAATTCCATTGATGGAGAGTCTACCAGTCATAGTTTGATTATGATTACTTTTTATTGTAAACTTACTGTATTCATTATTAACCTGAGCTGTAAAAAATATTAATACTAGTAATTATTAAACTTGAGAACAATACAAAAAAAATAAAGAAAAAAAAGAGGGAAATGAAGCTGATTAAATGTCTGTCTCCTATTGATTGCCAATAGCTGCTAGTGTTAAATTAAGAGGTTATTTTATTGTCCTCTGCAGCCAAGCTCAGCCATACTCCATTCAATAACCAACAATTTAGGTCTTTGAGTTAATAATAATTACAATAAAAGTATTCCCCACTTTCTGGCGTGCTGTGTTTATTTTAGGATATTAACACAGCAATCCAAATACAACACGTAAGACTCCCTCAGGGCTTTCTGTCTCACATCCCAGACCTTCTGTTTCTTTATAAGCTTTAACAGCCACAGTTATAAGAGATATAAATAGTCCGAAGCACAAGAGAATCTCTCTTCTCTGACAGAATCTTTATTTACAAGCTGTACAAACCTAAGCAGGTCAAATAGTCCCTTGCTGGCAGGTTAATAAGGCCCACCTGCCAAATAAACCTACCAGTGAACTCCATGGAGCCTACATAAATCCAAAAAGCTCGACAAGAGAAGATTTTCTCCCTAGGAATCATACTGAGACGGGATGCTTACAGTTCAAAAGGGGTTCATCTTTCAAAGTCCAGAGTGCTTGTCTACCTGGCACATACTCATAAGTGTGCAAAAAGCTTGCAAAAAACATGGTTCTTACCTTCAGAAGACACCATTGTTTAAGGTTTATATTTCAATACTGCTTACAGGACACCTACATGCCAAGGGCTCCTGTACTGGTGCCATACAAGCATGTAAGACTTTTAAGTCTCTGCCCTTGAGTTTTTAAAAGGCAAGTATAGTTGGGTCATAAATCAAATCTTTAAAATTATTTAAGACTTAACATGCAATTAATTTGCCTACAATGCCATGAAAGAGAATGGAAGAATAGGATAACTGATTATTTAAGCTGATCTAGAAAATAATTCTCACAAGCCACAGTACATTTTTAAATTAATATTGACCGCTATCAATGTGGAATTCTGTTCCCAGAACTGAGCTGTTCAAACACTACTGTTGGGTAAATGTTTCCCACTGAATCAATGACTTCTTTATATTCTTTCCTGAATCAGCAAGACCCAGCAACTGTCCCAGCGTGGGCCTATCCATAGACCTTTCAAGAGGCCTAGTCACTATGTTTATATTGCATTGTAAAAAGCTTCTCCAAAGCATTCTTCAGATTTCTATTCGCTGTTCGTACAGTCAGCAAACTGTTAAATTCTGAGAGCATGCCTCCTAATTTATTATACTTTTAGGGTGGCATAGGCAGATGAGGGCAGACAGCCATGCAGGAGTGGCTTGTAGCTGGGCAGGAGAGCTTCCTCGCCCAAAACTCCGAAGCAGGAACTTGTGATCCATTCACAAAGGGAGTTAGTTTACCTTTGCATGCCAGGCTGAGAACTGCAGCAGTACCCGAGCTGATTCACAAACAGATCATATGTCCCAGCCTCAGAGGTGGCAACAGCAATCAGGGAGGGCAATATATGGCTGGAGAGGTGGGGTGTGTGTATGAAGGGCAGGGATCACAGGTCCAATTTTAACTAACCAGCGAAAGTCTGATAAAGTTCTTTAATGTATTGTGAGGGACATGGACAGGTTACAGGCAAATCAGGGAACACGTAAAAAGGCGTGCAGCTGTTCCTTCCTGCAGGTCTAGAGTGGGCTAGACCAGACTCCCTGCAGGCACTGGGGGTTACAGCTGTATTAAAACATACAGAATTGGGGCTGCATGAAGACAACTCACGTATGTAACATTAAGTACATATATTTGCCAGAGTGACTCCGAATATAAGTCAAATGTAACAGCTTTACAAGTGTATGTGAAATAAGGAACACATGTAGAATGTGCATTTAAGATGGCATACTACAGCAAAGCATTTAGTCACACTTTGAAGGCCTCTATGTCAGATCACCAGAGGGAATGGGTTTTGGGATTCTGATAGGTGAGCTGCATGCTGGGAGTGGTGTACTTTTACTCAGATGCAAAAGTACCTCTTCTAGCCCCTATAAACGACTTCTGGGGGGAAGCAGAAGCTGGGGCTTTGAATCACAGGTTAGACTCCTGAATTCCGAGTGCCAGTTAAGAGCCTATCTCCTCCTTTGGACCAGTGCAAACAGTTTATTCCTGCCTTGAAGAACCAGCTCAAAGCCAGAAGAGGCACGTAACTTCAGCCCTTCAGCAAATACCACATGCCCGGTTGCTGTAGCAATTGCAAAAGGAAGAGTGTCCAACACATGGTAGCTTGTGTCCATGGGAATGATGCTATTATTAACACAGTGGTACTACAACCTTGCCCAGCTTCTGTGTTAGACAACGTAGAGTGGGCGAATCTTCATGTGGGCTCGGCCAGCGTGCAGGAGACAGCCTAACACCTCTTCTCTGCTGAGTACATTCTTCATGTGAATCACAGTTTAGTTCAGCTGCTGTAAATGCAGCTGAGACAGTCCAGTGTTTTTCTACTGTACGTACAATGGCTGCAGATCAGTGCTGGAGCCAGAACTGCCACAGTGGGATCACTCCTGCTATAGGGTTAAGCTGCTGAGAGAGTGAACCGCAGCAGAACTCCTGCAGGCAGCTCAGCAGCCGCCTTTCACTCCCTGCTAGGGCTTGTGCACCAAGCAAGAGTGTCTCATAAAATGCCTGCACTGATTTGCAGAGTGTAAGCTCTGGCTCATTAACAATAACCGAAGAGAACAAATATAGCTTAGAGGAGCAAGCGCATCAAGCTCAAGAAGAGTGTAAGAACATGGCAAAATGTGCAAGGAACACGTCCTACTCCTTTCAGTTTTCACAGCAAAAACAGCACAGGTGATAATTTAGCAGTTAGGCCTGCATTTGCAAGCCTGCTCATCCTATGCCTCAAATCCAGTTGTTTCAGCCCTCATTTGTCAAGCAAATTTGCACGTACTCAACACCAATATAAAACAAGTGCTAGGCATCTTACATAAAAGTCTCCAAACATTTCTCAACATTAGTGGATATTTCTGAAAACATCTGTCAATGAGCATTTTTCTCAAGGCATATATACTGAGTAAATGGGATATGATCACAGCTACAATTTCTCAGTACAGGAAATTGCCAGCCACCAACATAATTAGAAACAGTTCATATGATCAAATTAATCATTCAAAAAAGAGCAATTACTGTTAACAGAATAATGGCATGCCTTAAAAAAGAATGAAATTAACCTTTAGGACCGGCATAGTTACCCTCACCATTCTGTACTGAGGCAGCAAAGATTAATATATGTGCAAAATAAAACACTGCATTAGCGTCTGCTGCAAACAGAAGTAGCATTATCTATCTGGCCTATTCAACCCTTAACAAACTTTATTCTTTGGCACTGGCATAGAGTGGAAATATCAGTAGTGACTTCTCTGCCAAAATGAAAAAAAAAAAAACAAAAAACCAAACAAAAACACAACTTCAAGACTTCCATTGCTATATAACTTACCACATTGTGTTTATTGCCGAGCAATAATTACATGAAGATTAAGTCAGTAATTTGAAATGCAGTAGAATTAGCATTCAAACCTACATTACAGCTCCTCAAAAGCTAAGAGTTATAGAGTTAAGCTTTAGTTTATCTTAACAAGATAAAATCTAGAAATGCATACCAAATATATCGAAAAAAACCTGTAGTTTTGCTCCGTAGTGCTGAACATTAATTCCGATTATGAATGTATTACAGTATTTATACTTCTCAATGAGATTAAATTTATGTTTATAAGCACAGTAACATGCTATGCTATCAACGGAAAGAAGAGTTAATGTGTTTTGAATCCTCAAGCTGTGTGTTTCTACGCAGATCAGATTTATTTTATTCTGAATGTCAGCAATCTTTAAATTAAGTCATACTGATGTTGCAGATAATTAGAGACATATAACTTCTATAGATAAATTTATTAGTGCACTGATGTTACTTATACCAGGCGGGAGCATGTTAGCTGTTTAGAACTGGTATACAGCTGTTATCATTCCAACACTGGAAAACAGCAGGGACACGCTCCTCAGTTTTCCTTTCTCCTGGCCTCTGCCTTCCCCTGAAGATGTATCCCACTCCCTCATGTCTTCACTTTTTCTTTTGCTCACTCAATGACACTTCCCTTCTTTCTGCTCTGCACAAATGATGCAAACAGAAATAGGTATTTGCAAGAAGAGCGACATTTACTCCATTCTTTTCCTAACTGAAAATGTATCTGGTAAACAGACTGGTGTATAACTCATAGTGTGAATAAGATTTACATTTAACTGTATATTTTCATCAAGGTTATCATTTCTTACTCTGAACAGTATTTAAGCTATAACCAATAGTTACACTTAAGATGTTTCTTATTTGGACAGAGACTAACTCTATTTGAGATCCTTTAAGCAGATTATTTTCTTTTTCCCAAAGAATCAACTTTCAATTAAAAATGTATTACTCCATTTTTATATGAGATAACACAAAACATACAAAGAGTCTGAAAAGCCTGTACCTTCTCATTATCAAGTGAATTTGAAATTAAAACAATTCTAATACACAATGCTGACTTCTTTTAAATAACCATTTTCAATGAACTTTCATTCCAATTAATTAGCAAATGTATGCACAGGTTCTCAAGAACTCATTTAGTGCTATAATTTTAGGATGACTATCCCACATTTAATATAAAATATTTTGAAACACTGATTTAAGTTTTATACTTCATTCTTTCTTAACTCTCCGTTAGCAGCTTGCTGTCTCCATATTAAGCAGCATGCAATATGTTGTATGGCCAAAGATGTAAATGTATACATGCCAATAAAGATTTTTCTTAACAGTCGTGATGACACACAGGCTGACACGCTGAAGAATCAGTGGCTCTGTTAGCTATACCTCACATAGCTAAGGATAGGTTCAGACAGGGTTCAGGCAGGTTGGAAACAATGATTACTCACTGTTAATCTGAAGGAAAAACATGGACTCCTGGCCAAAATCAGCACTCAGGTGATGGGTTGCCAGCTGACAGTGTGAAAGAGACAGTAATGGTGATACGAGGGACAATGCTGGAAAGGTATCTCTGCATCAGTGCTACAACAAAACAGAACAATGGGCAGCATTAGCTTTTCCAGTGTGTTCACGTTTTGAAGTAGGACTACAATGTCTTCAGTGTTTAGCCCTAATAGATAGAAGAGTCTGTGAAACAAGAAAAACCTACATTTGTAGATTCTGTATGGCCTAGTACGGTCCTTATCTCACTAAATACCTGTAAGTACAATAAACACTGTGGACATGCTGTGCTGCTGTACAAACTAACTTGCGAGTATCTGATTAACTCATCGACTGCACTCACATAACTTCAGTTTAACTCTACTTGTAGTTATGTTTACATTGTCACCAAGATGATATGCATTCAGGAAAATATTTACTAAACAGATGACTACATAAAATCCTGAAACAAAATAAAAAGGGATACAAGAAAGGAATTCCGAAAGCAATCAATCCTTAGGATCCGTACAGGAGAGAAATGTAAACATGAAGCTCCTGCCACAAAGACCTAAAATGAGATTAAACATGCTTGATAACCACAATGTCATTACGATTGGCCTTTGCCAGGGGAAAGGCAAAGCCTTAGCACAGGGACTGCTAATCTCCATTATTTCTAATAGTAAGAAGTACCCCAAAGTGTGCCCCATCTCCTTGCTAACAGGGCTGACCAAACTCTCAGGGGAGGGAGTTCTGCACTGTCGCATGGAGTAGGACCACGCACATAGAATTAGTTTCTGAACTCTGCCTAACGCAATGAAACTACAGCAGCTGCAATGTGGGCATTAGCCTTTCTGGCACCATCTGCCCCGGTGGTGGCACCCAAAAAAATAAATAAATCTTCCTTCAGCTTCAGAATTTCAGCATATCCTAACATATGACTAAGGTCAGGGGCACTGACTATCATTGTTGATGAATAAATGATCTTGAAAAAGTGTTTAAAATATAAATTATTGTTCGGCCTAGTAACTAATTAATAATCTCAGAAATATTTAAATATTTCTAGAACACTATGCAACCACTACATATATTTAAATTCCTTTGAGTTGAACAGAGGGATATTGATCTTGATACTATTTCTTAACAGAATATATCCATAAAAGCTGAAAGTAAGGAGCAATAAAATTTTAGATACCAAATGAAACAGGAGTCATTAATAAATGAGTACTATTATCTGCTCTAGTTGTACACCTTTTGGTTTCAATGACCTGTTTGGCTATCCAGGAAACATCAAGCTGTTAAAAAAATATTACCTAATTCAAAATCACAAGAAAATGTAATGAAAGAGATTAAAACCCCCAATTTGCAATGACTATAAATAGGTTAGAGGACATTTACTTCAACTCTTTTGAAGCCATAACTCAAGTATAATGCAGTGTGCCTGTTACTTGTCAGCACAAGCTCATTCTGTACTGCATGTGCATTTACACCGTCAGAAGTTAAAAATTTTTTGAACTCGGTTTTCAGAAGTGTAATATAATTATATCCACTTTCAAAGAATCAGCCTCTTTGTGTCCTGCAGTGCAAAAATTGAGAGATTTTTATTATCACGATACGAGTGCAAGAAAACAGACAACTGTTTTTGAAACAAAAACCCCTGCATTTGCCGTTTCTGTTTAAAAGGCTCATGATACTGGAGAAGATTGTACCAGTGTCTATGTACAGTATAAACTGGTGCTATTCCAGTTAAAGGTGTTAACTTCCAGCATAAGTTTTCCTGGAAATTTGCGTGGTGGGTCTATCAGAAGGTAATTACATGGCTGCAAATCCTAGTTGCATAGACAGGGCCAGTGATCTATAGGAGTTGGAAGGACTAAGGAAGATTTGTTGTCACCTTGACCACGATAGCAAAATCCTTCCACTTAAATCTTAAACAACTGACACAGAAGGCAAACATGAGAACTGCATTATCTGGAGGATCTCATGCATTAGTAATAAGTACAGAATAAAAATCTGTTTCTCTTTTATAAGTCATAAATAGAGATGGACTTATATCATTGGGGCTGAACACAGAATTTATTCCCAAGAGAAAGCAGATAATGCATTTATAGCTTGCGAATTATTGATAACTATGTCATGCTTTCTACTTTTAATATGTTAGTATTATTGTTCAGCTATGGAAGAAAAGCACACCTGTATATGCCCTTATGTAGCAAAACAACAGGATTCACATATTTGTGCTTCTATTTATTTGTATTGATAATGGTGCTTCTATTTTTAGTTAGAAAACATTTTTTTTTCTGTAAATGCATATAACAACTTTAGAAAGGAAACTAGAAGATGAAATTGTCATGACTCGTAATTCAAATTAGCTATTTTAAAGCATGACACTTTAATGCTATAAATACTGACATTAGAAAGTTAAATCTTGTTTGTCTAACACCTTTGAGATAGTGTATTTTTTTTACAGAAAGGCTGTAAAACAAGTTAAGGTACCTTTATCACTACAGACAGGTTTCCTTCAGCTACCTTGAGATTAGTTTTAATCAGCCAATGATTAAGTTTTGCATTGCTAAGTAATTGACACTAAGTTTGCACTGTTCAGCTATTAACTGCCACGCTAAGAAACATACACCTACCATTAAACACACGCATAAAAACATCGACAAACCTTAACATATGAAAGTAAATTACAGATCTCCTAATAAATAAATAAATAAATAAATATCTGAGCCTGTCTGTAACAGATGGCATAATTTCACCATTTTCCAGAAAACATGATGCTGGTGTGCTCCCCTCCTCCATTATTGTGTTTACCTTTCACAGGAGTTGCATTAGGCCCTTAGCTACCAGGTTAATACAGTATCCATAGCACCGAGGAACTGTATTCTCAGACTTGTACAGAAAACACAGGTTCTCAGTGCTCCACAAATCCCCTATCAAACCATCAAAAGCTTGAAAAAGTTGCCCACTACCTGTTTTACATTATCTGGTGTGACGGCTCATGAAAATATTTGTTCCTATCATAACATGACAGATATTTAACGACTTGGCCTAAAAAAAAAAAAAAAAAAAACCAACACCAAAAAAAAGACCCCAATCAGGCACGAAATGAGCTCGGAGTTTCTCAAACGCGTGAAAAAAAAGGGATNTTTTGAATAAAAATTAAAAAAAAAAAAAAAAAAAGAAATAAAAAAAATAAACCAGGCCATACTTCCAGAAGAGACAGCAGAGGTAATTCGCAGCCAGGCACACTTGGGTTCTTACAACTATCCGACAGCCTCAAAATTGTGTGCAGTTGTAGGGAAAGTTGAAACATTTGGCTTAAATCAGGATTTTTGGAGAGCACACGTGTACGGCTGCCGAAGCCGGCAGCTGGGGCGGGCACGGCCACCAGGCCCATGGCGAGCGTCCCTGGGCCCAAGGGGGGGG
>VYZM01006902.1:721424-760066 GCA_013398915.1 Dromas ardeola
GATCAATCAGTGCAAATCAGTAAGAAGACCGGTGCGGGGGGGGGAGAACCGATGGGAAGGGAAAAAAAAAGGAAGAAAAAAGCCTCCTCCAGGGTTTAAACCGCCTCCTTGAGGGGTGGGGTGGCTGCAAATGCCCCCCCGCCGTGGCGGTGAGGGTGTGGGGAGGTGGAGGCTGCTCCTGCCCCTTCCCTGCGGGTAGGACGGGGATTGTACGGCAGCAGGAGTGAATGTAACTCTGGAAATGTATGGAAGGGGGAAGCCATGTTTGATTTATTCCTCCACTAAACACTGGTGTGATGATCCTTCTGCTTACACCCTTCTGCAGTCCATCCTGGACCTGTACGGGAGGAGAGCCTTGTTAGGAAAAACGGGAAGAAAACATTCCTGCGAAGGCGTTACGGGCTCGTTGGCTCAATCTTCATTAAGTATAAGAGGATAGGGCTCTTGTAACTTGAATTGATATTTGTGTGGTGAAAGAGCCTGGGGAACTTGTATTCCCAAGGCCATAGTTACAGCTCATCCGCTGTGGCTTTACCACTCTGGGGGTGGAGAAGGGAATTTGCCACACTTCTTGAACATATTTATACTTGCTTTTTGGTTTTGTGTTTTTTTTTTTTTTTTTTTAAATATGTCAGCTGAAAGGAGGCGTAAATACTGGTAGAAGTACAGAGGCAGTAAACACCGTATTTAAACAGATTTCAGAGAAAATGGGGTTCTTCCTAGCAGGCACTAAACAGGCAAGAGGCTGGTTATCAGTCATTGCCTGTGTATTTTGTGTGCGTGAATAGTTTCCTTATTGTCATTTGCATTAAAATTGGTTTATAATGATTCTTAAATTTAGGAGCTAGTGCTGCCCGCGCTGAGTAAGCTAAACGAGGTCTGCTTTAAAAAAAAAAAAAACCAAACAAGGAAGATATGTTTGGCGTTTAGCCTTTTCAAACATCTAAGGAAGGTAACTGTAAACACTGTAGGGTGGCAATGAAGTTTGTAATAGATTTTGCAAAGAGTCCTTGCTGGTGGTTTATGCGGACGTATATGCTTGCTAAAATTCCTTAAGCATGGAATGTGTGGCTTCAGCTGCAAGAATAAATTGGTTCTTCACCAAAATGTTCCTATGTTAGTAGAATCTCTGTAAATTTATCGCTGAAGCTATTATTTGCTTGTTTTGCTGTGGGAATTTTGCTCAGGAAATGCAGGATATCAACCTTAATAAACTCCTCAATTTCACAGTGTGGTATTATTTGACTGTTGGATGTAATCATTGAATAAAACCACTGTTTTGCAGGACTATGCAGTACTTACAGCATATGCAATTTTTGGTTGTTTCAGTAAGCATCTATATCCCATATATGAAAGCATGCTGAGATTTTTATCTAGTGTGCAGCCATCAGAAAATATGACAGGTTTTTTCAGTATTTGAATGTAAAACCTCTGGATATTCCTGGAGACTATATGTCTAGTTCTTGTGATGGTTATAGGAATATCCACCCTCATACATACTTGGAAAAATTCAGATATTAACAGTGCAGTAAAACCTCTTAATTTATCAAATATTATTTGAAAATGTCAAAAGAAATTAGGTCATTATACTTTAAGGCTGTAGATTTAAAGTAGTTTAGAAAATGGAAATTAAATGTAAAATATATTTCCTTTTAGTTCAGTACAAATCCCAACAAATGGCTAGTAAGAATTAAAAAAAAAAGAAAAGCGTTTAAATATCTGTAGGGCTATGTGCTTTTTCTGAAGCTGGTGGTTGTTTTGCAGATGAGAGGCTATTGCGTTTAAATTACTGCCTGCATGCAATAGACTAGATATTATAACAAAAACAACCCCACTTTGTTTTAGACTGGAAGCAAAAATGATTGTTGAAGGGGTTGCTTTCTAATGTTTTGGTGGTGAAATTGATGCGTACGGGTATATATATGTACTTATGTGTGTATATATATTTTTATATGAGTTTGTGCCTAAAACATTGCGCTAACAAAATGGCAAAGGAATGGAAAGAAGGGATTGTTTTTCAGCGTCCTATTGTTTGTGGCCCATTCACCTCTCACTTTTGCACGGAGCCTGCTTTTTGTTCCACTGGTGTCAGTGTGTTTCCCAAGCCAGGCCTTATTTCTACAGACTGATAAATGCGTGGCTTTCCTTGTGGTCGATCAAAGCCTATTGACTGCATTGGGACTCCATGCGTATAGAAAGGTTCATCTGCTCTGGTCAGATTACTGGATCAAGGATGTAGTTCACGATGAGGAAAAGATACAGGCACAATTCTTGCAGCATTTCAGTCACCTCTGGTCACTCCTGCTTACGTAACTGCAAGACATTTTTTAGGTTTTAAGCATAGAAGACGGTTGAGTGCATGCGAATTGCAAGTATTCTCTGTGTAGAACAAGGTAAAGCACCTAGCGTTTTCTGGGGAAAAAATTTTCACCTCTCCTCGAGAGCAGTGTGCTACACAATGGGAAGCAGCCACTAAGTGGTATTGCTGAAAACAACACATAGCCTAACGTTCAGTAATCAAACATCAATAAAGAAATGCCTGATGGGACTAAGAGTAATGCAGTAGATGATGACGGCTGCATATTTTAATACTACGTTTGTGGCTGTACTGTTTGAGCGCTTTCATTAGTTTTCTGCAAAGACAAATGAAATGGCCTTACGGTTGAGTAAATATGATAGGTCTGGTATAATTTTCAAATCTAGCCTTTGGAGATTTGAATGGAGATACTGAAGTAGACAGAAGTGGATAAGTAAGTCCATGTTTCTAGGAAGCATAGCTTTCCAGTTAGGATGTAGCTTTGAGAAATGTCTTCACCGAGGATGTGCTGGCATCTCGGTGATGTAAACGAGAAGGCGGATATGGAGTATGGCACCAGGATAAGCAGTCAGGTGGTAACGTGGAGAGAGAAAATGATTTCCCATCAGAGCTTGGCATGGGAGTACAAATTTCCTTTGGTGCATAATTGTGGAGGACTTGGGAGAAAGGGAGTGCATGAAAAGAGCCTTGTTGACGTGGCAATAGTCACCCTACAGCTTGGAAATTCGCGTAGCCGGTTGAATGGGTCAGCTATTTTATAAAATTAATGGTTACTTGGAAGGCTTTGGTTCTAAGAATGTTTTTTTGAAGAAGAAGAGAGAAACTACCTAAATTCACCCTTCACTGCACCTTCAAATTAGCTTCTCTATGACCTGCAGTCATTGGAGGTAATAAGACGGCTATATAAATGTATTTACTTTTGTCCTTTCAGTATACACTGACAGAAATTACAAAAGTGATACATCAAGTGCTATTTTTAATGTTTTTATCAAGTCGATAGTGTCCAGCATAGTTATATTTTCTAGTGTCAGCAGGAAGGGAAGTTCTTGGAACGTGTTATAAGGGAAATTTAAACCGTACTCTATTCTGCTGCCCTTCTGGTGAATAGCAGGCTACAAAAATATGCAAGATTCCTGGAGAACAGATCGTATATACTAATACCTTGTGTATGGTGATGATAGGTTAATGCATAGTCCATCCTGCATTACTTTGCTCACAGGCAACTCTAAACTTTAGCACCAGATAATCTATGGACTCTCTGGTACGCTTGAAAAGCTGCTTCTGTCCAAAACATATGGACAGATTATACCATAAACTGAATTTTTTTTTAAACGCATTTTGTGTGCAATAAAGCAATACCTGTTTATCATGGTTGAACCAAAAGCAAGGTTTCTACTATCCTTCTTGCTAATGTTAAGAAATAATGCTATTACATGGAAATTGTTCTGCTAATATGATGGTGTGATGAGCTACATGTGGAAAGTAGGTGTTTGAAAATCTTTTTAAATGTTTCATAGCAATCACATTAAATTGACTAAATATGGAAAAATGAAGTGCTAGCCCATACATACTTCAGAGTATTCTTATGTTGGGCAAAATTACTTTGCCCTGGGGCAGCATTGATGCGGGTTCTCATAGTTGACATAATTTGAAACTATGAAATATGTAAGTGACTGAAAGCATGTGTTAAATTGCAAGGGCTACTCAACAGGTGATGGCTCAGTTTCTAGTTTTGTCCCCATCCTTTTAACTTGTCCTATTTTTATCTTGGTGCAAGATAGCAATTTGATCTTGTTTTGAACTTTGGTATTCAGCTCCCCAGCACAAATTGGAGCTATTTTATATTCAATCCATATTTGGGGTAAGGAAACATATATGGCAAATGACTGGAAAACTACAGCATGATGTGCTATTGAAACAGACTTTCATAGAAGCCTTAACATTTTTCTTCTGCACTCTGAGAAGGATACTGTCAGTTTTCTGTGTTGCTCTTTGGAGAAGCACAGGATGGTCTTGTTCTGTTAGCTGGCAGAGGTAGCCATTTACCCGTCTTTGCGAAACCAAAATACTAAAATACTGACATCTCACATCTGTGCTAAAACACACATAACAAATCAGAAAATTTGACTTTCAAAATAATAATAATCATCTTTAAACATATTTGGCCTTGAGGGCTAACGTCAGAATTCCACGTTTCCTTTGTTATGGTCAAAAACATAATAGAGAGTGAATATTGTTCTCTTCTCTGAGCTCTGCCTTACTAAATAAGAGATACACCAAGCAGCAGAAGATGAAATAATTAGTGACAAAAATATTTTCAAGAAAGAAGGCTGAGGTCAGGGAAGATTTTCTTAGAAATGTGATCTAAACACCATTTGAAATATTTTGAAAAGCTACTGATAAAAGAATAAAAGAAGCAATAGGAAGGAGACGCAGGAATGCAGCCTCCTGTCATGATGTTTGGGACCCATTTCATTTATTTATTCATTATAATAAGTTGAAGTGTAAATGTTCCTGCTGTGGCATGGGTTACTCTGTGGAGCTGAGGTTCCCAAGATCGTGTATCAGATAAATCAATTGTGGAACTTGCCAGCCTTGGTGGGATGCCATTGGAGCAAAGAACCCGACTGCACTGGCACTCAGAAACATCTAAATTGGGGAGTTATCTTTGTAGTAAAGAATGCCCAGATTCTACTCTGATACTAAAGCCAGAGGGATTTAAGCCAAAGTATGAACCTTGGAGAGCAGTGTAGGATGAAAGATAAGAATATGGATCATTTTGCTATATGGACTAGTTGCCAAGAACTTTCAATCAGATACTTCACAATGAAATTAATGTTGTGGTTTTTCAATGGATGCAAAATGCAGACCATCAGAAGTTGTTTTATAGTAACACTCCTGAACAAAATGGAAATACATGCTGTGATTAAATGTGGAACATGACTGAAATTCATCAGTAGTGCAAAAAAAACAAGTAGTAGGCTTAAAATGTGTAGTAGAAAGTGCACGTACGATATCTGTTCATCAGGTGAATGTTTGGCTTAAAAGTGGTAGTGATAGTTGAGCCTTCAGAAACTCTGCAAGTAAGGATAGAAGCTACAATTGCTTAACACGACTTATTTCTACAGTCAGAATTTTTTAGATTTTTCCCATAAGAAGTAGGTACAACAGAATTTGTCTAAAGAACTGAATTTGGCAAGGCAGTGAAGTAATCTACAGAATTCATGCTATGCTGAGAGAAAGGACAGCAAAAATGACAAGAGATACCCATTGCAAACCTCTCAACACAAAAGTTTTGGAAAATGGACAAGAAGGATTTGGTTTATTAGACAGGAAAGTGTTTTATCTTTCCATCTCCAAGTTAAATGGGTAAGCTACACTTTATTTGCAGAAACATAAAGCTTGCCTCAAATTCCAGACCTTTTACCTGTAACAGTCATTCTAACCTTTCTTCTGGAGAGATTCTTGATGTAGATGTAGCGAAAGAAATAGAAAGGGAATTAAGAACACTGTGGATGGTAATAATGCGTTTTGGCAAGAGCGTGTTAAAGCCCCAGCACATGGTGATACTTCAAATAATGTCCAAACCAGAAAGGCCACTTATTAGCAAGTATTTGGATTTTTTTGGAGAGGATTCAGTGTTCCAGGTCTCTTGTGAGCTCGGGCCTTGTTTGAGTGTTCCTGGCATACGTCTGCCGGTTGCGTGTGTGTTTTTTGCTTCGAGGTAATACATTGATAGAATAAGTAACACAATCGCATGTATATAGTTACGGTCTATGTGGAAAGTAGACCAGAATTAGCACAGTATGGCCAGGATTACATTATAGACATAGTTACATTGATCACATATGGAGATATATATATAGTTCTTGTGAGGTGCAAGTCTATAAGTAAAATTCCGTAGTACCATTGTGTCAGTATTAACTACCTCTGAACTTTACCTTCCAGATGTGAAGTTGAATGTACTGGATGAAAGAAGTCACATATATTTTTACACGCTGCCTCTCCACATTAGAGAGGTGCGTGATCAGTGCAGTGTATTGCTGTTTCTATAAGCGACAGAAGACATGGCCAAATACTGCTCTGTGATAAAGATGATGAAACACTCCTATGTGTGTGTATGTATGTATGTGTGTATATATACATATATAGAGAGAGAGAGAGAGCGAGCTAGGCTTTTGTACTATTGACAAAGCTTCATATATCATGAGTGTCACAGCACTGCTTTTTAGGATTATTCCACTGCACCAAGTGTGCTTCTGGCATCTAAATGCACCCACTTGGGTGCACAGGTTTTAATGCCCTGATAGAACAAGACAGTAGAGTTTTAAGAGACTACGCAACATGATTGTATCTTCTGTATTAAAAATTAGTTGCTATCTGGTCTGATCTGGGCAACGTTGTTTATTTCTGCAGAGGTGTAGCGGATAATGTTTTGTTAACAATTTGATTAATTGGCTATATTGATAACTTATTTTGTGGTGTCATCGATTTGATCTTCCCTTCTCAGAATTTGCGCAATCAGAAATTTTAGTGGTACTCGCAGTGAAGCTTCAGGCAATTGCAGTGCTGTCATGACTACATATGGGAATAAGGGCAGAATCGTTGGCCACAGCGAAGAGGAAACAAACAGATTACAGCACATTTATCTACTGCAGTGAGTATTATGTAGAACCAGAGAATCCAGGTCCTGAAGGTATGGAGCAAGGAGCCAGAGGTAGGATGCTGAAAAGAAAAAGCAGTGGGATTAAAGAGGTGGGAAATCAAAGTAGGCTTTGGACCAGGTGAAAAAACAGTGTAAATAAGGAAGGAACTCTGCACCTAAGTGCTGAGCTACTTGAGATAGCATTTGGTTCTTCATTCCCAAGCTAAGTAGAAGCCAGATGCGCAGCTCTGGCCCACTTGAGAGACAGAGAGAGACATAAAGTTGAGTAAAGACGTAGCCTGAATGAGTATTCTGTCTGTATTAAATTGTTGAGTCCTGTTTTGCTAGAGGGGGGCCATTCCCTTCATCTGAACCATTTGGAGTTCTCCAGGAGACAGAAAAGTCTCAAGTTTGCATTTGAAAACAAAACTTGTTTTTTTTTTTTTTTTTTTTGCTTTTCTTTTCGCCATTTGTTAAGCAACTGTTAAGGGCTACCTTTTAGTGTTTATTAAACACTGGTGGTAAATCTAGTAGTTCTTACCATTTTAGGCACAAATGTTCCTCTCTGCTTATCTGCAGAGGAGAAGCAATTCTTTTCTATTTGATTTGTGGTCCCACCACAGTAGTATCTGTAGTCTTTCTTCAGACAGAAATACAATGTTTTACAAGAATTTTAATTTACTCAAATCTATGTCCTTCCTTCACCACCCACCTTCAGCAGCAGGAGTGAAACCGACGAAACTGAATTTCTGCAACAGTGGAAAAATAATATTTCTTCTGATTTTGAAGTAAACAAATTAATGGGGAGGAGTCCTGTTAAAGAATCTTCTAGCCTTATCCTCAGCAGCAAGGGTTGGTTGCAAAAGCTTTTCCTGAGGAGGAACAAAAAGTCAAGTCCGTCAGTTCTGTAAGCTTGCTTTCTGCAGCAGCAAGTAACCTCTAAAGTGAAGACATTCTTCGCTTCCCATTCTACAGTTCTTAACTGTACAAGCTGGTATTGCCTTGCCTTCGTGAGAAGGCAATAAATACTTGTTTCAGTTGATGAAAAAAGACCATAACAATTAAGTTCCGAAATTTAACTGGGGAGGAAGGGGGGGGACATGGGGACAAACAAAACAAATTAGAAAAGATCGATACTATTTTTTTTCCAATATATTTGGTGGCAAATAAGCGTAAGTGTAACTAACTGCAAGTACACTAACCTTTTTCACACAGTTTTCAAAATACGCTTGATCTTTTTGGGCAAATGTATATTACGTCTCTATATAAGCATCATTATGTACTATAAGCATAAGGAAATTTTCATGTACTCATTTAAAAATAATTTGTAGAGCAGCCTTGCCAGCTGAGTGGTTAACTGAAATCATTGTGTATCTACTGCAAGACTAATGAAGTCTTTACTTCAGGTGCTTTTGAATTTGAAATTGGCTCCTTTGGACTAAAGTTTCCTTTTTTTTTTTTCTTTCCTAAGTCTTTTCTAAGACCAGTGGTAAATTGGTAAATTGTTAGAAAGTTTTGCTATAATTTTCAGTTCTCTATCAGCTACTACAGTAATGGTTTTCTTCATGAGAGATAATGCTTTTGAATTTCCTGTGTAGAGCTGGTTTGTAACAATTTTTGGCAAACCCACAATTCAGTTTGCAGTTTTGCATTTTCTTCTAAAGGTAAATTCTGTTTAGATCACCTAGTAATTTTTCGTTATTTTACTATAGTGAGGAGCAGTCACATGTACTGCATGACAGTAACTATGTCTTTACTCCTATTTGATATTTTAGAGTTTTTATACAAGATAATGTGGATAACCATACTCAAGTTTTCAAATATATTAGCAAGAATACGATGTCACTTTACTAATCTCTTTAAGTATTTTGTCTCATTCTGATCTGAAAACGGGAATAACCTTTAGTCTTAAAATTGATGAGAGCATGGAGAAGACTTCCCAGAAAGCTGTCTTTACAGGAAAAAGCAGCAGCCATCTATTAGCTTTTTCAGTGCCAGCTGAAAGCCTGATTTGTAGGTAACAAAAATAGCTTTTGTGGATAAAGTTCTCTTACTGTGAATTTGTGATTAGGTGTGTCATCTTCCCCCCCTCTTCCTCTCCCTTATCCCCTCCCACCCGCCCGACCCTGAGTAGTTCAGTAATTCACCTGAGAAATGGCTTTAAGAAAACCCTTAGACAAAACAAAAGTGGTATTTAATAGTGTCGCTTGTTGTTGATTACTTACTCTGTTCAGTCCCTTTGGCAGAATTGGAAGGAATGGACTACTCCATTATTTCTGACACACAAGAAATGCATCTCTGAAATTGCAGCAGATGTGGAAGAAATTAATGATAAATATCACAAAAATGATAGTGGCCTGGACAGTGAAGGAGGAATCTGACATGCAGAGTAACTGTATTTGGCTCATAACTCCTGTCAGATGATGGACCTTCAAGTAATTAATAACATTATTTAAAATGTCTGCAGAATAATTTGCTTTACGTAGAACCTGGGTTTTTTTAGTATGAAAAGCCATTGCAAGGATTGTCCAATTGTCATTGTCCGATTAAAATACCTAGAGACCTTTCTCTGATAAGTCAAATCTTTGTTTTTACTGAAAGCTATTTGTTCACAAGCCAAAATATCATGTTTATTCAGCAGCCTCTTTTTGGCTATCATGTTTTTTCCTCTTTGTTAATGGAAACAGTACTTGTTGGATCACCAGACAGTCCATATGGGACGATACTAGCTTAAGCTCATTAATTGCTACGCATGTGCGGTGCTTTTGTCCCCTGCCTTTCCCTACCCTCCCCCCAGTTTCCTTTTCTATAGATACAGAGTCATCTAGAAAAAGATAAGGGATTGCTTTTGCTTCTATGTGATATGGTGGTCCGGCATGAGTGCACTTAATTTAACTACCAAATCTAATCATATGCTCAGCTGCTTCAGGACCTTACTCTTACAACTCTGATCAACCAGATCTTGTCTGTGATCTATCTCGCTTCATTCTTTCATGTCCTGTCTTCAAGATCTCCTTGCATTAATTCTAAGCTCACAGTACTGCTTGGTTATCTGTTGCTGATCATTTTCTTTCCTTCCCCATTCTCTTTTCTGCTCTACTGTCCTCACCTAGTCCTTTTTCTTGCTTATGGTATTGTGCTACCATGAATTTTAGATAGCAATGGTGATGCAAAATGTAACTAGCTTCAATTTTGCCCTTCTTTTTTGAAACCCTTTGTTATTCCTGTGTGTAGATTTGCTAGCTTCTTCCATTTAACTGGACCCCACAACGTAGCTTACTTTTTTTACAAGGAGGGCTGAGATGCATGTCAACAGTTTCCCTCTGCTGGTTTTCCTAGAGATGATGACTAACCTGCAAGTTTCTCTCTCCAGTGAGACTATATTTTCTTATAGGTACTCACATCTATTATCTTTGCCCATTATTCTGCCTTTTACTTAAGCCTCTTCTCATTTGGCTCTATTAAATCTTTGTATAAACACGGTCTATTTTCCATATTCTATAGTCTGTATCTACTGGTTCTGATAATTTTTCTATCTCAAATTACTGTGTTTTTCTTCACCTTCCCATTTACTATTGGCCTGGGTGCATTGACTTGCTTTTACCAGTTATATGCCTGGATTTGTTGTCTCTCTAGGCTCCAGCAGTTTGAAGGGCCTTTTTTAGTGCTTTCTTCTGGTTTTAGTGACCTGTGTTAGTGAGAATCATTAATTGAACCTTCACTTACTGAAGTTCTAAAATCTGCATGCTGTGTATCTTCAGACGTATTAGGCAAATCAAGGTAACCCCTAAGCATTCAGGGTCTTTCACTGCATGGTCTTATTGGTCTTCATATTTTTGTGATAGGGAAATACTACCCTTGGATTTGTTAGCTATAGGGAGAGTAATTTGATTTCTTTAAGCCATGTCTTTTCACTTAGTTATTTACTGTCATTGTCCAGGCAAGGCCCTGAGCAGCTTGATCTGCGCTGGCCCTGATTTAAGCAGGGGGCTGGAATAGATGATCTCAGGAAGTCCCTTCCAGCCTAAGTTTTTTGTGATTCTATGGTGATTTTTACGTTTTGAAACTCTAAAGCTGTCGCTTTTTTAATGCGTCCAGTGTTTTGAGATTGAGTACACCAGTAACGTAGTTAAATTTGATTATTTGTTGCTTTTTTTGAGTTGTCCTGGTCTGCCTCAAGCTTGATGGCTTTCTAGTTTAAAGAACTAAGTGATGAGAGTAAGAGTTACTGTTAAGCAGGACGAAAAAAAAATACAAGTAGAATTATGGATTAAAACAAACAGTTACAAAATGCAGATGTCTCGATCCGGAAATCCAGACGCTGGTAAGCAGCTACCAGAGCCGTGTTCAAAAATGTTTTTCAACTTAACTGTGCGGTTGATGGACAGGAGGAAGCCACACAAGGCGGCGTGGGTGCTGCTCCTCTTGTGAGAAGCTGTGATTCGCAGCAGCCTCAGGCAGGGAAGTGGGGAGCTGCCGGCGGGTTCTGCTCGGGCTGGGTCAGGCCACCACTGGAGGGCGTCCGCAGCCGCAGGAAAGCTGCTCACTTGTAGGCTTGTTATTTAGATAGAGGGAGTTTAGGTGCCCAAATCAAATCTCTGTTTTGCATTCTGGTTTACCCGCTTAAGAATCTGTGGGAAGGAAGTACAGATTTTGCAACGATTTAGTGTTTTGGGGTTGTTTGGTGGGGGGTTTTTTTAAGGAATTTTGCTGTCATCTCCATAACCATGAGCGTCACGTGTTCTGTAACGGGTTTGCCTTTTGCCTGGAGATTTATAGAATTTGTCATCAGTTGTTTCTTAAAATAAATATGATTTCACTTAAATCTGCTGAATCACAGCTTGAAACATTGTCATATTATTAATTGGGTTGAGAGTCTGTCTCTCATGTCCATGTTTTTAGGGAAGATCTTGTGAAAGTACATGAGTTCTCTTCTGGTTTAGTGAGTTCTTTGTTTTGTTCTGATGGAGTTTTGAGTTTCCTTTTACCTCTGCGTCCTCTTCAAAAGGGTTGATACAGTCAGAGATTTTATTGGTAATTCAGACTTCATCTGGCTAAAGAAAGATTAGAACCTTTCCTGTTGCAGATTCACTTGGAGTTCAGGTGTACTTACTCTTCTTCAGGTTCCTGTTTGTCCCTAGAGAATGGCTTTCATCGCTCAAATGAGTCTATAAAGCTTGTATGGAGAGAGCAGCACATTAGGGAGATGGGAGCATTTGCTACGGAGTGATGGAGTTAGCATTTTTAGATATTTTTTTTTCTGCATCTTTGTGCATGAAAAGGTTTCATGTTGGCTGATTGCTTTGAGTTCAGGCTTGACACCCTGAAGAAGCTTTGTTTAGTTATAAGCATTTGTACATTGCTACTTCTGATGTAGAGGTAGCAAATATGCAAGTTTCAGGAATATGCCATTTGTAAGCATTATAACTGTGTACGTTAATAAACAAGGTGATGAGATTCAGAAGAGATTTCATCTGTAGCAACTGACAATGCAATAGTTATTCATTGTGGGTTTTACTGAACTTTTTTTGGAAGCGTGTGAGACTAGATTTGATGAATTTTTTATGCAATGTGACAGTTCTTAGACTTAACCATATATGAAACTGGTTACCTTGAGCATGGATATGATGATTATTGTGCTGAGCTTTCATAATATTTATGGCGGTGTATTTTTCTATATCATGTATACACTGGACCTGGTAATATGAAGAGCCTAGGCATATGAATTTTAAAAACGAAAACTATCATCTTACCTGGTCTAGAAGTACAAAGGAGTCATTCTGCCAGATTCATTTGTTTGCTACAATAGTATAATGTTGAAATGGGCAGGGTTAGCTTTTAGAACCCTTGGAAAATCTGTTTAGGGCAGGTAATAGTGCAGTTTTAGTTTGTTGGATGTTTTCAGATTTGTGTATGAAAAATGGGTGTTAGCCGTTGTTATTAAAAAGCTGAAACCCCAGCAGTTGCTTGGACCACTTAAATTTTGCATGGTGTGACCGCTGGCCTGAAGGATCAGCTGTCTCCCGGTGGGCTGCTGTTCGTGATGGAAAATGCTCACCTTTTATTTGTTCTCATAGCCAGAAGGCTTTGGGAAGATTTGGGGGCTTCTTGGTAGAGCGAGGAGGAGAAGCGTGTGCTGCTGCTGTCCATGGTGTAGGTGCTACAGCGACGCAGCCTCTGGGGTTTTCGATGCTGGCACGACCTCTTGGAAAGAAACTCATCTGTTTTACATTGTTTTTAATGATATTATCTTAGGTCTGACTCTGACTTGTTTTAAGCACTGCACTACCTTTGAGTAATTAGTGTGGGTAAGGCTTATGCTGTAGATTGTTAACAGATTGTTGAAATGAATGCTGTGATTTTGCTCTCTGCTTTTGTTTTAATAAAATCGATGATTCACCGATCTATTTTTCTTGGACTTTTTCGTAATGCATATTAACAGATATTGAAGTAGTTTGGTTATGAAGACTGTAAGCAACGCTTTCTTTAATAAAACTTGAATGAAGTACATTGAGCGTTACATTAGTGGGGACATATCTACCTGAATACTTGGTAGCTCTTGACATTTCTGTATTATTAAAAATATTCTCTGTCTTTTTGTCTTAATATAGCAGTGTAAGACTGGAAACATCTGGGCTGAATGGACTTTAGCATCAAAAGAAGTTCTCAACTGTTAACTCGAAAAATTAACTACATCAAAATGAAGCAGGTGCCAGAGATCCTTGGAAATGCCAATGGGAAAACTCAGAATTGTGAAGTGAATCGCGAGTGTTCTGTCTACTTGGGCAAAGCACAACTTTCTGCCACTCTACAAGAAGGTGTCATGCAAAAATATAATGGCCATGAGGCTCTTCCATTTATTCCAGCTGATAAATTGAAAGATCTAACCTCTCGTGTCTTTAATGGTGAGTCTGGGGCCCAAGATGCCAAGCTGCGCTTTGAACCCCAGGAAATAAAGGGAGTTGGAACACCACCCAACACGACTCCTATCAAGAATGGCTCTCCAGAAATTAAGCTGAAAATCACTAAAACCTACATGAATGGAAAACCTCTTTTTGAATCTTCAATTTGTGGAGACAATGGTGCAGATGTGTCTCAGTCGGAGGAAAATGAACAAAAGCCAGCAAACAAGGAGAGGAGAAACAGAAAAAGAAGCATAAAATATGACTCCTTACTTGAGCAAAGTCTTGTTGAAGCAGCGTTAGTATCAAAGACTTCAAGCCCCACTGAAAAGAAGGTAGTACTTTTTTTTTGCATTCTTTCTTTTGTTAGTTTTGTTAATCATACTGAGATTTCATTTGTTCATATGCTAATCTTCATTTCAGGTATTTAAATAGGTGCTTCCCACAAACAGGTCACTTCCTGTGATACTCTCTTGAAGGACAGATGCACTACAGTTCTGGGCCACGTTTCTTGCCTAGGCTAGGAGTACCACATAAATTCTGTTTCTGTATAAGTAAAATAAGTCTCCATAGCAAATCAGGGCATGTGGTAGTATGAGATGTATGAAACAGAAGCTTCATCCAGACATGCAGCCAGGACCTAGCCAGGACGTGCACCTGGGCAAGGGAGGTGGGGAGGCCTCTAAATTTAGAGATAGCCTTTAACTGTTGAAGCATGAGGTATTCTGGCGTCCCTGCTAAACAGATGTTTCAGAAAAAAAATAATGATTTCTGTATTCCTGGTTCAAAATTAAAAGAAAAATGTACTTAGCTGTCAGTTGGCTGATCAGCTGGGCTCTTCACCTTCAGATTTTGGCAATTGGAATGTAGTCTCTACCCTTACTTGTCATCTGAAAAGAGCTGGTTTTGCTTGCTATAACCTAGTGAATTGTATTGATTGAAAAGGTCTAGATACTTGTATTAAATGTCATTAACTTTGTGGTCAAGTTAATCTGGTTTTTGCTTCTTTTAAACATAGTCAGAAATGGAAATTTCACTTTTTTAATTTGCTTTACCATGTTGTAAATAAGGATGCTGCTGGGAGCCCTTTTCCCCCTTTATTTAGTTTTTGTTGCTAGACTCCATTTAAAGGAATGTGGTTTTCAATCATTTTGTCTTGGAGGAAGAAACTTACATAACAGGGAGACTTCTATGTATATTGAGTTTCTCAACAAGTAATTCAGAATAGCATTGTATAACAATGGTAGATGTTAATGAATGCTTTGGCTAGTGAACAGGTTCTGGTTTTACACACCTTAAATGCAAAATGTACGTTCTAGTTTCCTGTGCACTGCAGGTTTACTGGTTAATGTTGATTCTTACTTTCTCCCAAGGACAGAGAAGGTGCAGAGAAGAACCACACACATAGATGCTGTATTACTGATTTTATTTACCCTTATTTTCATTAAAACTGCTCAGTGAATGAATTTACAGAACTGTGTAAACATTCTTTTCAGTATCAGAAATTTATAATTTATTTATGCTTTGAATATATTACTCATCCTAAAATGATCAATACTGATGTTTTCAGGAATTTTATTAAGCAGCATGTTTTAACACTATTTGCTTCAGACTTTTCCAAATCACTGCTGAGAGGTAAAAAGTATGGGCACAGTCCATAGTTGGAGTAATACTTTGTCCTGTTAACTGTTAATGAGGATAAATTGGACTAAAGGGTGGTGTATTTATTAGCATCAACAACTCTAGCATAGTTGTGTGGCTTTTTTTTTTCTGTAATAAGAAAGAGGTGGCAGTATGTCCATCTACACAGTTTATTCTGAGGCCTTTCACATCTGTTGTCGATTAAGGGTGGCCTTTAATTTCTTTTGGTGAGTGGTTCATTTAAGATTAAAAGAAGGGTTGGTCCGACTTCTCTGGGTTGTCTTTTGGCCAGAAAGGGTCAGGAGAAAACCATGTCAACACGCTTTCTCAGAGTGCTTGAGACTTGATGGCTGGAGAGCAGTGGGGTTATTTGCTCCTGTGCCAAACCAGTGAGCTACCAAATCAGGACAACCACCTGCTTGATCTCAAACTTTGCAATATTATAACCCTGTTCTTCTCAGAGCACTTGAAACAGAGGGTTATGCTTCTGGCTTTTTTTTTTTTCCCTTGCATGGCACGCTTTAAAGCACAAAGGGCAAAAAGTATTTGAAGGTCACAAGATGTTGTTTTATGATATAAATCCTTGATTGTAAAAAGTCTGGGGCTTTTCTTTCTCTCACAGGGAGGGTTTGCAACTGTGCGGGTTTAAAATAAAGGAAGAAAAACATAATACTAGGGAACATGCTGAAGGAGATTTTGCAAATATTTATCTACAGGTAGACTAGTGATATACATGTGTTCTCTGTGATCGTTACTGTACTATCTTAATATCCGTGTTCTTCGGTTTCAGGCCCCTGCTCTAGCGTTATTTCATCACCAACATCCAAAGCCTTAATGTTAGTGCATTGTGCTGTGGTTTTATGTAGCTGATTGTGGCTGCAAAGTGAAAGTTAGAGAAATATTTTTGGAGTAAAAGCTGATTATTTTTGCACTTGCCTACCTGTTTATTGTAGGTTACAGGTTAATGTAGAACCTGTTTGTCTGGTTTTATTTCTGGGCTGGTTTCTCTCTCAATTTCTTGTTGTCCAAGCTCTTGCTCTTTCAGTTTAGCAAAAATCTCCGTGGTTCAAATACTACCTTTTGTGTAAGGTAATTATATCTCTGTTTGATGGACATGGCAGATTACTATCTTGCTGAGGTGAGAGGCATATCATTTAACAAATGTTCCAGTGCTCTGTTGTTGGGTTTTCTTGTTGTTTGGGCATTTTTTGTTAACATAAAGGAAGGCTGTTTAAAACTTTATCTGCAAGTCAGTTTTCAATTGTCAATAAACGTGATCTGCCCAGCTCTGATGTGCGTTAGATTTCTGTTGATAACCACCAACTTTTCCAGGCCTTCGAGAAACAGCTGTACTGCTTTCACTTTCCCAAGGTAAAGGAGAGGGAGTGGGACAAGCCGTGGCTTTTTCCTCCCTCCTCTCCTGCCTCTCACCCTTCTTCCCCCCCACCCCTGGTATCTCTCCACCTGAGGAGTTTACTTTAAAATGCAGGTCTCTTCTGATAAGGCCTGGTTTGGTAACTTTTACGCCAAGGCACTACACTGATGGTGGTCTGACACCACCTCTCAACCTTCTGTGTTATTGGTGGTAGGTAATCACGTGTTAGATATTTGAATCCACGCCAAACCCATGGACTCTTGATAGTTGCCCACTTGATAGTGCTGCTTATGAGTGCTTCAGTACTAGATTTTGTGGGGGTTGCTTTTTGAGTCATTGTTTTTGTCAGTTCTTGCAATGCTGTCAGTTAGGAATGAGGACTTTCCAAGATTTTTCTCACTGAATGCTTTTGTTAGAAGTGAAACAATCCTGTTTGGAGGAGAATGGCAGAGGTTTACTTCACCCAAGCGTGGTCAGCAGGTCAAGGGAGGTGGTTCTGCCCCTCTGCTCTGGTGAGACCCCACCTGGAGTACTGTGTCCAGCTTTGGAGTACTCAGCCCAGGAGGGACATGGACCTGTTGGAGTGGGTCCAGAGGAGGGCCACGGAGGTGATCAGAGGGCTGGAGCACCTCTCCTATCAGGGCAGGCTGAGAGAGTTGGGGTTGTTCAGCCTGGAGAAGAGGAGGGTCTGGGGAGACCTTGTAATGACCTTCTGGTACCTAAAGGGGGTCTACAGGAGAGATGAGCAGGGACTCTTTGTCAGGGAGTGTAGTGATAGGATGAGGGGTAACAGTTTTAAACTGAAAGGGGAGATTAAGATTAGCTAATAGCTAATCTTAATAGCTAATAGCTAATAGGAAGAAATTCTTTACTGTGAGGGTGGTGAGACACTGGAACAGGTTGCCCAGAGCAGCTGTGAATGCCCCATCCCTGGAAGTGTTCAAGGCCAGGCTGGATGGGGCTTTGAGCAGCCTGGTCTAGTGGGAGGTGTCCCTGCCCAGGGCAGGGGGGTTGGAACTAGATGATCTTTAAGGTCCCTTCCAACCTAAACTGTTCTATGATTCATATACTAATATAAAGTGATCCAAGTCTGATCCTTAGAGGAATCCAGTGTTTCTGTATGGGAAACAGAGAGAGTACATATATCTGCAGCTCTCATGCAGGTGGTCGCAAAGTAGGTCTGTGCTCTCTAACCCTAAGGACAGCTCAGTATGTGGTACTGGCACATTTCAGATTGTTCTGCATAAGCCAGTTTGGGCCTACAAGTGGCAGTTTGCCCTTTTGGCATGGCTTCCTGGCATGACTCCACAGCATGGGTGCAGTAGCTCAGAAAAGCAGCAACGCTGTATCCAGAACAAACCTGGAAATCCACACACTGCTTTACTTGCTAGTTTAGGGATTCCAGATGTGTAACATCTACGTGATCCAAAAGCTGTACCTTCCACATAGCTTCCTATCCAGTTTTCTTGTAGCCCTCTCTTAGTATTATACCAGAAACTTGGCAGTTTGTTACTCTTTCTGCTTGGTACAGTCTATAATGAATTTGCAGCAGCTGCACGGGGGGCAATTGCAAGTTACTGGAGAAATTCCACTAGTCCTTGTCATGAGTTTATGTTGCCATTTCATCCTCACAGAGAAAAGCTGTTCTGGCCAATTCCATTATCTCCGCTATTTACATAATGTTATATCGCCTTTCCCAGTGAATGGCAAAGGTTTTGAAACCCGGTAAGGGTAGAACAGAAGCAGTCTGAGGATTATCTGCTGCTTTTTATGCTTCTGTGCCAACTAAATACAGGAAGATGGGGACCACTGGAGGTGGTGGTGTTGCCCTGATGCTTGTATCTAATCAGTAGGGATAAGCAGAAACCACCAAGTTCCCTCTAAGGTTGGAAAGCTGTGCTCATCAAATATTTGGTCATCCTGTTATAACTGTTGCAGCCAGGTCCTGAGGTGACTAGTTTTGTTTTAATTTAAAAAAAAAAAAAAAAAGTAAAAAGGAAAGTTGAAGTCAAATAAATGTGTCTTTTTCAGAAGGAGGACATGCGTGATTGTTTTTCGTTATCAGTTATTAGGAATTCCTGGTCAAGTATGATTACTGAACTTGTCATAAAATGTGCAGCTAAGCTACCACGGGAGTCAGGATCCGTAGTTGTAGGGTAAAATGAACTCAATTAAGTTTTCTTTTTTAATAGGCTGTTCTTGAGGTATCAGATCCTGTCTTCAGGCAAGTGATAGCACTGGCTGTCTGGCTGATGTCATCAGAATCCCAAAGGAGTAGGAATAACCCTAAAAATCTCTTCTGGGCGATCCCTTCGGGAACAAGAGAAATAACTTCTTTATCCTTTTTGGAAGGGTTCCCAAGCTACTGTTTTGCGTTAGTTTATGTTTAGCTACGCCTTGAAAACTTGCTTGTGCCAAGCAGCTCACAGTGTGCAGTAGTAATTGTTACTTTGGAATTTTAAATTGTTCTTTCTTAATGCCTCATTGGAAAAGTATCTTAAAGAACTACTTGTAGGTTAAGAAGCACCAGAAAGCATACAGCATCAAGAGTATACTGGGTTGGGGAGAGATTAGAAGCTATGAGTAGTATCAAGAGTGGCTGCAAAATTAATTACAAAAAGCTTAAATATTTGTTCGAGGCTCTCCATACCAAACTTCCTGTTCTTGTATGTAAAAGTGGCTGAACTAAGTACACTTTCTGCGTAAAACTGTCGTCCCAAATAAGTTGTCGTAAATAAGTTGTAGGGGTTTTTTCCCTCCGTATAAGCACATTGGTGGAAGAATTCTAATCAAATATGAAATAATATCTTGAAGTGATGACAAAATTGCTATACAAGAATAGCTCTACCAAGTTGGATCAAGGAGCCGTTTAATTTGGCGCCTCGACTTGGGGGTGAGGTTCAGCAGAGGGTGCATAATGGGGAGCGTAGACGTGGCAAATCATGGAGCAGTGCTTTCTTTGAGTACGTTCAGCCTCCAGCAGCTTGTGACTCAGAGGGTTCTAGAGCTGGTGACTTCCTGTTTAATAGCTGTAGATGGCTAAATTCATGGAAGAAGACCTCAGTTTCTTTTTGAGCCAGTGTGAACTTTTTGCATCTGTGACATTAAGTAATAGAGCAGCTCTTTTTCCTTTTCAATTTGCCACCTACTTGTTTCACTTGATGCTCTTACAATACTAGAACTAGGAATCATGGACAAACTTCTCTGTTACTGATAGTTTTATAGAATTCTTACAAATCTCCTCAATTTTTAATTTCAGCTTGAAGAGTCCTAGTGCGTTGTTCAACAAATAGGAGCCATTCCAGAATGTTACTTCTTGTTACTATCCTTTTTCTGAACTGTGATGCCCTTTGGGTTCTGCTGTCTCTTTTTTTTTTGAGAATGAGGGACCAGAACAGTACAGGACATTCAAGATACAGATGTCTTGTGGATGCATACAGTGGCATGTTAGCAATCTTCTATATTGTTCTCGATTTAATTACTTTTCATTATAAATAATACTTAGCATTTGATTGATTCTTGACTGCTTATCAACACTGAGCCAGTTTGCTGTGGAAAAGAGCTGACCAGATGTAATCTAACTCAAATTCAAAGAACGTCAGCAACTGTGGCATTGTTTTGTACTCATCTTTGGTTTGTGCATTCCAGGACGTTTTTTATTTTGGTCTTTTGGGCACTATGGTGGCAATGACAGATCAAATAAAGTGGTGAGCAGGCCACCCCTTTATGTCTCAACAGCAGATTGTGTGCCATAACACAGTTGAGAGGTTAATGACACTTTTTTGGTTTAAATGTTTTTAAGTTGACCAGACTTAGTCTCAGTTGTTGCACTGGTAGTGTCATGATTTAAATGAATACTGTCATCTCAGCATCTCCTCTGCACATTTTATTGAAGCTGTGGCAAGGAATTTACTTGTTCTTACTGCTTTTCTGTCCAAGATGTGGTGAAAATTTTCTGTTACTCTGCTCGGTGTTCTGCTTAACCAAAATAATGCATGTTTAACTTTCGTATTTAGCTGAGAGTTAGATCTGTAGTTCAGGGTTATGTTACTTGGATGGATTTACAGGCAGATTTTTGGGAAACTTTAGTGATCTGTACCAGATGCCATTTCTGCTCCTTAAAACCCCGTTTTGTCAACAAAGAAAGATGCTTTGTAGTAACCCTTAGGCAAAGTAGCAAAGGCAAAATATTTTTATCTATATTGGAACAGGGAGATACCGGCCTCTTTCATGGCTTTCCTTGTTCTGGAGGGGATTTCATGTAGGGCACATGAACTTTAAGACCTCCAAAAGAGGTCTTTGTTCACAGACACTATTTTTATGTTTGTCTATTACAATGTGTCATTATCCTCCTATTATCAATAAATAGATCCAACTAGGCTAACATTTATATTTCCGCTTTTTGTGAATACTTGAAGTATCTGCAGGAGTTGTTCTGTTGGGCATCATAATATGGGCAGTGACTAAAACTATAATTTCTCAAAAATAAGGAACTAATTCCCTTCTCACAAAAAGGGATTATAAAAATGCTTTACTTTGGAAGCCCGGTGCAAGAGGGAAATCTGGATCTTGCACAGATAGTTGTTAAACAAGCCCTGCTGCACTTGCACAAAGGGAAGCGAAACTGTGGCCTCATAGCAGCAACTAATGCTAGAAAAGATTTGGTTTGTTGTTGTTGTTTTCTTTGTTTTGGTAAATAAGTGTCAACTCAAGTGTTCTGTTGAGGATGCTTGTGATGAAGGAAAATAATTTGGGATCTTTGTTCTTATAGAATTGATAGCACTTTGATCATGTGCTTCATGATGTTTTACTCTAACGACTGCTCTACTTTAATACTCATATGGGGTTGAGGCATTTCTGGCTGGGGTTTCCCAGGTTTTCTGTACATCTTTATTGCTGAAAATAAGGAATGTTTCAGGAATATACCTCAGCATTTCCAAACCAAGGTAATGTCTGTCTGTTTAGGTTTTTTGGTTTTTTTTTTATCCCCTGCTTGCCCCTAGGCTGATCAACTGCTGATATTTCTTACATTACATATCTAGAAGAGGAGGACCTACTACGTATATGTAACACAACCTGGAGGGAAACCTATTATATCTGCTTTTGCACCTGGGGATTCATTTTAAAGGTCTGATCTCAAAGGCATAGTACTAATTGGACTATGTCAAATTATAAGTTAACTAACAAAGCTCCTTCATGCCAAATATTTGTCCTATTTTGGCCTAGACAGCTTCTTTCAGAAATGTTCTTGTTGCAAAAAAGTGTGGAGATAACTATCTGCCTTCACCAGTAAACAGAGTTGTAGAAATCTAGTTGCCTGTTGGCACTATTATCTGGGCTTGGGTTTCTGTTTTCTACCAAGAATATTAGGATTCAGAACACCTACCCATGCTACCTTGGATGTGTTTGAGCTACCAAGAGGCGAATATCTGTTAAGAAAGTGTTCGGGGTAAACTCTTTCCTACTGAACTCTGTAAGGGCATAGGAGAGTGCCAAGGGTAAGGCCCTGATACAGATTCTGATCTTGAAAATCTGTGAAACCATTGTACATGCGGATAACAAAATACATATGGATATGGCATTCTGAAAATCTGTAGGTCTGCTGAGATGGTTTAGCTTTCATTCTGTTCTCCTGTGTGAAATTCATATGGAAATTATTCAGAAATAACTATTCCCCATGCCAAACTTCCTCATGGCTCTACAGTCATGCTTTTCCAGACTTCTGTAGCATCTCATATCCACGCTGTCTTATATACCCAGATACCGCATCAAAAGTTGAAACTTTTGAGGGTGGGTGAAGGTTAGAGGAGTTGGATGTAGGCAGAAATCTTTTTCTAATACTCAGTATAAAAGGTTTCATTCATTCTGATCAAGCCTTATCTAATTTGAATACCTATTTCTGAAACATGGAACCTTTCAATAATAAGCCAGTAACTTACAATTTAAGAGGTCATCTAAATGTAAATGCGGAAATTCAGTAAAGCAGCTGAAAGAAACTACTCTCCACATTTTTAAGAAAGATTAAGGGTTGGGAAGTGTTCCAGATCTTGCATCTTAATCTATCTGTGAATGATTGAATCTGTTTCTTTTCAACTCTTTACTCTGAAAAAAGGGTTGTATCCTAGTTACTAAAATACTGTGTTAAGTTTATTTCTAAAATACTTGCTCATATAGTGTTTGTGTAAAGGAAGATTGTTGATTTGGATAGACAGATTCGGGTTTAAATGTAAAAGCATCTTAAAAAAAAAAATCTCATTTGCTGGAGACTTGCTAATGAGGAAAACAAAGCCAGAAAAAAGAATTGAAGTGTAACCAGGAGTTTAGTGCTTGATTTGAAAAATAAATTTGAGCTTTTATCTTGTTTTAAAATCCATAATCTACATTAGGAATTGCCTTCTAAACTTAAACGGATTTTTATTTTATTCTGCTTGCTTTCCCTCTCGGAGGGAAGGGTCCTGCGTGGTGGTATTTATTCAACATGCTGTCCATGAACTGCTTTAGATGAGTTTGTGAAAAGAAATGGATGAAACAAACCTATTGTCACAAAACTTACATGTGGTTTCAAAGAGCCTCAGCCAGCACAGAAAAGTTTTCAGGGGATCTGCAAGTAGAGCAGTGATTTTCTTCAGCCTTTTTTGTCCTCTTGTTTTATAGCTTTACCGTCTAAGAGCATTGAATAAAAATAAATAAATCCTAGTTGTCGCAAGAAGATTCAAACTTAGTGTCTTCTGCAAATGTAATTCTTCACACTGCCAGATGTGACCCCCTTTTAGTAATAGAAGAAAAGAAGTCATTAGTAATAGAAGAAAAGATAACTTGAAGAAATAAATTTCATTTAAGACATTTTCGTGAAATCTCTGTCTTGGTATAAAACAATTAAAAATCTGAAAAACTAACAAACCAACCCCCAGTATAGTTTGTTCTGTTTTTTTGTTTTTTGTTTTTTTTTTATCTGGACTTTCTATGTCCTATTTCCCCTCCGTCTTTACCTCACTGCACAATATAATGCATGTTTTACAAGGGTGTTGCAGATTAAATTGTGCAGAGGGTGATGCAGCAGCCTTTTGAGGGCTGCAGTCTTTGGATGCTCTACTGAAGTGTTTTTTTCTGTTTTACTGAAAATGGAACATAAAACTTTGCCAACTTATTGCTTCTTTCTTCATGTTTCCTCATCCTTCTTCATTTCGTAGTAGTAATTCAGTATTTTCTCTTAATCTTCTTGCGAGGGTCTGGTTTACTCTTTAGTCTGAAAGCCTGAAAGGTTCTCTCTGTAGGCAGTGGTTTGCTGAATATGGATTTACACAGCATTTTCCTGTTAAATAATAAACAGAATATAACAAGACAAAGTGATAAAACTTAAGTTTATTCTTAATGCATTCAGTTACTTGTGGTTTACTATTTAAATATACTCCCTCACATCCCAGAAGGCCAGAGCTATTTGGACAAACATAGGGCCTCTAAGGACTTGACCTTCTGGGATAAACAGATTTACTATAACATGTGGATTATAATCTTCAAGAGAAAAAAAAAAAGAACAGAACAGTAAGGCAGTTATGTTTGTGAGGATACTGTATTTTTATAGGCCATCATTTAGAGTAAGCAGAGGCCATTTCTTAGCAGACTTAACGTTGCCACCTATTTCCCTTGAAGCAATATAAATCTTGAGGTGTTTGCATAGGTTTTAATCAGCTGTAAGTGTAATTTTTGGTTTTGAAGTGATTTGACTTTATGAGATTTTTGTCCTCAATCACAGAATGAGAAGGAGCCGTTTCTCTGTCCTGAATGACAGGACATCACTCACTGGGAGAGTAGCTGCATCCCTCCATTCTTTTGCCTGAAGACTGAATGGTCATTTGTCTGTTGTCAAATTAAATGCCTGAATTTTTCAGGAAGCAAGAGTTTTCCTAAGAACATAACTGTGATGGTCATTTTTCAAGGAAGAAACATTTGGAATCGTTGTCCTATTTGGTAGTTTTTTTGTTTGCTTGTTTATAGTGTCCTTAATCACTGGTGAATTCAAGTGACAGAACAACATTACAAAAATAATCCCTTCAGTTCTGTTGCTCCCCTTTTCTCCAGACAAGCCCACCACCTCTCCTGAACCTCTGAAAGGAATGGAGTTTGTTCTACAACCGCTTCCTTGGTTCACTATCTTTCCTGATAGAGAGACAAGAGAATACAGAACATTTTTACTTTTTTTTTTTATTACACAAGTCCATGATAGAAAATAGGAGTATTAGTGGGTGAAGCACAGCACAAGTAGATAGCAGGACCAGAAAAATATGTGGTCTTGGTCAGCAAGCAATGTTATCTTTTCCATAGTGAAGAAACACACTTGACTGTGTGTTCTAACTTTGAGTCAAAGTACATTTTAATTGCATGTATTCTGTTTAGAGACCTTGATTATTCTGTTTTAGTTTCTTTGTAACACTGGTAGATTTATTTATTTTTTTATTCCAGAGTCTGTGTTTGTAGCATGGCCTTCTATAATAGTGCAGTCCAGTGGAAGTTCTTTGATCCAGGATGGAACTGATTTGAAAATGAAAACCGAAAGGGAGATAGCAGATATCTGCAAGTTGTTCAATATGTACTTCCCTGATATGTTACGCAGAGGAGAGCATTTACTGTCTTCACTTGTCTTAATTGCTCTCTTTCTTTCTTGTCCAATATTAAATTCTGGTGATGTATTCTTCACCAATTCTCTACATTGTTCTTTCTCTAATACCTTTTTGACTATTTACAGTTAGATATTTTTTTTTTTTAGTTATTTCTATAACACTCCAAGTTTGTATAGTGAAATACTAGCTTTTTGATGCTTTGAGTAATTTGTATTAATTTTGAGGGGTTTTAATTCCTTGCACATGTATACATTACATGCATATATACACAAAATAGATAGCAGTAATGTTAGTATCTCTACCACTGATCATTTTTAAAAGGATAGATATCTCAGTCTGACATCACCTAGTAAGCCTCCTAGGTGGTTTTTTTTTAAAAAAAAAAAACAACACAACCTTTGTCCCTTGTTTACTAAACACTCATCATGGTGTTTTCATAACAGAGTCTACAAACAAACCTAAAGCTCTCAGTACAGTAAAGATGCTGCCCTTAAGTGCATTTTTCTTTGGTTATTTTAACATTGTTTTAAACTTTGAAATTGCCCGTCTCATGCTGTGTTCTTGTCTTGTCATATTCATTAGTCAGACCAGAACTAAATGGAAACTGATTGGATTCTTTTGATCAGATGTAGGCAAAGTTAATTAAATACCAATGTTTTCTGTGGCCAAGCCACTTCTTTGGGCTGGCAGGATGCTGACAGCAGTATCATAAATTCTTGTCAACCTGTCTGTTACTTATCGCTTATGAAAGTGCTGAGAGAAATGACAAACAAATCTGTGAAATGTTAAGGGATGAGGAAAGGCGTGTTAAGTTTTCTTTTCTTTTTTTTGGTCCTCCTCAGCCTATTGCAGCTGCTGGGCCAGATGAGTTTCTAAGGACGCTGGTGCTCTTCAAGGCATAATTTCTCACAGAAAAACTCAGTTGAAGTGAGGGAATTACTCCATTCCATGCTCCACGTCCCTCCCTGGACAAGATAAACTTAAAATCCGTCTAGCTGCCTTTCAGAGCAAGTGTTTCATTAGGATACTAATCCAGAAAGTCAGGAATTTCGATGTCTGCCGTACTGAGTAGCGCAGAGCCTGCCAAATGGCCAGTGTATTCAGCGCAGGGACTGGTCTGTGTGGGAGTCATCACCTCCTCACCCAGGCTCTGACTGCCCGTTTCTGTAACTTCTCTGCAGCCTAGTGTTTGAAAGGGAAAAAAACCCACAGGAATTCATTCCCAAAGTAGAAAAGAAATATGGTCACAAGCTGTTTCCTTCTTCTGTTTAGGGTAACTGGTTTAAATTTGGGGGGGAAGGTGATTGAGGTGGTAGCTGTCTCAGAGGCTGCAGAGCTTGGCTGTAATGGAGGAAGGAGAGGGAGGGGGAATTCTGCAACTAGATGGGTTTGTGTTTCCCTGTCAAAACTGCAGTAAAAGGTAAGGGGATGGGGCACGCGCAGAGCAGTCCCGACTTACTCGCGATGACGGCAAGCAAAGTCTGTTCTGTCCTCCTCTGCAGCACAGAAAGCCCAACGGGCTTTACTTTGTTATGTTTATGGGTAGATCTAAATAGAGATGAGAACAATTTCTAAAAATAAAAAGTCATCAAAAAGACGCAAAGAGCCAAAAATTGAGGGGAAGGTATCTTAAAATAGTTTGATTTTGGGTGAGCTTCCCTTGCTTTACAGTTGTGCTCTGAATCAGGATTCTCCCATCTTAATCTGCTTGCTTAAGTATCATCACAGAAAGAAGTGATCAGCTGTTGCAGGAGAGGGTATTCCCTGTCTTCTGGTGGATTCACACGGACCACCAAAAGTGCGCTTCCATCCTGCCTTTCCATGTTCCACGGATGCGCGGTCAGATGCCCTGTTCTGTCTGACTACATATCCTTAGGAATCAAAAGTTGCCTAAACAACAATTCCTGTTTTCTTCTGGAGGAACAAAACCTGCAAGCCAGGTTACTTTTTTCTGTACCGCTTTGTAATTTGAATGGTAGTTTGCTGTTCTTAAAAATTGCAGAGAGTACAAAAGTGCCTCATAAAGAAGCTCCGGCTCTCATCATATGAGAACATAGATGCCATCAGGGGACTGAATGGCAAATAGAAATGCTCTCTTCCTCCCATCAATAATTAAAAAAAAACGACAACCTGAATACTGAAGTAAAATTATGCATATGACTGCCTTCCAGTATCTAGCATTTTCTGATTTTTTTAAACAATTTAAATAATTAAGCATTTAATGCAGTGCTGTCAGTTTGCAAAAATATTTTTGAGAGGAAATGTTGAAAGGACTGTTGATGTCCTATGGCTGCTCCTCTCAGAAGTATATGCCAGGAATTTCACTTCACTGTTTGCTGTTGAGATACCTATGAAATACGTCAGGATAATTCCCAGAATGAGACAATCAAACTAAACCAGGATGATGTGGGAAAGTAAGATGGAAATGAGCAATTTCATGGTTATATTTTCTATAGGTTTTTAAATAACCTCATATGAGAGGTTAGAAAATTACATATGTAGAATTCTGTGCTGTGTTTTGCCTTTTTTTTTTTTAAATATGCACATTTTATCAGTAAAAGAAAACATAAAAACAGCAAGCAGTGTATAGATAAACAAACCTTGCAGGTTTTATCAGAGCCTGTCATTTTCAAATTTGTTATCGTGACCCAGTATATTGAAAGAATTTTGGGCGTTTTTAAAATTTGTGCAGTGCTTGTAGATATATTGAAATGTGAATTCGCCCTTGTACTGTCTGCCACCCATTTTTGATTGTGCTGCAATAAGAAGCACTGCTACAGCCTTTTTATTATTCCAGCCAGTTCCCTCTCAGAGCACAGTCGTACGTCTGTGCAGCTTAGTTGCACTTTCTGAAAAATATTGGGACTCGTAAATGAAAAAGGAGATTCAGAATCATGAGTAACTTTTACATTTCTGAAAAGTTAACTCATTGAAAAATATTTTCATCCCACCTATTTAGTTTAAATGCTGAAGTCGGTTTGTGTGTGTTAGGATTAATGTTTTCCTGGATCTGCTCTCAGTATGTGTATTTCTTAATTTTTAGCTTTTAAGCATAACTTTTCATGTCATGTTTAACTGCTAGAAGGAGCATTTGATTTTCCACATCTGCTTGGATTCTTTTAGGCCTATTGAGAGCGCTGGACTCGAGGCAAGCTCAGCGGGAGGGGTTTTCTGACAGCTTTACAAAATCCTTAGAGAGCCAAAAAACCTTGAGACATGGGAACATGGCTCTAGCTGGAGGCACATGAACCAAGTCTGAATTCATCAGAAAAGCTGAATCACTGGATGAGTAACTGTCCCTAACAATCAGATGACAGAGCATCATGTATGTTTACCAGGCATAGCTTTAAAAGCTTTGTGGAAAGGAATTTCTGATTACATTAAGCTTTAGATTTTTTGATTGGATGTACCTCTGTGTTTGAGTTGCAAAAAAGTCTCTATGCGGTTGCAGCACATCAAAGATTTTTGTTCTTTGTGGTTGGAAAATAATGTGTAATTAGTTATGGTAGTAGTCTCTGGATTTAAAAATCTGTACAAGGTAACCTGATCTACTCTGATTCAACATAATGCTCCAAATACTTATTTCCGCATTCTAGACTTTTGTTTTCTTAACAGTGTTCTTTCTTTCCTCATGCCACTTTTAATTAATTAAACCAGAATTTTGCTCCAGCTCTAACATTAAATCCACTGAAAGCCTGAAACTCCGGTCCACCTTCTGTATGTTGAGCTGGTACTAGGCAAGATGAACGATGTAACATCTTGTACATAAATTTAGTACTAGAAAAATGAAAAAGCAAATTAAAAAAATACTTTTTTTTTTTTTTTTTTTACAGATATGTGTAGTGAGGCATGTTCTGTGCTTTCTTACATTCAGAATTCAGAGTTAGTGGTTACCTAGATAAAGGCGTCCATTATTCATATCAAGTAGAACAGATGAAGCCAAAAAGACAAAATGTAACTAACTTCGTGAAACGGTTTTTGTTGGTGAATAAATGTCTGTTGCTGAACTTTGTTATAATGTAGTAAAAATGTGTGTGTATCACAGGAGAACGCAAAACTCCCTTGCAGTTAAGTCTATCTCTAGAAGTGGAAATGGTTCTGCAATTGTTTTCCAACAGCTAAAATAGCTTTAGAGCACCAGCTGAGCACTTGTGAACTTTTACTGCTAGAACTGGAAGAGAAAAAAAATATCTTGCAAAAGGGTGTGGGGAAGGGTTTATGTCACAAATCTCAGTATGTAAAAGGACAGCTGAAAGATGTAGAGTTTGGGGTTTTTAAACTGGTTATTTATGTAGTTTCTGTTCAGACATAAAGACAGTATTTCAGTCTGTTCCAGTTTGTGATTTTTTTTACTGCTATTTTTTTAAATCTAGGAACGCATTTGTGTGTATAGAGCTTAACTTGATTAATAAAATTCAATACAGAGGGAGGTTGGCTCTTCTACATCTACATCCAGTGCTCAGTTAATGTGTTTGAAATTAAAGTAAGCCTTCCTGATAGTCTCTCAGCAGTTACTCAAAAAGATAAAGGCAAACCACAGCTTACTTGCCAATATTTCTAACTGAAAACAAAAACATAAATAAAAATTGGGATTTTTTTTTGCTTTGAGAGAACAAAAATTGTGACAAAGTTTTTATTACAGGTGAATATAATTATTGGTTGTTAGCAAACGTGATAGCTGTCTATTCTAGAAATATACTATTTCTTATTTCCCTCCTTCCATTACCACTCTGTGTTTTTACGTGTAATGAGAATGTTTAAACAGAATATGAGCTGTAGTTTGTTGTTTATTTTTGTGTGCTATTTAGTAATCCTAGTGCATATCTGAAGAAAAATGTTGATAGTTTGTTTTTTGTTTTGTTTTTTTTTTTAATCTTTTAAGGCTCCTGCTAAGAGAGATCCAACTCAAAGTACCATCAAAGAAGACAAAGTCCATCTGTTGAAGTATAATATAGGAGATCTAGTGTGGTCTAAAGTGTCTGGTTTTCCATGGTGGCCATGTATGGTTTCTGCTGATCCTGTTCTCCATTCCTACACTAAACTAAAAGGTATGTCAGTGATGTTGCAAACATTCAGATTTCTTCTAGTATATATAACCATTATTTTGGGAAAATTCTGTTCTTCATTTTGTCTAGTCAGTTGTATCGGTAACTGAATCAGCTCCCTGTTGTCAAGAGGAATGTTAAAATCATGTAAACACTATTCTTGAGCATATAGCAGATGGAACTTTTTTCCCACTACGTCTTTTTAACTCCGAACACTCACCAAAAGATATCAAAATTGTGATCTATGAGGCTGTGTGGAGTTTTATTAAAAAAATTATCTGAAGGTACTTTCCATTGTTTTTATGGAGATGCTCGGAGAAGTGATACAGGCTAAAAATTTTATTGAAAGCTAATGGGAATTAAATATTCCTGATGATTAGGCTTTACTAAAAGCAGTCCATCACGCAGGCTGCTGAATTTTTCTGTGATTCATAGAATCAGTGCTGTTATCCACAGACAATATTAGTTGATTCTAAATGCAGGAGCTACCAAGAGTTAATGAAATTTTTAAGTAGGAATCTTAAACTCATTTGCATCTTTGTCTGTTGTCTGTTCTGATACATGAAATTTTTGAAGCTTCTCTGTGCTGCCTGTAGAATGATAAAGTAATACAGGTTGGAAAGGACCCCTACAAGTCATACAGTCTCCAAGTTAGAGCAGGTTGCTCAGGGCCTTGTCCAGTCAAATGTTTAATGTCTTCAAGGATGGAGACTTTACAGCCTTTCTGGGCAACTTGTTCCAGTGCCTGGCAGCCATTACGGCAAGAAGACTTTTCCCTTTATCTAGTTGAAATTTCCTTTGTTTCAACCTGAGTCCATTGCCTTTTGTATTAGCATGGTGTGAATCAGATTGATTAAGCACAATTTGCCCCCGGTGAGTCTGTGCTGGCTCTTCCCAGACACCTTCTTGTCTTTCATCTGCTTGGACATGGCTTTTAGGAGAATTTGCCCCCTAGTCTTGTAGGCATTGAGAGTAAGCTACTCAGCCTAGCTTGTAGTTCCCAGATTGTTCTTGTTTTACTTGAAGACAGGTGCAATGTTTGCCTTTTTCCAGGCATTGGGTATCTCCCTGATGGTTGTGACCTTTCAAAAATTATAGAGATCACTCTTGCAGTAACATTGGCCAATGCCTTCAGCTGCTTCTGAGGCATCCTATCTGGTCCCATAATTTCGTAGATGTCCAATTTGATTAAGTGCTCCTTGACTTTTTCTTAATGTGCTGTGGATATTGTCTCAGTCTTGCAGCCTTTATCACTAGTCTGAGGGACCTGAAGGCTTGGGGGCAAATGTTGCAGTTTAAAACAAACAAACAAAACCCGGAGACAGAGAAAGCATAGAGTACCTCAGCCTTTTCTGTGTCATTTTTCACTGAATCTCCTGCCCCGTTGAGCATCCCTTAGCCTTCCTTTTGCTACTGTTGTATTTACAGAAAATCTTGCTGCACATTACATCCCTCACTAGTTTTAAGTCCAGCTGAGCACTGTAAACTACTTTTTACTATGTTTATGCCAAACTCTACTGAAAGTTTAGAAAACCTGAAAACAGAATCCAGGAAACTTGCAAGTTAAGGAGAAAAGCAAGAAGTTAATAGGAATATCAAACCAAAGTAGGAGCACGTAACTTTGTTTTGATATTTGTGCTTCTAAATACTTTCATGTATTTTATTAGATCAAGCGAAAGTATCAGCATCTGTTGTTATGAACAGAGATGGGCATTTACTTGTCAATAGAGATTTCAGTAACTTTGAACTATGTATTTCCAACTCTGGGAGAGGAGTGTTTTTACGGTTTTGTTTTTATGTAGTTTTCAAGGGTTGCGTTGAGAACTTGGAAAATGGACTAGAACGTTCATCTAAAATTTGCATTGGAATTACAAATTTCCAATGTGGAGGGACTGTAAACATGTAGGATTGGAAACCAGAATAATCTTGACACTTTGGAGGTGTGGTCTGGAAAAAAAATGCAGTTCAGTAGGAATAAGTGTTGAATTTTTACAGTGGTGGGTGATCAAGCTGGGAAATGAGTGGAACGCTGCATTTTCGCAGAAAGGAATCTGGGAGTTGTAATAACCCATGTAGTTGTCTCTGCAGAAAGACCAAAGTCACACTGACATAAATTAATAGTGCTGCTTATAAAAAGCATAAAGCAGATCCTTTGCTTTTCCAGTGGTAGCATGGCCTCAATGGGAGTACTTTGTTGATTTCATCCTGTTTGGGCCATCTCGTTTCAAGAAATCTGGACCAAACAGATAAGGTTCTGAGGACAGCATGAACAGAAATCTAGGAGTCCACCTGCACGGGCAGACTGAAGGAACTGGGGCTATTTAATGTGACAAGGAGGAGCTAAAGGAGAACCCAGTAATTGGCCTTAAATAACTTACCTGCAAAGAAGAAAAGGCATAAACTCTTTTTTTTCTGGGAAGAAGAGAGCTTAGTAGCAATGAATATTTAGACTACATATTAAGAAGAACTTGGAAGGGATAAAGATTGGGGTGAATTGCTGGGAGAAATAGTGTGGTCTCATTCATAGGAGGTTTTTAAGAACTGAATGAAGATATCTAGGATTATAGCTAGCCTCAGTGTTGGTAGTAAACTAAATGGCTTCTTGAGAACCCTTTCAAGCATTCATACAATTGCTAGAATGGTTATTACAGGCTCCTCAGACAATTATTTTTTTTTTGTAGCAGTCTTTCAGAGTTTTGATCAGGCAGTCCCTGTGACTTTAGTCTTTGGATTATTAGATCTATTATGAGATAAAGAGCTGGATTTTGAGAGAAATAAAGATGTTTATTTGTTCCTAACTGAATTGCTCTGCTCCTTGAAAGAAGCAAGGTTTATGCTTCATCATCAAGGATCTCTGTGGTAGCTTTTTATCAGAAACTGTAGAAGTAGATCTGGCAGAACCCAACGTCGTATATGTGAATGCAGCCTGTGGAATACTAACAGAAAGAAGGGACAACGTACTTTGAGATGTTAACTTCCATCTCTTTGAAATAATATGGATGGTGGTCGTTTCCAGTATTTGCTGTGGAGTTGGCTTGAGGCCTGCCTTTTCCTTCAGGAGGTTTGACTAGGTCTGGGCAGCCGTCATAACTGATAAATGCACACTGATGTGCATGTTTCCATCAGTACGCATTTCCAGTCTTGTATTATTTTCCACCTACCATTTACTATTGAGGCATTGTCAAAAGTCTCCTGTTCCAAACAGAGGAGTTCTTTTATCTGAGAGTTGTGGAAATACTCAGCTAGGTCTCTGTATTTCTCATTTCTAGGACTAGCATCAACAGTGTTTACAGTCAACAATCTGAATTTCTAGATGCTAATACTTGATTTCACCATTCCAGCTGGTTAGGATTGAGAAAAGTTTGTAACTTTCAACTTGCAGGATGTACACTTTCATGTTAGAAGGCCCATACCGAGTCAGACTAAAGCTCCATCTCTTTCAATAGCCTGTCTCTAACCGTGGTCAACCACAGACACGAGGGGACAGAAAACAAGACGTAATAGTGCTGGGTCCCCGAAACACTCTCCCAAACTTTCAACAACTAGTGGTTCCAGGATTCTGTGAGCCAAAAATTATGTCTTTGTATGTAACAACCCTAATGAATTCCATTATTTTATCCAGGAGCATTGATATGGATTCAGCCCACAGAAGATATCTGAAGGTTCACAAATAGGTTCAATGGTTCTAGTGGTAGGCACTGCTATTTAGATTAGATTTCGTAATTAGGCAGTTACAGCTGTCTAGCGTTATATTGTAAAAGGAACAGAGTGCCTGTGTCTGCTTGGAACTGGGCTGTTGGCTGCTCAGAGGCAGATCTTTACAGGTGGTTGTAAATGTAGTCTGTGCCATCTCTCTGTCTGCGGCTAGGACATCCCGGTAAATAAAATACAAAAATTATCCTTTATTTTATCATAGACAGATTAAGTCATTGGAGCTCAGTAGTCCCTAATTACGCAACATTTTCTTGACATGGACAAAATAATTACTGTGCGAGAGAATTGCTCCTGGCTGTGCATTACTGGAACATGTATTAGACTACTAGATTGGATGTGTGACGAATGCAGTCCCAAGATCTTTCCCTATGCCATTCCTCTAGATTCTCATATCTGATCTTAAATGAGTCATTAGTGTTTTTCTAGCTCTTATGTATGTTTTTTATATATGTGTGTAATGGTTAATAAAATTTATGCACATACCATTAATTAGGTTGATTTCATATGACTGTTCTAGATACCACATCTTAAGACAAGATCGAGCCCCTTTGAAAATAACTATTGGCTGAGTAATTACAAAAAGAAAGTTCTTTCTAAGTCTAGAAACCCCGGTAATAATATTGCATGAAGCAATCAGCTGGATGTATGTGCTGATTAAGGTGGAAGACATGCAGTGTATGAATAACCTAGCAAAATCTAGACCTAGTTTGAAGACATCTGTAATGGAGAACTGTGACTGTTACTTGTTCTTACTGGGTAGACATCCTTACCTGATTTCCTCTTCCTCCCAGGCTACATGTTAGACATACTGATGTGGTGACATCTTGAAAAACCATAGATCCTGTAGGGGGAGGTAGCTGATCCTTTTTAGCAGGATTGAATTTATGAACACAAAAGTGTAGGTCATCACAGTTAAAACCTTTTCTATTTTTAAATGAGACCCTAATTTGAACACTTACACAACTAACCTGCAAGTTTTAATGAAGGAGATGCTAGAGGATGTCTTAAGTCTGATTCTCTTCCCTCTGTCTTCAAAATTGGTGAGTTTTGAGGGTGTTGTCTTTCCTATTCACCGTAGAATAGCTGAGATGTTTAGAAGGGGAAGGTTGTGTGCCTATATCTTAGTACAGAGAGACGGTATTCCTCTCTACAGTCTTAGACGAATGAATGTTTCTTGTCTAGGTTTCAGAATTGTTCTCTTATCTTCCCCCTCTCCCTTCTCTTCCTTCCACCACCCAAATCCTTTTCATCTCTTGCTTTGATTCCTTAAAAGCTTCGTTAAGATGACGTTGTGATTGCAAGTGTTAAAAACCAGCTGAAGTATGTGTTTCTGTTCAAGAATATTAAAAGATAAAATTTAGGCAAATCAGAGATGTGGCTGAGAGGACAGGCTATCCAAGCTTTGGAAACTTTGTCAAATGTAGCATTTTCAGAAACATCCAGGCCTACATGTAAGTTAATGTACATGGAAAGCACTGACAGAAGGTTGTAACCTTAAGTTAATTTAGCAAAGCATATTCTTGTGTGGAATTAAACTATTGGGCTTTTGTGTCAAACTTCATAGATTACAGCTCAGAGACTTTCAAGCCAATTAAGTGGGGTTTTGAAAGGTTAACCAGTTGTACTGTGCTTTTGTCATGGTAACTATAGCAGCTTACAAAAGACTAAGTCTGCAAGTGCTTAAATTGTATCTTAAATACACTTGTTTTTAATTTTCAGGACAGAAAAAGAGTTTTCGTCAGTATCATGTTCAGTTTTTTGGAGATGCCCCAGAGCGAGCCTGGATATTTGAGAAGAGCCTTGTGCCCTTCAAAGAAAAAGACCAGTTTGAACAATTGTGCCAGGAAAGTGCAAAACAAGCCCTCACTAAAGCAGAGAAAATAAAGGTAAGAGGCTACCAAGTCGGACAAGATTTGCAGCTTTTTATTGTACTGTAACAGGTATGTACAGCTATAAATAAATATTCTAGAAAGCTTTAAAGACAGCTTGTTTTACAGAAGCTTGCCATATTTCACCTACAGATGCGAAGAATGGGATGATTTACCACTGTTTGTTATTTATTAAAAATCAGTACTCTTCTATGTCATCGTTCCATGCATGGTATCAGTACTATCAAATACAATTCCATTTGAATGTCTGACTTACAATTATACGGTACACTTAGTCTCTTGGAATTGTTTTGTGTTAATGTTGGCATTTTGAAATCAAAAGTGGGGAAATTTCTCACGCTGTTGTCTTATTTTGCAGATGTTAAAGCCTGTTTCAGGGAAGCTGCGGCCACAGTGGGAGATGGGTGTTAAGCAAGCAAGTGAAGCAGTAGGCATGACAGTGGAAGAACGGAAGGCCAAGTACACCTTCATCTATGTTAGGGACAGACCTCATCTTAATCCTCGAGTGGCGAAGGAAGTTGGCGTTCCTGTGGAACCGTTAGAGGAGATAGACGAGTCATCTTACTCAAATGAAGAAACCACTCAAAATCTGAAATCGATGAAGGAGTCTGGCATTCCTAACAAGAGGAGGAGAAGGACATCAAAATTGTCTGCTACTGATGATATGCAAGAAAGCAGTCAGTCGGGGACTAAGAATACTACTCCTCAAAAGTCATCCGAACAGGCAGAATCCAAAAGAGGGATAGGCTCCCCTCTCAATAGAAAGAAAACTCCAGCATCTACTCCGCGAAGCAGAAAGGGCGATGGTGTATCTCAGTTTTTGGTCTTTTGTCAGAAGCACAGAGATGAGGTTAGTCTCTTTTAGCTGTTTATTGTTGTTGATTGCCTCTTCTCATTTCTGTACTTAAAGAGACTTCTTTACTTTAGTTGACAAAAACTAGTTGTTACTGCAAAATCCATAATGCTCTGGGCTTGACAAGGTATGCCTGCATCAAATCTTAGTGTAGACACGAACAGAGAAAGAAGGGAACGTAGACAAGCAATATAAACAGGATAGTTATAATGCTGTTGTACTTCTAGCCTAAGTCATGTTAGTATCTTCCTACATAATCTAATAGTCCTTTTTAGTAGCCATAAATTTTTTTTAGTGTGTGTAAAATGTGGTAGGTATGCGTACATATGCTCAGGCAAATATAGTGGAGGTTATGCTGTTTATGGCAACCTACTTGTAGTTAGCTCATACTCTTTCTGAAGATGTGGCTCAATTTCTTCAGTGTGTTCCCTTGTCTTTGAGCTCCTCAAAAATTCCATTTACTTACCTAGAATCTTTTGCTGAGCTTTAGAAGAAGCTGGTTACCAAAGCTTGTGAAAATCACTGTCAGTGTGGAATCTGCTGGAACAGAAACTAGGTCCTCTTGAGAGATTACATTCCAAGACAAGGCAGAATAAATAAATACCTTAATATCATCATTTCTACGGAAGACTCTTGGAAGTATAAAAGCAGTACTGCTGTTCTAGCTCTTTATTTTAAAATCATGACTATCATTTTTCTTCCTTACAACCCTCTGCTCCATTTGTAGTACAATTCCATGCACTGAAAGAAGCATGAGTTCTCGTATTTTCTTGTAGGTGTACTATTCCATAATACCCACAGAAGGACCAGTAAGGTAGTGGTGACTTTATCACACTCATTAGCTACTGAATAGTTTACTTTATAGGATACTTGTGTTAGAAAACATTAATAGATACGAACATCATAAAGAAAAATTGAAAGCTGCGTTCTGTTGTATGGAAGTCAATTAGTTGTGGTTCAACTTAGGATCTTTTTAGATCATTGCAACTTAAGCTAATATCGATAATTAAAATGAACACAGTGTGACATATACTGAAAGCATTGGCGGTTCAGTTTGCTGGCTCCAGAAAGGAAAGGGTTTTGTAGCCAGACTATTAAATACAGATTTTGACAGTACCTATTCATTACGAAAAGCTGTATGGGTAAATCGTCTGCCTCATGTTCGAAAGGCCTGAGTTCTATTTCCAATTCTTCTATAAGTAACCTTGTGTCTTGTATAGTGTCAAGGGGGAATTTCCTTGGCCTTTAACGTAGGTAGCAAGAAGTCTTATGCAATATTGAAGGATGTGAAATTATTTCTCTGGAAGAAATGAGATTATTATGACTGGTTTTATGGACTCCTAGCCAAACATTTCTTACCACAGAGGAGACGTGCTGAGTCTCTGATACTGTATTTCTATTTTCTGTGCCAGTTATCAAGCTTCATTCCCTACTATGGCTATACTGTAATTCTCAAATCAATAGATGGAAACTATGAAGACACTTAGAATATTTGACAGTGAGTAATTGCTTTGTCTGAAACTGAAAAACTTGCATAACTTTGAAAATCACACTGATGATAGTGGCTAATGTTGCACAGAGCTTTGAGTAGAAGGAAGTAAGTTTCAAAACATTACATATATTTAGAGAGAGGACATCCCACC
>VYZM01006906.1:7314-40501 GCA_013398915.1 Dromas ardeola
ATCTTCTCTGCGATGTTCCATTTTTTACAGCATTTGCACCAGGCCTTCCCCGAATACCCTTGGGTGTGGGATACAGTGGCTGTCGTCTTCTTGGAAAAGATCCCTGCATTCACTTAATCACAAAATGCTTACGAGGACGTATTCCCCTGTTTCTGACAATTAATTGGACTAAGTCCACTGGTCCTTAAAGTTTCAGGAAAGCAAGTTATAGACAGACTTTTTTCCTACGTTATCTACTTTTAATAAGTAAGTATTAAAGAGTAAGAATCAAAAGATTTATCAAAAGGTCCACAGCATCTTATAAACAGTATGCAGTACTCCATAGAAACAGGGAGTATAAATACTATGAGTCACCAGCTGAGTCATTCTCCCTAGTGCTTATCTTGAAGGTAAAAGCCTATTTCGTATATAAGTAAACCTTCTCTTATTGGTTTCATTGATGCCAAATAACAAAATAGAAATCCAGCCTGGAGGATCCCTCACGATTTTAAAGGCTTAGAAGATCTGAACAATTCAGATGCAAGATGCTAAAGGGATATGGTTGTAGCAAACCAATTTGTTTCCTCATCGAATAACACTTGGAAATGTATCTAATGGATTGCTTGAGGGACATAATTCTGTATATTACTAATGGCCTTATTACTCACAAGTAGTAACTATGGAAGAGTTATGAAAGATCATCAATCACAAGTAACTAACAAGTACGATGTAACCACTTAGTTGCTCAATCCCGCAATGGTAATTACATTATTTAAATAATTGCACTGGGGTGGATTTTTTCCACCAGAGGTGCTAGTTAGATTAGATCTGTTTACTTTGCTCTTTGCTTAATTTTTAGCGTTTTACATCAAAGATTTATACTGAAACAAGTCAGGGAATTTTCTTAAAAGAAAGAAGAATCATCAATGTTGGAATTCAAGTATAAGAAAATCAGGAATGGCTGGTGATTTCAAGTTTAAGCAATTGTGCTGCAAGTGAGGCCTAATAATTTATGACTGCAAATAGTGAGAGATCTGTAGGTGGAAGACTATTTAAATAAAAATAATTACTAATATTAACCATGCAAATCAACGGTGTCATGATTGTCATATTTACAGTCATGCTTACAGATTTGGCTGTCATGAATATAAACACCCATGTCTTACAAGACTTAATTTCTCTTCTCAGTGTTAGATGCTACTTTTCGTTTGATATTTTTCTTTTCCTTTAAAAGAGAGCTTCTTCTTTAATTCTTTCCTGGGGAAGATTATTCTTACGTGTAACTCCATTAGAATTCCAGTCGAACCAGAGACTAATTTATCTGTGTCTACCAATCTAACAATTTTTATGCTCAGTTCACCATTAATATCCTTTGTTTAATTAGTATAAACTTAATTTTGCATTTTCCCCGATCTTACTTGTTTTTCCTCTTTCCCTGTTTCTCTCTCTTGGTAGGGATAAATCATCAATACTACATAAATAAAACCAGCTTTGTGAATACTGCATATATCGCCTCATACTCTTCAAGCACAAGGACTCTTACCTTGCTTCTCTGTTGGAAGGTGTCATTTACAGACTTGGTTCTAAAAGCAAAGTCTCTGCTGACACTGCCAGAATGCTCTATCCACATTACAGCTCCCCCAGCTGCCATTCCCACATCTATCAAGAAATTCTTTGACTCCAAATGCTCCCTGGGAAAACTCTGCTCGGAGTCTAGTTTTCCAAGATTTTATTATCACCCATTGTTCAAGATTCTCTTACAATCAATTAAGTTGGAAATTCATCAGTGTATCATAAGAGAATGGCATATGCTACGCTCAGAAAGAATTTCCACATGCAATTTAAGAAAAATTTCTATTCCCTTTCTCTTCTTCCCCTCTTCTGTCTCCCCTCAGTGGACAAGGGCGATGAAGATAAGTGTGGGCAGGAGGGGAAGGGGGAAGAAAACTATAAAGTTTACGAGTAAGGAATACTTACAGACTTCTCTCTTTTTCTCCTCCCCTGTTCTACTATCCTAAGCCGACCTGGGGGAAGAAAACAGACAAAGGACATGAGTAACCATAATGCAAGTGTGTCAAAGTGTCACACATTGTTCTAACAAAGACACCTGACTCTGGAGCAAGCGATGCTTTGAAGGTTTTAGAGCAAGTTATCTCAAAAATAACATAAAGAGAAATGTTTAGACGTTTCACTCTTACTGGAAAACATCTTTGCCCTCTGAGGCAGAACAAGAGATCTGGAATTTTGCTCAGTGCTGAAACTCCTTGTTTGCTTAGGAGGAGCAGGTGGCATTCGTATAGGGTTCTACTGTCCCAGTAAGATGCACTGGTGAACTACCGATCAGCACCTCACAAATGTTTTGGTTTTGTTTTTTTTTCACCTCTTCAGAGATGGATCTGTAGCCTACCAGTGCATTGTCTTTCACTGCTCTCACAGTGTGCCTATTCCTTCCTTTAAATTGTTAGTGTTTAACATATTCTTCCCCAATGAAAATCAGCAGCTAATCTAGCTAAAGCCTAATAAGAGCACAATAGAAAAAGGGTGCCAAACAATACCTACTTTGTTTGAACATACTCAAATGGTCCAACCGTCATTTTCAACATACTTTCTCACCAAAAGATAAACTAAAGAAAACCTCCACTTTATATCTCTGTGCGTGTGTGTACACAGCCTGCCTAGACAGATAGGAAAATTGAACAAAATACCAGCTCAGTTCTAACACAAATGACAAAGTCAAATAATGATATCCAAAAGGTCTTTCACTGTATTAGGGAGTTTGAGATTTCATAAAAGGATCCAAAGACCACAGAAGTCTGCTGCTTTTTCTCTGCAAGACCTTCATCCTTTTTTAAAATTTTTCTTCTATCCATGTTTCCCATTTTACAACTTATGTGCATGATTACAGTATCTGCAGGTCCCGCTTGGGATCTAGTAGCTTCATGCTACTAGACGTTGAACTTCAGTCATAGTTCTGGACTTCTAGGTCCCTGAATGTTTTTAAAAAAAAAATCATGTTTTCCCATTTAGACTAAAATCAATTATTGGATAATTGATAGCAATAAAAGAAAATTCTAACAAACTAGAATCCCCACTGTTTTACTGATTCCTAATCTCAGCTAAAATCTTTTTTAAATTTCCATCATTTATTTTATGAAAATAGTGGCAAATTCCATAGTGGCTAAATAGACACATACATGGGAAGATCTGTGCCTGCAATTTAATTAAGGATGCAAAACCGTAGTAAACTCCGGTGCAGTGTCCATTAAGAGCAGAGGCTAACCTGCCTTGTTAGAATCTCAGTCGAACAATGCTTATGAGATAACACTATGTACTTAAAGGAGCATAACCATTGTTCAGAGTAGACCAGCCCAACAGGGATTTGAACATGTAATTTGAGTGTGGTTAGATATTGCATCTGAGGTTCAGATACCCATGTAATGATTTCCATTTATTTGCACTAAGAAATATCCTTCTGTGGCTCAAAAACATCTTGCCCATAATTATATCTAAAAATCAAAGAAGCTTCACATAATTTCCAGCAATAAAACAAAAACACAAGTGTGTATTGTGTAAAAACAATAGTAACAAAGACAATTTAGGAAGTAGGACTATAGTCTCATGGAAACACAATGACTGCATAGGTTCAGGGAAGTAATGTCCATGAAAAAGTAGAAATCCTTTGCATAGATTTCATATCACTCTAACAAAAGCAACTCTGATAATAAGAACAATAAAGACCATTATTTATGTTAAAGTACTTGGTATCTGACCAGGGAAAAAATGCAAAAGCTACCAATTTTTTTAATTGTATTTTTAAGCAATTTATTCTCATTGCTTAATTTATTCTCATTGCTTAATTTATCCTCATTACAGTAACAGCTAAAACCCCTGATTAAGGATCAAGAACAAGGATGAAAAGACATCAATTACACATCATTGAGCTTACACAATTGCCTATTGTGATAGAAATACACTCTGTGTATTATATATTTGTGTAAATAAACATCAAGTTTTGATTCAAACAACTATCTTTAAGTGCAATTCCCCCCTTCCTACTTACACAGTGGACTTCACAAGAATTTTCATGCTCCCTGGAGGTAGTATCTAAAAAAACTAATATTGTCAACTTCCAGCCCTAACGAGAAATTCAGGAGGCATTTCAATACAGTCTCTTCACAGAAGCTAGAAATATGCTGAATAAATTAAGAGCCAAAACATTCTCCATTACCTCTTATTTACCAACTGACGGTTCATACCACAGCTGGAGCCAGCTGCCCTAAATTATAACGAAGAACCAGCTCTTCTACACATAGAACTGAGCATGGTTTTCTGTTTTAAAGTCAACTACTAGCAAAGCCTCATATTTTTTAAGGGACAATGGTACTTGCTTAGGCATTACGGAAAGTAATGCCTAGTTTTTGGATCCCAGGATATATGGAGGATAAATCCTGATCTGCTCAGGTCTGTCAAAGTTGAGATGTTCCAAAATATAATATGCCTAAAGAGCTTTAGTGTAAAAAGACATACATGGCACTACCATTGCAATGCCTCCAGGATCAGACCATATCTTTACAACAGCTTAGGATTCCAACTTTTATAGCCTAAATTCAATGAAGTACCACTTTGGAGGAATAAATCCTTTCCTTGACAGACAATGATTTTGTATTCTTAAAATTCAAAAGGGGATGCTATGCTATAAACCCTTTCACAAGATTCTGAAGAATTTTGAAGACTGTGCTCTGTGATATACGGGGTAGTAAACTTCATTGGTTGTCTAGGGTGTATCCTCAGCCTAGTGCCAAGGGCTTCTCATGTAAATACCTCTTTAGGAGGACTTCCTGCAGCATACACAAGAAAAAGTTACCAGTAACTACTCTGTTCTCTTTTTTTATTTATTTTTTTAAGGATTTTAGGAGATAATATCTGGTTCCTCCTTCATTGTACTTCAGTACAACTATACTGTTCTTGACTGTGTTAAACTATGTGAATATAATGATAAAAACCAAAGAAAAAGTAGAAAGCAAAATCACAACACAGGATTAAAACACAGGAAAGTAAGCAATGTGTGCACTAAAGTCAGAGACCCCTCTATACTACAATAAAAGCAACTTTAAAATTTCTACACATATTGTTTCTACTGTGAGGTGTATTATTTTCACAAAATCATTCCTGCATATTGTGTTGTTTCACTTCTGCAAAGCACGTGCTACAGCGTGACAGTTCCTAAGTACTCCCGAAATAAAAAATTCAAGGTTACCACTTGTACAATGGCTGCAAACAAGACTTCAAGGAGTGGACAACTGGAGGTACGAATAAAATATTTTCCAAATACTCACTGAGACCTTAATGATGCCAACCGCTAGTGCTGATTCATACTACCAGAAAATAAAGCAAGCTGTTGCAACGAAAGTTTTGATGAGCTTAATGAATCTATTCAATGCAGTGTGAAACAAAAAAAACACCAAACAAAAATACCTGACCACACCGAAAGAAATGAGAAGGCAACGCACACTGGGATAAAAAAATCCCAATGACAAATTTTACCTCTATGCACTAATGGACTCATGAGCTGATTTACAGGAGCAAGGTATGGGGTAGGTAAGCCTACGGAAACATCAGTCAGTGTTCAGTATCAGTCAAAACAACACATCGAATAGTTGAAATTACTGGAGAAAAGGAATAGAACAGAATAGACATAATAACACTATATGAGTATAAACCCACAGCGTGCTCATGTTCTAGGTGTGGAAAAGGTAACATGGGAATTGAAAAGTCACTCTAAGAACAATCAGCAGCAGACAAACTGGTTTTGTACAAGAAATTATTCAACTGCCTAGCTCTCTTCAGCCTGAACAAAAGATGTTAGAACAGTCTGGTAGATACAAAATCCTAAGCAGAATGGAGAAGCTGATTACTGACCAATCAGCCATTATCTCTTCCATTAACAGAAATACATAGATTTTATATGTCAATCTTTACATTTAGCTAAGAAAAACTAAGTTGTCAATAATGCCAAATTACAATAAGAAAAGAGAAAACACAGCAAAGATTATGTCAGATCTTTTATTACCAAGCTTTTGGGTCCCACTTGCTCTCAGCAATTCAAAGAGCACTCATAATCTGAACTGTTTTTATATTTAATTACACTAAGATGAATGCAACTCATTCTATTTTGTCTGCCTTCAGTTGCCTACAGATCACTCAGTATGGCATTATCCCTTGATATCTACTGGAATGCTGAAGACAGTTCAAAAATTTAATTTACCTCTTCAGTATGTTCCTCATTAAAAGCACATGATACACATTGATTGCTTCCTAACATTTAAATAGCCACAGGTGGAGCTTTTTTTAACTATAAAAAATCTCAGACTAATCTAAAATTATGTTTAGAGTATCACAAGTGCTCGAGTCTCAAAATTAATGAGTTATTGCTCACCAACTGAGGTCATACAAAACATATAGCACTGTGTGCAAACCATCAGTACATGCTGTGAACTAGGGTGATTTAGTTTGAACTACCATGAAAGCGCTTAAAAGCAAGTAGATGTTCACGGGAAAAGAAAACACTGTTACCTAAAGCAGCTTTAAGTATTCTCTATTCCTTGAAGCTGCGTCCTGCGAAGGAATTAAAATACTGTATTTTTGAAAGTATTGGCAGAAGGATCAACACGAATGATTAGTTGCTGTTACACTGTAACTCAATCTATTTCAAGTAAAAGATGACACATTAGCAGAAAGGCACGCAATTAGACTGATACTGTTTTATAAAGTTTAACTAGATGATCATACTCATAGCCCTTTCCAGGCCTGGAACAGCACCTTAATCACTGTGTTTACTGCACGTTCGTTACACAAAACGTAAGATAACGACTTTCCAGGTTAGCCCAAATTCTGTGACTAGAACCTGGCAATAGGAACATTTTTGTAAATAAGATTTCTATTTAGCATTCTTATTGTAAAAAGAATATTACAGCTTCTATAGTACTACGTAATCTTTGATCTGGGACAAGAGCTTCAGAACTCCTGCTTACCCGAACGACACATTTTATGCTGGTTCTGTATACTAGGACAAGCTTCAAAAATGAAAATTTATTTCTGCACATGATTAGTCACTGCAAGTACAAGATGTTTGTATCTATAGATATAGAAGTTTGCACCAAACTCCACAATTTTGCTAATAAAAATATTAGAAACTATTAAAAACTTAGGTCTACATAAAAATAAAGCTATCCTGTAGAAAGCTAAGAGAGTCACCAACCCATATGTCTCTCTCACTTGCCCTTTAAGGCAGAAGAATACACACATGTGTTTAGGCCTTGCTGAATAAATGCAAGGAGGATACTACTCTGATTAGAGTTTTTAAAATACCACAAGCTCTAATACCTAACCAGATTGTCACATTGAGACAGAACATACATTTTTCCAGTAAAAAAAAAAAAAAATCACAATGACATTTATAGAAAGTAAATTAAATGTCTATTAAATTAATTGTAGTGACATTGTCAATTAAAAATAATCCTAACAAAGGATATGAGGAAAAACAATAAAAATCAAATACCTATTCTATGGAGAGTGAATGCTGAAATAAAATACAGTCCAAATGAAAGACAAGTTTTACATGAATTAATAAAAGGAAAAATGCCTCTCAACAAAGATTGTGCCTTCATAAACTCCTACGTACCAGGACACTTAAATTTTATTTGATCCCTAAATCTACGTACTTCCAAAAATGTTTTCTGCAGTTCAGTTATACTGCAAAGTGAGATTATATTGCTATTGAGTTCATTTGCTCAGTATATGATACCAAACTGAGTTGCAGTATATGACAGATTTATGTTTATGTGTTTGGAAAAAACAGGAAATAGAAGGCATTTTAATCTATGCTGTACGGCAAGACCTCAAAAATAATTTAAAAAACTCACCTTGTTACAAGGGAGAGGAAAGCTCAACTTCTTTTGAGCCTTGTCTAACCACCATACGCATATTTCCAGTAACATGTTCTAAGATACAATGCACAGTCCACTGCGTTTTCTGCTGAAAAGCAAATACCTCCTATGCAAGGCCTAACTGTAGCTCATAGGCAAATTAAAGCAAAACATTCAAAGGCAGATTTACTGTGAAGACACTTGTGACAACAGAAATGGATAGTTTGTGACTATGAAAAAGATGACATTTACAAAGGAATTACCACATGATATTTCAGTGTTTTCCAGCCTATGGTACCAGACAGAGGCGGCAAACCATAAGGAAATTAAAAATAAATAAAAAAAGAAGTTGTGTATTGCTATGTAATGTGTAGTATGAGCATGCAGCTGCACACGTAAAAGTTAATGACATACATCATGGCTGTTTGGTGATCTCCATGATATAAACTGGCAGCCTCTGTTCAGCTCAGAAACAGGAAGATAGCTGCACCGCAGACACCATCATCACACTTAGCACTAAAAGACAACCTTGCTGTCAATCTAAGCAGAAAACCTGAGGGCTGAATAGAAAAAGGTATTTGAAGCATTCTCTCAAGGAGCTTTTCTACTGATCAGAGTTTGAGGAAGCACCACTGTTTTGTAGCTTCCATTGGCACCACCAGGAGCAGTACATTTGCATCCCTGGAGGTTGTTCAAGGCCAGGTTGGGCGGGGATTTGGGCAACCTGGTCTAGTGGAAGGTGTCCCTGGCCATGGCAGGGGGGCTGGACCAGTTAATATTGAAAGGTCCCTTCCAACCCAAATCATTTTATGACTAAAAAAAAATCCCAAACAATCAAATCTTCACATCCAGATTGTGTTCAGTCAAATATTTGAGACAGAAAATTCCAGACTTAAGCTTGCAGCTTCATTCTGACATCAGTTTTAAATCACATAAATTATTTTTTTTCTTTTTTTCCTTTTTTTTTTTTTTTTAATTCCACCTAAAGGTTCTGTGATTCAATTATTTCACAGACTGGGACTTTGATCGTGTAGGAAACATGTAGGAACCACTACGTGCTTGAAACAGGTACCCACACATCAGCAGCACCTACCAGCATGGTTATTTCCAAGCAAAACCCTGTTCAGCTTCTGCAGTCCTGAACTGTAAGGTGGGATTATACTGCAGGTACAGGGCATGTTCAATGAAAAGAATCTCCTGAAAATATGTTTGCCGGTAAGAAGGCCATATAAAAGTAACTGTTATGTTCAATCATTTTGAAAGGTGAAGGGGGCTAGTTCAGATTTTAAAAACTGACTGAATTAATAAGGGAAGTGCTTTCTCAGTAACAAATGCCACAACTGAGGAAAATTAATGGGCAATATTGGACAAAACCCACTAAACTCAAAAATTTGAAAATCACACAAATTAAATTGCCAAGATTTTTTTAGGCAGAACTGTATTACAATGCATAGTCTGGTAGTTCTTTAAACTGCAGACCATCTCATCACAAAAAGCACCATCACTGTCTGCAATCAGCAATCATATGATCAAAGTCAAGACCAAGACAAAGGACTGATTTGGCAGGGAAATCACCTGGACATGAAGGTTAAAGGCAGGATTAACAACACAAAAGAGAAACTCAGAGGACAGCAGTGTCATGCAAAGAAATGAAAGAGCTCAGTTTTCTTCTCCAGGGTTCTCTCAGACATTACATTAAACTTCGGCACTAATAAATATAACTATAGATTTCTGCATATTTACATTAAAAAAAACCCAAAAACCAAACTAACTTGAAAACCTAACACCTAAAGGGTAGTTAATCTCCGGTAGTATGTGGATAGCAGTATCTGAAGTATGCTGTGGTTAGTCATTACAGTCCTACAAAAGGAGTACTTATGTTTCCCCTACATTTTTCAAACAAAAAGCTTGTAAATGGTTTACTATCAACACTACCAAAGGTCAAACAGTTCTATTTTGTACAGTAAAAGTACAGTTAGACTGAAGTTATATCTGGTGTAAGGAAATCTGTCACTTTTTCAAAAAAATATACATAAGAGCATCAAGTCAAGTGTCATTCTTCAAGATGATGTGTTCACCTGTGCATCTTCAATTCTGAACTGCATCTTCTGAGTCCATTACCAATATGCTCTATTTCTGTACACTGTCAAAGTACCGAGAAAGGATATATATATTGAACAGTCCTACTATAAAATAGTATTTCTTATCACGTTCATGCAGTTCACTTGTTCCTTAGTGCCTTGCTTTTCTTCTCATTTCTCCTGTGGTACGTTTTTTTTTCTCCTCCTTTTAACATTTTGAAATAAATGAAAAGAAAATAACAATCCCAAAAAGCTCACGCCAGTTGGCAGGGAAATTAAAAATCACAGATTCAAAAGTACTTTCCCAGTTCATGAAAACATCTCTAATGAGACAGATGAAAATATGAATTGCTCCTAATGAGCTCAAAATTGCACATATTTCCATTAGTTTAATTTTGTAAGCCTTCACAGATATTTTGTGTTATGCTTTATTATAAAACAAGAAGTGGCCACAAGGCTGTGATAACCAATTTGTGAGATTAAAGTACTCAACTTGAATGGTTTCATTAACTTCTAAGTCATGAGTCGAGGTTAGCACAAAATACAACTCCTTTGCTATTCATAGAGGGTCCTACTCTCCAGTGACTTCCAACATTTTGGAGTCATTTGCACCTGGGAAGAATAACACCGCTAGTCTTGATTTGTCAGCGCTATACTCACTTGCACAGCTATAAAAGGATAATGGACAGCAAAACCATGAAGAATAAGGCCCTAACAACTATTGGATCTGTACCATGGATTTCAGCTATGACACAGAACCAATACAGTCCCCATCAATACATTCTAACCAGATTTGGAACAGGATGAGACAAAGCCAGTGCAAGCAATTTAACCAGCTTTTATGAAGAGATTTCAGGACGACCAGGAATGCACTAGGTGACATCAGAAGTATGTGCCATTACACTGCAGACAGAAAATGGAAAGACATTGTGACAGGATTTGTAGAAGTTCCAGATCAGCCTATATTCAGTTGCCTAACTCTCATGGATCGGTGCATAGCGCAGGTGACATGAGGGAGGACAGGGTGATAACAGAAAAAGAGGGAGGAGAAAAGCAAAGGCCACATGTGGACATCAGCCAGCCACGTGTGCTCGTGAGACCCAGGAACATGTTCAAATCTGGAACTCAACCAGTTCTGAGGTTGCAATACAAACATTAGGATAAGCCTACGAACTTTATGTGAGGTTTTGCTGTAGAAGTAGATAAAAGTACAATCCATCACCTGCCACAAACTACAGATTAGTTTTGGTGCGCTCAAGAAAATAGATAAACTATACAAGCTATGTATTGATTGTAAAGAAGCGCAAACATGACCAGAGGTGTCCACAACAAGAACATTGAGAGCCCCAGTAACAGCTACAGCAATTCAGAAAATGACACCAGAATTTGAATAAACGAGTGAGGTATTCCCTACCCAATTCTATAAACTAGGGACACTTAAGGCAGCAACAATAGTAAAATGATGCAAGTTGGGGAAGGAGAAGGCGTCCACAACCCATGATCCTGCACCGTGATTATGCATCACGTGGATGGAACCACTACTAAGAGCTGGGACCCCTCTTCAATACCCTGGGTACCTGAAGAGCTCTGGTGGGGGAACCCGATGACCCTGCACCAGGACCTAGGACCACCTCTTCAACCCTTTGGGTACTCAGAAAGTGGAGTACTACCCAGAGGAGCCCATGACTGAGACAGGACCACACATAGCACAGCTTCATCCACCACACTAACCCACCCAGCTTCCCTTTGGACCGTATCATCTCTCCCACAAAACAGGGAAATCGCATAAGGACCCATGATGTTAACCTGCCCAACTTCTAGGCGGACTCTGCTACTTCTCCTATGAGAAAGTGAAGCCATGTCATTAGTAAAATTGCACATATCTGTGATTAAAGTGTTTTTGTATCCAAATCCCTTCAGTCTCCACACTGTCATTTAGTTTCAAGCCACAGCATTGAAAGGATCACTGCTTTACCACATACCCAAACCTTAACATTTTGTTATAGTGAAGAACTTAATTTTCTCACCACTTCTACTTAATACTTATACAGTTTGAGTTTCTAACTATATCACACCAAAAAGGACTATCATAACATGCTGATCACAGAAGAGTAGTATTTATATAGCAATAGCATAGTGCAGTACACAATCATATTCAGCATGACAACATAGCAGAAGAAAACTTCACTACTGAATATGACAATGTACTCACATTTGTCTTAAAACCACCTAAGGGAACTGTGTGCAGTTTTGGACGAGGAGAATAATGAAAAGGAAGAACTACATTTGCAATAAATTTCCTAAACCTTTGAAGAAGAATTCTGTGTATTTTTTAAATGTATTTTAGTAAACTGACAGACTCTAGACAATTCTAATTTACATTTAATTTATGAAAATTTGAAAAACAAACTAAAACCTAGGATATTTAACAGCAAAAAGCAACTACTCCTCATACGACTCCCCAGGTCATCCAATCCACCTTGTTCATTTCAATGTATTTCTCTCCTCTTTCACAAGTCTCTCTGGTTGCATTCCACCTGGCAAGCAACATGTTGTTGCCCAGCTCATTTTTGCACTTTTCTCCAAACTGTTTTTGGACTTCTGCCTGCAATGTACTCATCTTTCTCACACCCTACATTTGCTGTTCAGCTTGCCGTTTTTCTCTTCTGAGCTGGGTGCACACTGATGCAGAGCAAAGGGCTTTAACACAATGCACAGGAGCATGATGGAGATTTCACTACTAAATATACTTTAATGAAAAGGGTTCATAATTCAGACTGTGTTGCTAAACAAATATTAACCCATTTCACAGATGCCCTTAGGAAGTACGGCAGCTGGACCCAATGTTCATATATATACAGCAAAATATAAATGAGTAACAACATGCAGTAGGAGAAAAGAACATTCATAGCTTCCTCTAACCACTGCTGTTTGCTCCCACTCCCTCCCTCCATGCTGGGAACTGAAATAAGCTTCCCTGTAACCATGAAATCTCAGAGGACAATTTACTCACAGGATCAGGATCTTCCTTTTCTGTTTTGTAATACCCACCATAGCTGCAGGACCCAGGCACAGGTAGTTTCTCTTTCTCTCTCTTCCCTACACCTGGAAGACATATCCATTTTTGACAGTGGATCTGACCTCAAGGTTTGTAACTTAAGTAGAAGGGGAAGTAAAATACCCTGGAGGCAATTATTAGCAGTTCAAGAACCAGCATAATTTTGGCATCCAGTTCAGATGAACTCAACTAAACCATCACTACACAATTGTGGTCCCAGTGTCCAGCTAGGCAACTGCTTATCAACGTCTTGCAAATGTATGGAAGTGTAAGTATAAGATCTACTCTCACAAGTTGAGAAGACTGTTCTCTGTCCTCTCATTTCTCACTCCAGATTTGTTCTTTGCCTTAATAATTTTCCTATGAAAATACCACTGCCGTACTTACAGTTCTGCGTAGCATTAACAAAGGGACTATGCTGTTGACATTCAATTAATGAAAATATATTTATAAATAATTTAGTGGTAATCTAATTGCTTTTTGCTGCAGGAATGGACTCACTAAGGTGGTCCTTTTCTACTCCCAGTTTTTATGTTAGTATTTTTATGAGAATATCTCTAATATGCTATTTTAAAGTTCTGTTTATGCCCTTCAGAACAACAAAAAAACACATACAGAAAATCCTAAGTGAAAATCGTGGTCTTGACAGCCATTTGTGGGTTTCCACAGAACTCCAAGGAGTCTTGACTGAATATCAGCCAAACAGCTACCACATTTAATTGCCAAGGATAATACAGTACTGGAGTACTGTGTCCAGCTCTGGAGCCCTCGGCAAAAGAAGGACATGAACCTGCTGGAGCAGGTCCAGAGGAGGGCCACGACGATGATCCGAGGGCTGGAGCACCTCTCCTATGAAGACAGGCTGAGAGAGCTGGGGTTGTTCAGCCTGGAGAACAGAAGGCTCTGGGGAGACCTTATAGTGGCCTTCCAGTACCTGAAGGGGGCCTGTAAGAAAGCTGGGGAGGGGCTGTTTGCAAGGGCATGTAGCGATAGGACGAGGGGCAATGGTTTTAAACTCGAGCAGGGCAGGTTTAGATTAGCCATTAGGAAGAAGTTCTTTACAATGAGGGTGGTGAGACACTGGCCCAGGTTGCCCAGAGAGGGGATGGAGGCCCCATCCCTGGAGGCATTCAAGGCCAGGCTGGATGAGGCTCTGAGAAACCTGATCTAGTTAAAGATGTCTCTGCTTACTGCAGGGGGGTTGGACTAGATGGCCTTTAAAGGTCCCTTCCAACCCAACACATTCTATGATTCGATTCTATGATTCTATGATATACAACCATATCCTGAATGTTGCCAGTCAGAAAAACCTTCATGGACATACTCTGTTTCTGAAAGCTTGAAGGTACTTTAAAAACTGTATTGAAAAAAAACCCAAACCAAACCAAACACAACAAACACACACAATGTATAAATTCTATTTTTAGATAGAGTTTAAGTAAAGATTAAGTAAAAACAAAAAAAAAAGAAATAAATCACTTATGCCAGATTTCATTAGTTTGTACCTCCTTCAGTAGGAGAAAAAGGTGGGGAGGGGAAGAAAAAAAGGAAATCAGTTTCTGTGGTTTCTTCTGCTAAATAAAACTATTCATTTAGGCAAAAAACCTAGAAGTGTAAATAGATTCCAAACCTTCACAACTTCATTAAAATGGCTTTTAAATAAATCTGCTTTCAGTGAAAGAAGCAGCCTAGGACAATATGCATATGGTTTCTTTTTTAAGACCAGTTATATTTCTTAATTGGTTTCACAAAATGTCTGACTATTGAATCCTATAGAATGTGCGTGTGGCCTTTAAAAATCCCTGTAAATGAGAACTGCTGGCAGAACAATTAGCATTTAAAAGCTAGAATGACCTTAAATCTGTGCATCATTGTGATTAGTTTGGACTTTAATATCAAGTACAGAACGAAAAAATACCTTAGTTGCCAAGATAAAGAGCTCCCAGCACCAACAAAAGGACACTGGGTAATAGGGTGAAGCATGTGCAATGAAACATAAAGGACAAACTTGCATGATTATGTTTGATTTGTGTTGACTTAGCAACCAAGCAGAAAGGCCTTCCTGGGCAGCGAGCATGGAAAAGTAAGAGAACAAATCTTCTGTTTCAAATATAACATGGATGCACTACATGGGAGATCTGGCCTAAATTATTTATCCCTATAATGGATTTCAAGTTGCAGAAGATAATAAACTGCGCATAAATTTTGTTTCCAAGGAACCACTGGATAACTTTAATTGCCTAACTGTACTGTGAATCCTCTAAACAAAATAGATGTAATACTTCACTTTATATATATCACATATAAATATATGTGTCATGATTATATGTATATGAGGTGCCATTTTATTTTAAAAACAATTTGCATGTATTGCATGCAATTATACTAATTCATGTAATATTTCCCCCTTCCGAAAACCAGATGACTTACATCTCTAGAAATGACAGCACTGGCTTGGGGTTGGGAGTGGTGGTGTGCTACAGCTGCTGATTTTACTAAAAAGAACGATTCTTAAGTCAAAAGCTGCACATGCATATTGGCTGAGCATGCAATTAAAACAGAATAAAAAACTACAAGTGTCCCCTATTTGCAGGTGATTTTTTTTTAAACTGAAAGCATTTGGTTCAACCTCTGTTCTAGCTCTCATTCTCATGTTCCAAACTACTCAAAAATAAATATTCATAAAATATAAATTTATTTCTATATAGAAAATATTGCTGTAATTTTCCTACATTGTAATAAATACAATTGAGTTAAATCTTTAAAATTATACTGGTGGGGGGACAGGGAATGGGGTTTGTCGTCAGTTCATCACACGGTGTCTCTGCTGCTCCTTCCTCCTCAGGGGGAGGACTCCTCACACTCTTCCCCTGCTCCAGCATGGGGTCCCTCCCACGAGAGACAGTTCTCCACGAACAATTCCAACGTGAGTCCTTTCCATGGGCTACAGTTCTTCACAGACTGCTCCAGCATGGGTCCTTTCCACAGGGTGCAGTCCTTCAGGAACGGACGGCTCCAGTGTGGGTCCCCCATGGGGTTGCAAGTCCTGCCATCAAACCTGCTCCAGTGTGGGGTCCTCTCTCCACAGGGCCACAGGTCCTGCTAGGAGCCTGCTCCAGCACAGGCTTCCCACAGGGTCACAGCCCCTTTTGGGTATCCACCTGCTCTGGCGTGGGGTCCTCCATGGGCTCCAGGTAGATATCTGCTCCACTGTTAACCTCCAAGGACAGCAGGGGGACAGCCTGCCTCACCATGGTCTTCACCATGTGCTGCAGGGGAATCTCTGCCCTGGCAACTGGGGCATTTCTTCCCCTTCCTTCTTCACTGACCTTGGTGTCTCCAGAGTTGCTGCTCTCACATATTCTCACTCCTCTCTTCTGGCTGCTGCTGCTTAGATTTTTTTCTCCCTTCTTAACTCTGTTACCCGAGAGGTGCTGCCACTGTCGCGGATGGGCTCACCTCTGGCTCTGTTGGACGCTTCTAGCAGCTTCCCACAGAAGCCACCCCTGTAGCCCCCCTGCTACCAAAACCTTGCCATGCACATCCAATACAATGGTATTGTAAATACCATCAATTATTTACATGAATAATTCGTAAAGATTCAATTTTCTCAAAGACAGTGCTACTTAACCAAGTAGTCAATACATTTGTTTCTACTGACGTTAGTAATACTGCAGAGTAGCAGTGTCTGGAAAACCCACTGTTGGCCAAAAATCTCACAGTACACAGGTCATCATACAAATAAGACACTGCACTGAATGCCATTGCTTGAGATCAGTGAGATTTGATCATCTACTGTCGTTACAAAAAACAGGCCTATCAACATTTCAGAGTGTTTTACACAGATTCCCTAACATAGTTTTGCTAAACTTACGGCAAGTGCATTATCTTGTCGGTTTTGCACTTTCTATGTGGATTAAGTTTGTGATGTGCAGATTGCTATACAGGAGACTATTTAAAGTCAGATGTTAAGTCCCATTAAGTAATTTACGCACTCATGCCAGGTAGATATTTCAGACAGCAATTTTCTTAATATAGCTTACGTAAATACTTAAAATTTAAAGAACAGTAGATACATAACAGTTTATCATTCAGGAAATGACAGTTCCGCATAAATATAGATTACCAAAGTACATATGTGATTGTACACAGATTCAGAATATTAAGGTAGTTAATAATTCACAGGGATGTCAAGGATCAAACTAGACACCAGTTTGATGCACACACACACACACAAATACTAAATGTAAAGGCTTGACAGATCCCTCTGTTATGTTCCTCTGTCACGCATCCAGCAAACCCAGACTTCCTGCCAAATTCTTCCTGACTATTCTGACTACTTTTCCCAGCTTCTGTCTAATAATGTTCTGCATCAATATCCTTTAAACATCAGGATATGAAATGTTACATAGGAACTTTCTATTACAGACACTCTTCATGCTGGATTCTCACGATGTGTCTGTCCCATAAACAATGTAGATAAACACATCCTACCTGCCTCCGTCTCTCCGGTAGTCAGAATTCAGTAAGTTACTTAGAATTTCCTACCAAGATTGTACTGTAGATTTTACAATTAACTTCCTAACATCAGAACACAGAGCACTGATTCCTATACAAAAAGGGTTCAACTCACTGAAGTCAAACAGTAGCACAGAAATGTCATGTTTAATTCATGTGTAGTATAGTTTGTTTTATAAAATTATGATCATTATTTTCTGCCTCAATTTCATTTTACCTATAATTATAACAGCATTTAAAAACTAAGGAATATTCCTGCTCTGTTTATCATCTTAAGAGACTAGCAATGAAGGTGAAGAGGAGGGGAAAACTGTCGGCTCGGCATACTGTGAACATAATCAAGACTTCTAAACAGAACTGTAAGTTTAATATCCATACGGTTCCCAAAACCAGTAGGTGTTAAAATAGTTCTGAAAGAGCCCAGGAAGCCAAGCAGATTGAAACTGGTAATATGGACTGCAAGAGTTCAACAAGCAGAAGGGAAGAAAAATACAACAAATTAGAGATGCAGAAAAGAGAGAGGGTAACATATGTATTGGTGGTATCAGGAGCACTGAAACACAGTTTCAGCAAGTTCTGTAGTTACAGTACTGGTAGCATCTGAACAGAGTGCATTCAGTCAGCAAGCAAGACAATGAGATCTGAAATTAGAAACAAAGGTCTGGACAAGTAACATATATGGGAAGAGAACTGCGAAAACGCCCTTCAAAGAGATGGAAGGTATTGAACCCTACAACCTAGTGTATTACAATAACTATGTGCATGCATACACATATATAAAATTGAAATGGCAACAAAGCAAACTAGGACAGGATTTGGGAGGGGAGATGAAACCACCCAGGGAATGTGCAAGCTATAAAGAACACCAACAGTTACATTTGTCCTGAAAGCAGAAAAATGAACCGAATGCCTGTAAGAGAGCTTCTCTCGCTCCTAGGAGTTCTTGAAACTTCTTCCTTGCAAACTGGTAAGACTCCCTAATTATAGCTGGTGAAGCATAGGCAGAAAGAATTGACTAAAATTATTCTTCCTGTAGTTAGGACAAGAGTGATTTTTCTTTTATTGCATTTCAAAGGTTCTCTCACCTTCATAATAGTTATCTAACTGACACTATGAGTAATAGGGCACAAATTGCAACTGGTTACGTGCTAGAACTGAATGTCAGTGCTGCTGATGTAATTCTGAAAAGGTTTGCATGCTATGAAATTGCATGAGAAGATGACAACTGAATGGTGGCGTTAGATAACGTATTTATTTCTATGAATCTTACCATACTGCACTCAGAACCAGGAATACCAGAGGAAACTTCACACATCTGATTTGCAAGAGATAGAACAATACAATTAAGTGTGAAACAGCTTTGGCCTACTTATTTTACACAGTGCAGATCTATTTTATTTAATACATTGAACTAGAATGCCCAAAATTAAGGTTTTATTCTGAGCCTTAAATGTCCCGATTTCAGTGGAAAGAAAAATTCTCATTTTTAATGTTGCATTCACTTAGCTTTCAAAATCTGATCTATATTACGCTCTGTGTGTGCTAACATGAGTATTGTGGTAATCAATTCCATTTAGCACACTGAATTGATAGAAGTAATTTCATTACTTATTAATATTGAAAAAGTGCTGGGATGGAATTTTCCTTACAAAGGCCTTTTAGCAAGACCTACTTTTATTAGCAGTTAATATACTATATGGGTACCATTAAGATTTGCTCTTCAAAATCCTAATCCAAATTCTTCTCTAGCTGTATGTGAATTCCACCATTACCAATAATTATGTTATTTCAAGTTTACAATAGAATAACTGAACCAAATTAGATATTGGAAAATAATGGTGGAAAATGAGAGGATGCACTCAATCATGGTACAGATTCGTTTCTTACTGATTTTTTTTTGTTTACTTAGTAACACTATTTGCATGGTCACTCCACTACACCATAATTTGTACTAGTCTCGATCCTGAAGACCTCTCTCATTAGCTTTATATAGGTTTACAGAATTTTACATGACTATGAATAATACAGCATATGTTTTAGTACATCTTACATTTTCCACACTGTGTAGAAGAGAGGAAACTGAAGGTCAGACATGCAGTCAACCCAGCCTTACAAAAAAGAAGGCCATCAAGCATGCCTTCTCTCACGTAGTAGCCACCATCAGATTTTCCTCAAAAACTAAAAAGAAAAAGAGGCATACCATGTGAGACTTCTGTATGACTTGGGTGTCATGGATGAAAAAAAAAATCAAACCAGTTTGTCTAGGCTGTGTGTAGTGGGCTATTCATTTCTACATCAGCCAGGTGAGGCCACTCTTTTCCAATGCTGTTTTCACTCCTGAAGCCATTAAAACTATCAACACTGGGATCAAGTGAAGAAAGTACTGGACTGATTTTCCCTCGTAGTTCTTCTCACATCCTTAAAACCTCAACATAATCTTGTACCTTCTTCACAACCCTGTAAGTCCCAGTACAGCACGTGCTAACTCCTGATTTTTCAAAGGAATAAATATTTGCCTTTCCAGTATCTTCCAGGCCTACATGATGTGACTGAAAGCAAAGTTAGAATGAGCACATGGACTTCTCTGAAAAAGAGTAATTCATAGGTCTTGGAAAGCCATTAAACTGTTGGCCTAGAACCAACCTAATCAAAAGAACCTGCCTGCAAAGACAGAGCATGCAGCCCACCATGCAGATACATAAGGATTTAATAAACGCTACATAAAGAAGTCTTTATAATGCTTGTCCTCTTGTTTTCTCTGCTTTTTGATCCGTTGCATTTTCCAAGAACCCAGGTAGATTCATACGTAAAATTTAAAGTATTTTAAATGCTGGAAATTTCACCAGAGAAGTCAAACATGGTATTTCTAATTCATCTTTAAAGACTTAGTTTTATAAACTTTTGTCAGCTTTGTACTCCTCTTTCTCATACCCAAAACCAGAGCTAAACAAATGTGTAGAAATCTACTTACTATTTCATACTGAGTAAGAGATGATTTTGGTTTGAAAGTTTCCAGTCTCTAGACTTACTTGCATATCTCTACATTCCCTCTATCCAGAGAACTTCAACATGTGTTACATCAAGGATTTGTGATACAACTTTTTCCATTGAGACAGTAAACTTACCTGAGTTACTCATCCGTTTTAAAAGCTTAAGCAACTCCTTTGTCCTTTCGCTTTAATAAGGCATCATAAACTTGCATACTAAAAAATGAACGACTTTTCATTTCATGTTTTTAAAACATTTCGTTTAATGTTTTAAACAAAACGTTGTTTTTTAAAACACACCAGTCAAAAAGGAATAGTATGTAGTTGCATCTTTTGTTTGAGAAAAAAAAAAATTTTCCTCAAAAACTTGAAAGAAGCACGGTCAGGATGTTTCTTTTGTTCTTGAATAGAATTGATACATCATTCATTGTAACCTTCCTGTAATGAATAAACATTAAAACATCAGAATTGTGCCTCAACCAACCAGCTACGATTAGTTGTCTTTGTCTATTAAATAATATGAATCCTTAACCTAGTGTGCTAAAATCTAGCAACTTATCTCAGTATCAAAAAATCTTGTAACAAAAGCCATTACCCAAAACCAAACTCTTTTTTCCATTTTTGCGTTAGGCTAGAATCACCTCCCTCTTCTTAACTTCATAGATCTGTCACTGCAGAACAGGCACAAGAAGAACTTTGAAAATGAGTCCATTGAATTTCATTCGCTATACGAGCTCTTTGCTTAGAGAAGATATTCCACAGAAAAGGGGACTGAGGGACGGATGTAACTGAGAATCTGGCTTCTGTAAACAGTGTTTATAGCTTCAGGTCTCAATTTTCAAGTTCAAAGGTGAGATACGAACTATAATCCTTGTTGTGGTTTGTGCGGAATATGATTCTGAAGGCCAGACATTGAAAATAACACATTAATTTCATATTAGTAGGCCACCTATTTTGAATTCATAGATAATTTAAGAGTTACAATTCATCTTAAAACTACAGTAATTTTAAACAGCCAGTTTCTTCCTTCAAACTTACTATTTAATTATGGTTTCTCAATGTAGATAGAATGATGTAATGTGGCCTGAAGCAAATAATCAGATTTAGGGCTTTTCAAACCAAGGCGAATGAAAATTGGAAACATTCTACGGAGACAGAGGTAGCAGTACCTACTGCTGTATACATCAGTAAGACATCTCATGGTCTCAGCTCTTCACCGAAAAAAGAAGAGTGAAAGAGACCCTCTTTCTTTATCCTAAGTTCTTTTATATTTAGAGCTTTGAAATGTGCAAAATGACATCTTAGAACTTTACCTGCGAATTCATACTCAGCCAATGTAAGGTTACTGAGATGATTTAGATTACTGAATTTAATTCAGGTTTACCAGTTTTTCTTTTGAAAGGTAACCTTTATTAAGTATTACCATTGAAGTGCATTGTCTTGCTTTCTTTTTGGACTCATTTACCCACAGGCCCTGTTCCTTTCTTTTTTCACTTCATCCTACAAGAAAAGCATCTTCCTGTCTCAATTCTCTCCTTTGCAGAGTTTGCCACTGACATCAAGCCCAGGCCTAAACTCTTTACTAAAATAATGAGACTTTATTTTAAAAAAAAAAAAAAAAAAAAAAAAAAAAAAAANAGAAAAGACGTATGTTGTATAATTGTGGATGCTTCATAAAAAAATTATATAGCAGTGACTATATAGTAAATTATGTGATAACATCATTATTCATTTTCTCAGTCCCTTAGTTGGTCTTTGAGAAGTCTTGGCAGCTACTTCATTAAGAATTCCTCTCACTATATACAATTTTACTACACAAAGTCACATTGAAGTGAAAGATACATGCACCATTGAGTTTAATATGACTTTGTATAATAAGAATAATATGCATTTATAGTATGTTGCAATGAACTATATTGTAGGTCAGGAAAAACAGGCTTAAATATACAATGTTTATGTGGTGAAAAGGCTGACATTCAAAGACAAAGGCCCTAAAGGCTATATTTCTCAAAATATAAACCTGTAATAATTTATTAAATTTTGGAAGAGAGATTAATTTCCCCACTCTTCCCTAACCCTGGCACTTTTTAATTAAACAGCGCTTCTTCCTCTCAGCTGGCAGCAAGGCCCCACTTCTGGTTTGATAATCCAAATGCGGATGGATTCCTCTATTTACCCGTAGCACTGAAAACTGAAACTGAGCTCTGCCTGGCTAGATGCCAGCTCAGCCGCAGACTTGCAGGTTCCTTGTCTTGTAAAAACAGGGGAAGAAGTCAAACTCAGTTTTTCTGGCCAAAGTTTCAGACAATGTTTTACAAATGAGTGAGATGAGATAACATCCAGAACTTTCACTCATAGGGAAAATATCATTCCTTTGTAAAGAAAGGTATTAAGAGAAAACACATGAGCTAAACTATCCCCCGCCAACCTTAGGTACGTGTTCATGTGCATCATTTCACACTGCATAATGTACATATTTCTCTAAGAAATAACCTAAAAATTTAAAAACACTGTATGTGTGATGTGTTTCTGAATCTGCCAGTTACTTGGATTTTGCTGCATTTTCTCAGATGACTAATTACCACTAGAGTACCTCCCAGGGAGTTTAGCTGGCTGTTGTAAATTGAACTGTAAGGCCTTATTATACTAATTGAATCAGAAATGCAAAAAAAAAAACAACCAAAAAAAAAGAAAAAGAAAAAAAACCAAAAACCCAACAAGATCTTAAAGTTCTTGTTGAAAGAAACTGCATGGCTCCACCTTTTTTTTTGTTTGTTTGTTTTTCCCCTTCTTCCATAGCATTCTTCTCCATTCTGATGTCTACCAAATGTGTGCTGATAAAAACTTCTAAATATTCAAAAGAATTAAATGTTTTCTTTGGTACACATACATAGCTAATGAGGACACAATCCTATTTTCCCTATGAGAAGCTTCCAGATGCTCAGTGTTTCCAAAGAAACTCTTGGCAAGTACAATTCCTCCCAGCCTGGTCACATAAAATGACCTTGGATAAAGAGTCAGGTGCTTTGGAGACTTCCAAGAAAAAAGTTCTTCTGCTTGAAAACTAATGTCTTGAGGACAATCAGACATAAAATCTTTTAGAATGGCAAACTTCTGTAAGATTGAAATCTAGCAAAAGAAGCTTTCTTTCAAAGTTAGTAAGATTCCCACAGAAATCTAACATTAATTTTGTAGCACTCATCCCAGGATTACTGGGTGATTTAGCTTCTTCATTATTACTTCTTGATATTTTGAATCTCCTGTGAAGACTGGCTAGACATCAGCACTTTTAGAACTTCCCATTTATCAGCTTGTGTTTGTTGCTGAAATGCTGTATGTGACAGGGTGGGGGTGATATGCTGGATACATACTCTGGATACAGTTGTGTTTGGTGCCATTTCTCTAGACTGATGTAAGAGTCTATGGAAACAAAGCAACTATTTCTCCTCTGTCAGAGGCAGAAATTTCAAATCTCTGCTTTGGAAAAAAAATATCTGTTCTATGTTTTATAAACTGCATGAACACAGTACTTTTACAACTACTGATGTGATTCTGCATCATTTCCTCAAATCAAGAAATTGTGCATTTCCACAGTGAAATGTGAAACACTGAGCCAGTCGACTCTTCCCATAACTACCAATACAGAATGTATCCGAGCAACTTCCCTGATTTTAAAACCTCTCAAAAGATTTATATCTGAGTGCATTTTTATTCTGTGAATGTGTCTGCTTTTTTTTTTTTTGCCTTTTTTTTTTTTGCCTTTTTTTTTTTTTTAATTTAAGTTAGCTCTGGTTGTATAACTACACTATCAAACCTCCTGGAAAAGGAATCCTACCACACCTTATCATCTTATTATGTGAATAAATCTCCTAAATTCAGACATTTTAACATCCGCATCACCATATGAAGTCAATGGAAGTCACAGGTCCTCAGAAACTCTTAGAAATTGAGATTGAATTAAAGCCTGGGGATCCAGTTCTCAAGACCAAAAATCACAGGCATTTTTTAAAAGGTGGGTCTTCATTTAGTCATTGGTTTGAATGATTTTCCTTCTTTCTACCAATAATTCTCTAAATTTCTCCAAAGCCAGTAACAATGTTGCTCATGAGCAGACAGTCATAACTATCAATTCATTACCCACATTCATCATCAGAACTCCTATAAAATGATAAAGAGTCTCTCAAGAAAGATACCTGTTTTTTTCAGGTATGGAGAAGGGAGAACTGGATGGATTTTTGCCTGATTTAAATTCCACTTAAACATTTTTCATTTTGTTTCTCGAGATCCAACTCGCCTTTTGAAGCAAGTTTGCTATTCATTACAGAACAGAATTACTAAGAAGATGTCAGGCTGTAGATTTTCCATCTCACATTAGGACTGCTTGGTGGGCATTCTGGGCTTGATGACATGAGGAAACAATTCAGCCACTGTATAGCCCAGTCATGACCCTCTCATAACCCCCATGACGTAGAGGCCGCATCCCTTCTTGAAGCTTTAAATAAGGTAATTCTTCATTGTTACATTTTATTTATTTTAGTGCTTAAGCACAGATCTCTTTTTACTTCCTGTGAGAGTGCACACAGAAAATAGGCAATTACATTAGCCACCTCAGTATTGACAAAATTAACGGGATTACAGTCAGCAAATGTACAATCTTTAATTCTGAAATAAGTGAAAATTTTCAGGGAGAGGATCAGCATTTAGCATATACATCTAAATCGCTTCATACTTCTATAATGATCTGCGTTGCAAAGCTAGAAGTATATATTGAAGTTTAGGTCCTGTGAGGATAAGATTAAAAGAAAACAAAAGCAAACCCCAAACACACCCACCACGCGCACACACACACACACGTCCTCTACTAGCTTTAATGGATTTTCATAAAGATATCTGAGAGACAGCAAGAGGTCCAAGTCCTGAAAATGCAGAATAAAATTTCATGTGCATCTATTAATTAGTAGAAGGTTACTGTGGGACATTTAAGCAGAAAATCACATTAATAATATGACTAGAGGGGAAATCATTTAGCTGTAGGTTGCAATGGTGATGAGTAGAGGTTGCCATGAACTTGAAAATATAATCTGAAATTACAATGCTGTGTCAAAGGTCAATGCCAGCTTTGTTCATTTAGTAAAAAGCTAATTATATTTACATCATAAACCACTAGAGTTATCAAGCAATCAAAAAAAATGTTTTTAGAAGTGAATGAACAAATTGATTGATCAGTTGTCAATTCTATAGAGTTATTTAGAAAGTTAACCCTTACAAAACGTGACTGAAGGAAAACTGCTTGCAGAACGTGCTGCATCAAGAGTGTTCTCCCCGAGTGAAATCAAAAGCTACGAGCTGAGGTTACCAAATAGCCTACTCAAGATGAGGAAAAGCTACTTGCCATGGCTACCAAATTTGCAGTCACACTATACCAACTGGGTCACTTGCTAACATTTACTCTATAACCTACACTGCAATCAGTTACAGAGAACAGGCAGACCAACAGCTTTGCTAGGTACCACACAACGCTTCCAGCAATGGGAATTTTGCACAAAGTTTGTGCATTTAAGCAGCCATTTTCAAAGTTTTCCACATCTACAGATCTCAACACTACAATATATATTACGTTAAAAGAATTAAGTTTGTGTAAATGCTGAAGTTTTGTTTTTGGAAGACACAATAAATTTGTTTTGGGTAGATGAGATAATGGCAAACCTGATACAGAGCTTTAAAACAAAGAAACAAAAGGGGGTTATTTTTTGTTTCTTCTAAGTCCCCCAAAACACACAACCACCACCACACTGCATAGATAAATATTCCCTAGCAGACACAAACCCACATGAGTGGCACAATAACTCTTTGCCTCATGCAGGAAATGAGATTGTATAGTTACCACCGCGAGGGTTTTGTACATGCTGACAACAATTGCATTCACTACTATCAGAAACAAAAGTCTGTATCATACCCTTTCAAACAGAGGAAGGGCTGAGAAGGCAGATAAAGCTGTCACGAAAGACAGCCCTGTAGCCAGCAATCTTTCTTTCATTATTTTAAATTTCCCTTTGGTCTTCTCTTTTTCATTAGCCCTGTCTGAATATGTAATTCTGACACTGTTAATATTATATTGACTATTATATTCACAATGGTGGCGAATAAGAAAAATGAATATTCAGGATGCAAAACCAGTGCTAGTGAACGGGTTGCAATATTCTCTGAACTTTACTTTTAGTGCTTTCAAGGTATTATATTGTTTAAATAGCTCATTGAGTTTTTCTGCATTCTTATTCGAATTGGAGCATTAGCATTTTTCAAGCGACATTTCAACCAGAAAGGAAAGAGAAGAAACGTTTCTAAACATGAACATCTACATTCGCACAGTATATGGTAGTAACAGGAAAATGATGTTTCTGTTATTCTGAGTTTCTGACATGACTTGAAAGTTGCATGCCTTACATATTGCATTATTTTACACTTAGCTAAAAATACTCAGACATCATGAGAAAAATCAAATTTTTTAATGTTATTTAGGATGAAAAATGTCAAATTAAGTCTTAACCGTCCTCTAAAAGGAAAGCATCAGCTGGAAGGAGGTTAGCAATGACAAAGATTATTCTCGGAACCAATCTTTTTAGTATTTTCTTTGTATTACCCTGGCACAAGAAACAGACAAGCATTGCTAAAACGAAGTTAGGACCACTGTCAGCAAGGAGCAGAGAGGAGATATAATACCGAATGAACTGGATTATCTCAATGACTGGAGTTACAGAAATGGAATGAAAGCCGTAAGTACAAAAGTCAAGACAATTCAGCTAGTAACTAAGAAGAAAAACCCAATGCTTACACCAAAAATCTCATAAATCAGAAATGGCTGCGGAGAATAAGAATATGAATGCATTAGAAGCCACCACTGCCGTACACCCTTATTGCTACAGACTGTATTTGCGGAAGTCAAACACAATGTCATCACGCAAAAAAGCAATGTATATTCACTAGAGTTCTTAGTATTACTCCTATGCAAAAGTGCACCGCCGAAACAACATTTCATATAGAATATGGCAAATAGAATACAACCTTGATGTGTTCATGCATCAACACGGTTGTTAAATGGAAATGAATCACTGATATGTATATACGCGTTGTGTCAGGGTGATGCCATTCAAAGGAGATGATGTTCTGTAAATATTATGTCTTTGGTAGTCCCTGTTGTTGTTATTGTTGTTGCCAGGACAGCTAATAAAACTGGCTAGCGGGCAGAAGTCCAATAATCCCACCTCTCAACTCCAGTTACTGTTTGCTTACATACATCAATAAAGAACTCCAACATGTTGTTCTTCATTCCCTTAACTAAAAATACATATTCAGGAAGTACACTGGAAAATCATTGGGTCAAACTTTTACCAAAATTTGTGTTCTAAAGTGAAAGAAGGAAGTATCAAACATACAACCATTATATTTCTTGTAGAAGGTGGGTAAAAGTTATCTGCAGCCCATAGCTAGTCAATTATAAAAGGTAATTTATATCTAAATGATCTTGCATGCATAGCTAGACATCATAGATTTATTAGCAGTTGATATGTACTTTGCACAATTAAAAAGAGATAAACAGGTCCTACCTTTATACTTAGGAAACTATTAGGAAGTTGTTACAACAGCTGTTGCAAATTAATCCACCATAATCCTTCTACATTCTGCCATTAGTTACACAATAAAATTGGAGCTTCTTGAAAACCAAAAAATAAAGATGCGTGAAATTGTTCTGATTACATACTTAACTTATGAAAAATGAGACTATGATATTCGTCCCAATTCAAATCTCCTAGAAAATTAAAAGATAAATTAAAGCACCTTACTTTGAACCTGTTTACATTTCACCACAAGATTTCCAGCCAGTGAGACCTTACCTTAAATTAAGATACTTTGCCTTAAAAATCTTATGACCAGGGAATTTATTTTCTCTCTTCATCTAATATACTAAGAATTTATCCTCAACTGACAAAAAACCCCATAATAAACTACAGAATAGTAGTAGATTACATGCAAAAAAAATCACAGTAAAGTATTCAAGCACTTTATTTCATTTTATACTCAAACCTCAGGAGCTTTTTAATACACCTTTCCACTGCCACATTCTTTATGAAACCTGACTGGGAAGACAGAAGTGTGAAAGGAATCAGAAAGAATTTAGGAATACTGAAAAATAAGAAAAGTTACAAAGAAAAAGAAAAACTGTTTGGAACATTGGAAAATTACCTGTCACCAATGACATTCAGCTGTGAAATGATGGCATCTTAATACCTTCATCTAAAGAATCTTGATTTGAAATATTTATAAAATACATGAAATGGGACCCCTGGTAACAATGAGAACTGTCAAGTCCTGAAAATAGTGAGTATTGCAATGCATTTTTTTCCCATCAAGCTTAAATCCTGTATTTCAGAACTGGGGAAGGAGTATCACCTACAATGCAGAGTTTGGGTTTTTTTCTTCCAAAGAATGACTTCCAATGCTATTATTTCTGGTCATATAGTATGCCAAATCACATCACCAGCTGTGCTCCTCTCCACCAATTAGCAGTCATAGTAAACAACCTCTAGAAACTCTAATAGCAAGGGGCAGGGGGGAAGCAAGCTCACACAAAAAAGGCATTTATTTCTACACCACCACAGTGGGGGCATTTCTTCTCTAAGAAAGCTTAGTCTTCACTGTCACTTTAAAGAGGGAGTTTAGAGGTACAAAGAACCACCAACCTATAAAAAAATGCCTGCTAATCTTTTTTAGCCCACTCTGCTGAGGAGACTCCACCTTTGCATACTTGGTGTAGTTCTCTTGGCCCTTTAGTACAAAAAGGGATTGTAACATCTTAACATAACCATGAAAGTAAAATTCAGATAAACAGTATATGAATACAGACCAAGCAAAATCTGTGCCATCCAGTGTCTTCCCCTTCCTCATCAACAGACACCAAATGGCTCTCTCCCAGTGTTTCTTTTCACCTATCACTGACTGAAAAGGAATTTTCTACACTTCACACTGCAGTGCCAAGAGATACATATGAACTCAGCCCAAAGCATCCTTCTCAAAAGATAGAACTGATAAGACAGAAGACTGCTGTGATAATTTCTACGTTGCCAGAAGACCAACGTTTCGCCTTATTAAAACATCTTTTCTTCAACAACTATTACAAGAGAAAATGGAAATTTTTAAAATAATTCCTGGTGTGGACTGTAAAAATTTCAACCAGACATTTGCAATCTCCAATAATTTCCCTCGTCTATGGCAATGATAAATATCATTGGACAATGATGCCACAGGATTTCTGCAAGGTGACCTAATTTCGCAAGTGTCTTAAATTATCATGCGAGCTAATTATTCTGGCAGACCTGGGAGGAAGTAAACCTCGGGTCACAACCCTGACCAAGAAATTAATTTCATGAACCCCACAGAGTTTCAACATTTTTCTAATTTGCTGAGAAAATTCTTTGATATATAGCTGTTATTAATACTAATTTAAAAATGCTAAAAATAAGGGTGAAATTCGGGGAAGTCATCTTGCCTGTCCTGGTGGGTTAAGACAAGACAAAAGTCCTCACATGTGTTTTAGTCTTTAAAACCTACAGTGACAGAGAAATAATTGTGATAATGTCCCCACCAATGAGAAAAGAGTTAAAGATTTTTATATGCTTTTCCTCCCACTCACAAGAAATTAGATGCCCTTTGTTTCAAATTAAGCCATTTTCCCTTCCTATGTAGAGTTATTAGTTCTATTTATTTTATGAAATGCTGCACAATGTTACTATAGCATTTATCTGTAAAGACAAATCTAAAACAATGCCCCAAACCCCAAATCTTACAAAAACATTAAGTCTTACTTGTTGTAAAACAAGGAAGCGTCAGAAGATTCAAGACTAGTATTAAGTATACTAATATACTATTTCTTAATTTTATGCAACAGTATCACTGGCTTTCTCGACAACTTTGCGTATGTTTGGTCTCTCCAGTATTTGTGTATCTGATCTGCAGCAGCCATGCAATCCAGTTCTTAGAGGAGTAAACAAGCTCACTGAGCTTACAGGCATTCCGATGACAGTTTTTAGTCATGAAACCTCAAAAGTATAAGCTCTGATATTAATATACTATTAATACATTATTTAAAATTTATCTGGTTTTATTGCAAGTGGAATACTATTCAAAGTAGTCTATAAAAATCGGAACCCATTAAATGATAAACTGCTCATAAGTGGTTGAATGATTACACGCATGTTTGTTTGTGTACATTTGGGTATGAATCTACACTTCCTGAATTCAGAATTAAGTGTATGAAAACCCAAGGAACCAAATCCTCTGAACAAAAGTGCTTTCATGCTCCCTGCAAAAATGTCCTAATAAATGAAATTTTCATTTTATTTACACCATACCACATTGCACTTCAGCCCATACTTTGAAAGAGATCTCGTACAGGTAAGACAGTCACTGTTTTCATTTTGTCAGAGCAAAAGCTCATTGGCTTCAGCTTCTCATTCTTCATGAAAACAGAGAGACTTCATGGAAAATATCAATGGTCTTCCAGTAATCAGAAAGGATTAAGTTTAAAAGTTTGTATTTTTTGCTAAGCATTTGACATTAACCTTTTCAGTTGGGGGTGTGTGTTTGTTGGTTTGGGTTTTTTCCCCCATTCATACAGAAAGACAGAGAATCTCCAGCATTCTTTTGAAATTTAAAAAATATCCTAAATTAGAATAACCAATCTTTCAGCCCTTGGAGTACACTTTAAATTTCATCTTTGTCGAGATTAACCAAAACTCACCAAATGCACTGGTCCTCTCACAACTGTCACGTGTGTGTGTGGTTTTAGTGGCAAGGACTACACAGCAAAAGGGAAAAACGTTATCTGCGTTTGTGAGAAGACAGTATCACTCACACAATTAACATGCTCGTTTACTGGTGGATGCATAGCTGAATGATTAAGATATCAAAAGCATTAACAATTGATGCCAATAAATGGTAGCAATACCATCATATTTTGTATGACTAGTGCGTATTTAACGTTCATTTCCCCAGTACCAGAACAAAAAAATAATAAAAATCTCCATACAACTGACCCAAATGTGAGAGCATATTCAGCTATAACTGAAAAACAGTATTTGTATTTAGTGCCACACTACTTTTAATCATCTTTTTTTTCTTATTTAATCATTAATAAATGAGATCAAAGGCTTAAGGAGTGATTAGTAACGAGCAGCCATCCAAATCAGTTGTTAAAGAATTGAGGTATTCAAAGTCAGTAGTTATGTCATGCAATTTCACACTGGCCAACAAAAAAATGCCTCTTAAATATATAAATCAGACAGAAAAGTCAGAAAAAAACAAATACTGCAACCCAAAACCACAGCTATCAGTTTTTCAGTCCTTTTCCAAAATTTCTCCTAATTAACACTGTATTCTGTCCAATCAAAGCCCAGTGCATATGCTTACCGTCACAGAGCACAGCAACAAGCACATTCAAATAAAAGATAAATAAAAGTACATACACATTTTAATTTAGAAAGGAATAAGACCACCTGCCCATTTCCCAAATGTTCCTCTTGTTACTTAATACATCATTTAAAGAAGCTCATTTGACAAAATTGGCCTGACTTTTCAAGATTGAAGTACAAAAACTGAGAATCACCAACAAGCTCAACTCTTTCTGAGATGGAAATGAAAGAAGAAAGCAATCTTGAATAGTGAACTACTTTTAGGTGAGCTATAGCTCCTTTTAGTAGATCCTGTCATGGTTATTAACAGCTTCTCTTTTGAACTGGCATATAGAACACTTCAGCTAGTGGTAAACATTATTGGAAAAAATCTTCCCCATTTCAGAGACAAATAAAGCTAGACAAGTATATAGATATCTATGTAACAATGTTTCATAAAACCTTTTTATTGGTTCAATTAATAACTACTCTGTTACTTTTAAGCAAGAAGGATAAAAATATTTAATGATATTGACTATCGCTGTCCTATGCCGTGTTAATAAAACAAATCAGTAGAGGGATGCTTCATTAACCAGCATTAATTATATCTACTATATATTTACAGTGAAATAACCATCTAGTAACTGTGATAAGCTTGCCCAGCAGCCCCAGCTGTATGTAACTCCGGATAATTCAACTCCAGTATGTTGTTAGGAAGCAACAAAGTCAAATATAGTTCAAACATATTTAAAGCAGCATAAGAGATTGCAAACCCACTTTTAAAAACATTCAGTTTCCAGAAATGTTGTAAAACCTTTTATTGTACCTGCCCTAGGAGATAAGACTACATAGATATGCCCAAGTAAAAATGCTTGAGCTGACACCTGGTCCTATTTGAGAAATGTACGAGACTACAATCACTGTAGAGTAAATTATGAAAACAGAAAACAAATAAGATGCACAGAAAAGATCCAATCGTAAGTAGTACCAAGAGGTAGACTTGAGACACTAATCACACACAGACTGGATTCCTTCCAAGCAGTGCCTAAGAAAGGTATTATCAAAGAAAAAAACACCCCGCCAACTAACCACCAAGATCCACACTGAAGATGCCAAGGCTGACCAAACCAAGAAATAAAGGATGATTCCTTCTCATACATGTATGCTGCAGTTCACAAGGAGAGTAAGTAAAGTT
>VYZM01006908.1:2921-20529 GCA_013398915.1 Dromas ardeola
GGGGGGGAGGGCAGCATATTTGGAGGGTAAGAAGAAAAAGCCTAACTAAGCACTGGCTGAAACCTCTGGGTCAGCGAGGTGCTGAACCCCTTGTTGAAACAGGAGGAAATATTCATGGTTTGCTTTGTGGTATTTTTTTTAAAGCTACAGACTTTTTATAAACTATTTTATAGCACAAGAATGCTTGTTGTGGCAAAGGCATTGCTTCAAAGATGCTCTTAAGGTGAGCATCGCCATTTTGCTGTCCAGGGCCCAGGGCTGAGAACAGGGAGTGTCCTCTCTTTTAGCTCAGGAGGCGTCTGTTGCTTGAAGGTTTTGTGGGTAATAAAGCTCGGAAGCTTTACGTCCACCTTTGAGTGCCCTGTAAGCATGGATGCAGGCTTGACCTGCTAACAGGGTGGAGGGGAGGGGGAGTGGTGGTGGGGAAGGGGGCTGTACCACCCATAGGGCTGCTGCCTCCCTGAGGAGCCACGCGGATGCAGCTCTTCGAGTGGCCTTTCCCAGGGGATGGCTGCGCTCACCCATACCTGGCTTGGATGTAGGGAGGAGAAGAGCAAGAGTGTGAGAGACGAGTTAAAGGGAGATGAATGCCCCTTCCTCCTGGGGTGTCCTGACAAGTGGCTGGAAGCCCCAGGAGGCAGCGGGTGCGAGCAGCTGGGGTTCGCCAGGGGTGAGTGTGTGCGTACGCCAGCTGGAGCAGTCCTTCACTCTCGGGGCTCACTGTGGGTGTCTGTGCCCTACCAAAACTGTCAAAGGGGAGCTTCAAGTATGAGGTTGGTGAACCTTATGTCCTCTATGGAGGAATAAAGTAGCAATCTCTCAGGCTATTTTAGGCTGTTAGGCCTCAATGAACAGTGTAAAGAGAAGGTGTCTTGGGGCAGGCAGCACTAGAGGATGGGAACAACCCTAATAAGAAAGAAGGCTTTAATGTTTCTTATGGCATCGTAGATGTGAAAAATGCATTAAGTAATGGAAGTAAATTGAGCAAAAACATTGTGCCTGAGTGCAATTCTGAGCCTAAATTTGAAGGTGCAATCAGGGACTGGCTCTTGGCCTCCAAGAGCAGGAGCAAACCTTTTCTGGCTTCGGAGTAGTCCATGGGTGTGGGGTCCTATTGCCCAAGTGCTACTCGGGAATGGTGACAATGATGTAGCTGATTTAGTGCATCTGCTGGAGCAAGAGAAGCTAAAAGGCCCTGTAAAGCTGTGATCAAGTTCACACAGTACTGCCTTTTCTTAAATAAGTTGCATCAGGAGGACAGGTGAGGAATTGAAATGGTCTGCGGCAAACCTGCAGTATTTATAGATGGCATGTTAAGTGGTGTGTATTTGCCTCCATCAGAGAGTTGAGTGAGGGCAAGAGGAAGCAGGAAGAGTGAAACAGCTGGGTACAGGAGGCTATTAAAACAAAAAATTGGGAAATTCTCAAGAAGTTGAAGCTGTGCTCAAAGGGAAGAGATAAAGGTTCATAAATGCTGGCAAGTCAAATACAAAAAAAAAAAAATATAGTGAGGCTAGCCAAAAGAAACGTTTTTTTTAGATATAACTTGCAAAAAGCAACCCCACTTAACATATCCCTGTTCAGACACATTGGGACTAGGGAGCTTCCCAGGGAGTCCTTACAGTCAGTAATCGGCCCAGGTGCCAAAGTGTTAGGAGTGATGTTATGTGGGATTTTGTCTTACTGGGTGTGCTTGGGGAAGAACCTGGGGATGTTCTCTGCTCTAACCTGTCTTTGACTCTGAATCCCTCACAGGCTTGAATTGACTTCTCAGTGAAAAGGTGGTGAAACACCACCACCAAATGCTGATTAACAACTTGCCAGGGTCACACAACAGTTACTTTGGAACTACAAATGTGTTGTGATTAGGTAAAACCTCCTGCTCACTGCCTACCTCAGTGCCAGAGGGCTGGAATGCAGTGAATTTGAGGCGGGTTTTTTGATTTTATGTTATTCTAGGTTATGTAGAGAGTGGCACATGTGGTGCCTCTGGAATAGGCAGAGGAGAATATTCTTTAAAAATAATAAGTTGGTGTTGACATGGAGATATGACATTGGGGAAGAGAGAATGGCTACTGTAAGGGAAGACAGACTTCACGGAGCTGTTAACTTCGAAGCCTTCAGAAGCCTGAATCTTGGAGAGGGAGAGTGCTAGTTAGTGTTACTTCACTTCTTCAATGCCTCTTGGAAATCTCAAGGCTCTTAGGGAAACTAAGCAGTCCTGGAGTAAGATTCTGGCAGGGATGAAATCGCTGACGGAGCGGAGGCAGGGCTGAGATAAGGTGGAGCTCTCTTGCAGTGGAGACAACCAGGGGAGCTGGCATGCAGGAGCAAACCATGTGGTGGTCAATGCAGTCCCACCTAATCTGGAAAAGCATGTGAGGTAACACTTCGTTGCTTGAGTAGCATCTATTACTCATATTCAAAATGATGAAGATGGGAGCATGCTGACATAGCAGACTATGTGACAAAGCAGAGCAAGACACTCGCTGAAGGCGGGCATCAAGTAGTATCTGGGAGACAGGAGCAGGAGGCAGCCTAGAGTTACGAACTAGTTGGCTCAGGGGCAGCTGCTGCCAGAGGGATGAAATCTTGGGAGAAAATGGTCTATGGTAGCTTCATGAAAGCATGAGGTAGGTGCTCAGCAGCAGCAGTGAAGAAAACAATCTTCAGAAGTGAAGGACCTAGAGAAGTGGAAAGATGGTGGCACTGCATAAATATATGGTGTGAGGGTGAGTTGCGATGCTGTGGGCTGCTTTAGTCTCCCATTTACCTTGAGAGGAACATTGTGGAGCTTGAAAATGTTTGGGAAAGGAGGAGGATGGCTTCTGCTATCAGGAACTGTTGAGTGAATTGTGATTCTTCAGGCTGGAAACAGATGGGGGTGTGAAACATGCTAAAGGTCCTTAGGATCACAACTGGTCAGGTAGTAGGTAGGGCTTGACTGTATTGAAAGAGTCAGTGAGCAAGAACTGAGGGGCATTAAGTCTGAGAAGAGAAGGTTTCGGAAAAGGTTGTGGCCGTGTGTACAGTGGTGGTGATTTCTCCCCAGAAGGTATTGCAGAGTATGCAGTTCAAGGGGTACCTAGTGAATGCCGTGGTTGGCAGCCCTCGGTTAACTTTGCTTTTGCAAAGGTACTGTCTGTGTGTTTGCACAGCCTGTAAGTGCTTAACATGTTAAGTGGGAGGTCAGTCTTGGAAAATGCTACTGGCTGCCCTGTTCTGATACCCACTTGAGAAGCCCCCTTGTAGGATGCTGTGCTAGATTATGAGGGTGGCTGGTCTGATGGCTTTTCTCCAGTTGATAAGGCCAGACCAGGCATCTATCTCACTAGCATGATGTCCTCCAAAACTTTTGGGACTCCAGAGCTTTGGTTAAAACATGCTTGTGGCCTGAATGGCAGGTATGGGGACTTGTGGATGGTTGCTAGAAATGCTAGTCATGCCTCAGAAGTCTGGTTTAAGCATTGTACGCATCTGTCTAACTTGTAGGGAATGGTTTTTACTGTTGTGTTTAAGTAAATGAGTAGTTAGGTGATCCAGTCCCCTCTCAGAGGGGTGGCTGCATCTTGCCTTCAGTTCAAGTATCACTGCAAACACCAGATTCCTTGCTGCTGTGTGCTTCTTTAGGTACAGCTGGTCCAGTACCTAAAGGGGGCCTACAGGAAAGATGGGGAGGGACTCTTTATCAGGGAGTGTAGTGATAGGACAAGGGCTAACAGTTTTAAACTGAAAGAAGGGAGATTTAGATTAGATATTAGGAAGAAATCCTTTACTTTGAGGGTGGTGAGGCACTGGAACAGGTTTCCCAGAGAAGTTGTGGATGCCCCATCCCTGGAAGTGTTCAAGGCCAGGCTGGATGGGGCTTTGAGCAACCTGGTTTAGTGGGAGGTGCCCCTGCCCAGGGCAGGGAGGGTTGGAACTAGATGGTCTTTAAGGTCTCTTCTACCCCAAACCATTCTATGATTCTACTCCCACCTGGTTTTGCCTACAGGCCTTCTGTCTCAGGGTTACTGATGCTGGCCCTGGCATCTTTGGCCAGGTCTGTAATGAAAGCTGTACCAGTTCAGGTCTTTGCAAATTTGGGGTTTGATTTGGGGTTGGTGAGGGAGGCGTTGAGGCTGACACAGAACTCATATAAAGCTTTTTCTTCCAGGCTGGCTCAAACTTGGCAAGAGGTCAATGGAAACATCACATTATGTGCCTTAACACCTAAGTGGTCTTACTGAGGCTGGTTTTGAATAACCTTGGTGCGAGCATGTGCTTGATTACCTTGACTTGTGTAATGAGTGACTACCTCTAGCTGAGCTCTTGTAACTTGCCGGGTGTGCTCAGGCTTGTCGGCCCTGGTGACAAAGTCTTTTCCTAGTAAAACAGTCGGCTGCTCTGAAGAGCCTGGTGCAGGGTGGGATGCACCTGGCAAAGTCCTGCATATGGAGCGTGTTCCTGCGTATTCTCCCACTGCCTTCCTGATGCTGAACTGAAGCAGGGACTTGCATCGTTGAACGTAAATGCCGAGTTTTTTCCCTCCTGAATTTTGTGGAATACAAAGACATCTGCTGCTAATGTTTATAATTTAATCTATTACTGGCAAAGAAGTGCTGTAGCATTCAATCAGAGTTCACGTTGAGTCTTTGAACAATTATTTTCTTGTTCCTTTACACTACCAGGCAACACTTTTGCCGAGGCTCTCCACAATGTTTTGTGTCCTATAAACAAAGGGATTTGGGAGTGCCTGCTAAAGCAAGATTAGGCCTGCGGGGCTCTTTCTCTGTAACTTGAAGATACCCGTGACTTTGTTCTGAGCTGTAATCTCATCTGCTCCTGCTGCCAGGAACAGCCAGTAGCAATTGGGTGCTCTGTCTTCTGCAGAGGCTCTTCCCTGCTCAAGTGGAGAAGAGGACTCACAGGATGGGCAGGGAAATACGTGCGCGTGTGTGTGTTTGTATGTATATATGCACACACATACAAAAGGAACAGAAGTGAGTTGATTTTGCTTTCTGTAATCAACTGATATAGTTGCTGACTGCAGCGTATGAATCAAAATGCTGCTTGGGCTCAGCTGAATGTGTTTTAACTCTAGTAAAGTGCTGTGAAGTCGGGAATGGTGTTGGAGGGTGTTGCCTTGAGAAACCTGATGTGAAGCCACTTGTACTTATAGTTCTAGCAGTCCTAGCTCCCATTTGCGATTTAAATTGCAAATATAGTAGACTGGCTTCTGAATAGGAACTTGTATGAAATGGGCACTAGTCTTGGCGGTGGTTCAGGAATTCTGTAATGCCGCTCCTACTGTACTGGAGCACCATTTTATTGCAATAAATGCTGTGACATTAACTTTGCCCGCAACATTCTTGAAACAAGCTTAAGCAGAAAGAAAATACTTCTTTTCCCATCTACTTTTTTTTTTCCAAAGGAGTTTGGAAATAGCTGAAGTTTCTTACATAACTGCGAGCACTCATTGCACATCTGTTAGGAAAGCATTTTTTTTCCAGAAGTTTGAAAACCTGTGCTGTTGTGGATAACACTAATCCTGTAATTAAGGGTTTAGAGTGATGTTGAGCCTCATCTGTACTTGCTGTTTATGGGGTTTTATTTATAGAGAACCAGCAAGTAACAGGACAGAAACAGAGAGTTCATTACTGCTTGTAATGTTCTCAATTTCTTTGCCTATTTGCTTTGCAACATTATAAATCTGGTTCTGGCTTTGTTCATCCACTGTCTTGCATAGCGAGGAAAAAATTAGTTGTCTGTCTTAGAGGAAGATGTGAGTCATATTTTTAGCTAAAAGTTCAAACCTGTTTGAGGTGAAGGGAAGATAGTGGCTTTTTCAGTGTATTCTTGTCATGCTCTGGGTAAAACCTACATAAGGAATAGTCATGTAGAGCCTGACATACCGTCTTACTTCAAAGAAAAAAAAGTTATTGTTAGATGCAGTGCTGAGCTGACAACTCAGTAGTATTTATTTTTGACCGACTACCATGTTTCCACATTACTTACCCTCTGCTACAGGTAATGCCGCAAACTTGATAGTTGCCTGTAAGCTTGGCCTGAATGTACTAAAATAGCAGAACCCTTAGTTTCCTGTACAAAGGCTTTTTTTTACAGGCTTTCATCCACGTATCAGGAGTTCTTGCAGCGTCTCATTTCTTCCCTATCCCTGTCTCCATGCTGTGGAAGTGGAGGAAGGGCTGGTAGTAACCTGGTGGATGGTGGGGGGTGTCCCCCTCCCAAAGCTTTATCTGCCAGCTTTAAGGACTTGATAACTGCTTGAACCTTGAGCCCCTTGAGAGGTGGTTCTGTCCATGGGAAGGTAAGACGCTGTAAGGTGCCTGCAGTAAGTGGGGTGCTTGACTGGGCATTGTCCTTTCTTGAGATGGTTCAAGGTGACAAGGTCAGAAGGGACTGAACAAAACGGTCCGTGTGAAATAGTGGTTAAACCTAAAATAAACTTTCCAGCTTCCCGAAGTACTGTCATGCATTGTTGTATCATGGCATGTGTTAACAAAAATTGCAATTCCTAGTTTGAAAAGCTCAAGCTTCTAATGTGTGTTTACACCAGTACCATTAGATTTAATGATTCCCTCTGCAAGCCTTCTGCTAGGAGGCCGTATCTGTGAAACCTCGGGTGTTAAAGGAAGAAAAAAAAAAAAAAAATAAAAAAAAATGCGGGCGAGATTGCTTGATAGCATGCCTCAGCGCTGAACGCTCCAAGTTCATGCTGAAGTTAGCCAAGTTCGAGGGCAGGAAGGCAGAGTGTTCCATATGGATCTGCCTCCAGGATAGATGGGGTCGTTTCTCATCTCATGGACGTAGCAACTGTCCTCTGCAGTGGTACAGATCCTTTGTCAGTTATCTCTTGTCACAAGGAAGGCTAAAAGAAAGCAGGTTGTGAAAGATAAATACTGGGACGCGCCCTTAGATGTGCTCAGAGGCAAAACCGTGTGGTTTGCAAGGGGGAGACTGGAGCAATGGAAAGGGATGGCTTTGGAGAAGGTGCTTGTCAGAGTGTGGGGCGGGGGGGGAGTCCTGCACAGGAGGCTCACTAGAGAAGGCACAGGGCTGTGTGACAAAGGAAGACAGACCAAAAAGGCTTCCCCCCTCCCCGTTGCAACAGCTGTTTTTCTCTGTTGCAACAGACAGAAAGATGCATGCAGAAGTAGAGCCTTTGAGGCAATGGGTGTGTGTTTGCATGTGATATGCAAAAAAAAAAAAAGACAAGAAGCTTTCATAGGATTAGAGGAAGAATAACCAGAGGTTTTTATCCTTGCTTAGTGTGTGTCTACTGCAGCTATAGGATAGAGGTAAGTCAAGCAGAAGTAAGATAGGAGCTGTAAGATGCTTAGTAGTACAGGGAAAAGAGAAGGCAGCCTAGCTAGCTTGAGCTGGGATGTTGGTAGCACACTTGTGCCAGGACATGCTGTTACTGGAAAATTGCTGCCACAAACTTTTCCAGTGCAAAACTTTTTCTTTAACTTCACATTTTGGTCAGATTGGTAAAAAAAAACCTGTCTTCCGAGTTCCCTTTCCTATATTTTTTACTACAGAAACATATTTCTTACATGTTTCATAAGCACACAAACCTGCTCTTCATAGTTTTGTAGGTTTTTGCACATACAAAGTGACTAAGCTTCAAGAAAACAGTTTTGTTCTTTCTGTTAAATTTCTTTTTCAGCACTGGTTAGATTTACTTAGAAATTTCCTGTATTACCCAACTCCTATGACAAAACAAGTCTGTTGGTCTCTGCTACGTTGGGAGAACACGTAGATGAAAAACCCAACAACCAGCTCTTCAGGGCATCTGCTTCCATGCAGCCTGGGAGGGGGGGCTTGCACCCCTGTCTCGGGGAGGGAAAAACACAGCTACCAAAATCACCCCAACACGGCTGCCAAAACCTTCTGGCATAGAATCAGTGGGCAGGGAGGTGGCTGCGTACCAGCCAGATTGGTCTGAGATGCTGCCAGGTCGGTGGGTGCCCGCGGGGCTGCGCTTTGCTCTTCCCCTGAGCCTGGCGATGGTGCCCAGGTCTCTCACTGTGTTGATGAAAACTTGATGTTTCAAACTACTTTCTTGCCTCCTGCTTTCAAATTGCCTTTTTTTAGTTCAGTGGTCATTGTGGGTAGGGAGAGCGCAAACTGAGAACACAAGTTTGCTTTTGTTGAACTGAGACAAAAAAGTCACTTTTTCTTGCAAGGAGGAGCTGTTTTTTTTTTTCCTGGTGTACCATGGAGAGAATTAACGCTTTAATATTAAAAATTTTTTTAGTGCTATGGAGTAGTTCACTGGCATCAAGTATTATCACTATTGTGTGATCACAGAAGTCTCTTCCGTCTCTGATAATAACATTTTTCACAAGGATGACTGCTTTCCCAAGGAGAAAACATGATGCTTATCCCTCCACCCAGCCGGAGCGAAGTCTGTTTGTTTTTTTTTTTTAAAAGGAGCCATATTAAGTACGTCAGCTCTCCCTAATGTTAACCAACCAATTTTTTTCAGAGATCATTAACTGAGCCTTCTGCTTTGCTTTGCTTGAACTTGTAAGACTATCTACACGGCTGTAGTATGGCTTAGAGTATCTTCACAATTTGAATAGTCTGGCCTTAAAGCTTTGCTGGGGGGATCGGCTCTGGGTTTAAGTTTTACAGCCCTTTGCTGTGCCCTGCTCTGTTTGCAGCACTGCCCTGAGCTCTCTGCTCGAACACTGGGGCTTGTCAAGCCACAAGTGTAGGTGGGCACAGGCAGCCGGGTGTGCTTAAGCTCAGGGCTTTGTAATTCCTGAGTTCTAGCAAAACAAGAAGAGGCTGTTGGTTTCTTCTCTTAATGCTCCAGATCTGGATGCCTATCAAAGCTGAAGACTGTTTGTTGACCCAGGAAAGTGAGTCTCAAACAGAGCAGTATTAAATACTGGGCGACTTAACTGTAGGCTAGAAGCAGTGCATGAAGTTGTCTTCCATCACTAAGCCCTTCTGGTTTTTGAACTGAGGAACCGAAGTGAGATGAGATTGCAGGGGCTTGAAGTGATGCTGTGGCAGTGAGCGCAGGTAGAGCAGCAGCCCTTCTCTCTGCCGGTCCCCCGCTTGCTCCTCTCCCTCCCCCTGGGCTGCTGCTGCAGCACAATAAATTGAAATAATAACACTGTTGTGACATACTGTGTTACTACCAAGGTTCTTCAGCAGAACTTAAAATTAGTTTGTCAGCGTAGCCCTAACAAGGAAAGCGGTAGGGATGGTGCAGGCTTTGTTCTTGGTGTGTGCTTTGTGAGTAAGGCTGTGCCTACGCACCAGCAAAGTGCCTTTCACGTAGGTCTGGAAACCTCCATTTGGGTTTGGCTCTTTATGCATTATGTATCGCTTCATCTTTTTCCCAGCTGAAACCCTGCAGCTCTTCTTTGAGTCAGGTGCCTGCTATACCAGAAATGCTGGTTTTTCTGGCATGGCTGGCTTCCTGTGTGAAATGACCCTCTCGCTTTTCTTCGCTCCTACCAGAGCCCTTTAGCTCTGCAGTTGGGATGCTTTCTGCTGAGAAGCTACAAGGGATGTACGTTCCCTTAAACCCTTGCTTAGCTCCATCCTCTTTGTCCTGTGTAAATCTTCAAAGCTTTCCTTATTTTTTTTAATAGAAGAGCAAGCCTAGGAGGTTAGGAGAGACAGCCATGGCCATCAGAGCTGTGGCAGCCCTCAGTGAGAACAAGTGAGCCCGTAGTAGGGAGAAAGGGCTCTCGGGCTCCCCGTGGGGAGAGCAGGGGGCAGTCGGGCTTGGTGTGGAAGGAGTCCGTCCATGGGTGCAGTCTGTGAGAATGCCTTCCATATTCCTACTGAAAATTAACATTTTAAAGTAAACACTTTCCAGTTTCTTGGAGGCCAGTCAAGAATGTTGTTCGCTTTTAGAAGGAACTTCTTATCAGAGAGAAGGCTTTGTTTTTCCTCTTCATGCACGCTTTGCCTGACCAAAGCTCCAGATGTTCTAAGATTATTGCTCACTCTTAAGTTTAAATTTTTAATGTCTGCTGCAATGTGTGGTATTTCTGTCCTTGTCTCACTTTTGTAGAGGTCTTTTTGAAAGTTAAATTGCCTTTAAAGAAGAGAAGGAAGAGCTGAGAAGGGCACTTTTTGGTTTCTTTCTCTTTTTTGCGTGCAAGATGACACCAGTCTTCTTTTTAAAGGGGGGAGGATTCAAAGCAAACTGTTAGCACGTGCCTTACCAGAGTGCAGTTCCCTCTTTCTTGCAACACATCTTGATGCCTTCTGCCAGATGTTTCATCCAGAAGCTAATTTATACACACAACAACTGGCTAGAAACACAGGCACCCATGTTAAGAAGAACCTGGAGGCACACAGGCAGAGATGATAATAAAATAAAACTAAATTTGATTGCATTGTTCCAGATCAGCACACAGCAACATTGCTATTTCAGCAGCCTGTGTTTTCCTGTCTGTGTGGTAACTTATTGAATTGGGTTTATCCTGTTCTGCAAGAAAGAACACTTTCTGAACTCTGTATTGCAGTACGCTGAACTCTTACCAGTCTGTTTAATACGCTAGAACTTCTATCGGGCCTTACAAGGTGCTTTTTCTTGCAATATGCTTGTCCTTCAGTGTGAAGGTTTAAGATCACTAAGCCATGCAATGTCACTGCGGTCACCCAGAATAAAAAAAATGGGTGGAGGGAGTCAGTGGAAATACTGACACTTGGCACTTTGGTAAACCTCGGGTATTTTCAGTGAAGAACAAGAATGTCATTGTTCTCATGTGGCATTGTAGTATAATATGTAAACATATCTGTCGACAAGATGCCTCATGTCAGGAACACAGTTTGTTCTTATTTTGGTATCCCTGTCCTTCTATGCTGATTCTTTGTCACTACCTCTTTAAATAAGAGCTGTATCCTGTGTTTACTTCTGATGTTGTTACTGATGCAGGGGTGAATGTATTAAATGGTGTTATTTAACCAGGCATACTTGTTCTTACAGCTTGCAGGGACAGCAGTTCTTGCAATTGGACTATGGCTTCGGTTTGATTCGCAGACCAAAAGCATCTTTGAACTGGAATCCAACAACACGACATTTTACACAGGTAAGCTAGGAGATGGCTTGGGGTGATAGATCACACTTCTGCGCCCTGATTTCCTGGCTGCTAGAAACCATCTTCCTCAAAGGTTGAAGACAAAACAGCCCAAAACAGCCTCGATGGGGCAGAGAGCAGCTTCCCCTGGCAGGTTCAGGGGCCCAGCCTCTGCTGTGAGCAGACAGCAGCAGTGTCCCACCATCAGTTTCTTGGCTCTTTATGCATTGCGCTTAATCTTTTTTCCCACCTTAGACCCTGCAGTTCCTTTTTGGGCACTGTTGGGTAAGTGTTTTGTAGTCCCAGGGACTCCTGGTAGACATGGAGGACACCTCTTCCTGATGTTTCTGACAATGATTCAGCCAAGTTTCACTCTAAACTAAATGAGTAGTCACAGATGACATCAATAACTGTTTTGGTTTTTTTCCCTAAAGTGACAAACCTAAGCTACCCAAAACCACAACTGTATTGCCTCATCTCTCATAAAGAGCGTATGTACTGTTGTCTAACTCTTACAACCCTATGTATGCTAGTTTTTACTGAACGCTATGGCAAGGATGCACAAATATCTTGCTCTATATCAGCAACTATTACAGGCAGCCTAGATCAACGTGGCTTTAGCTAGGCCAGGTGGAAGTTATTCATCAATGTTTTCTGGTCTTACAGGATTCTAGTCTGGGCTTCCCACAGGCAAAGCCTGGGACAGGTCGATTTCCAATTAGAGGATAAACACACGTTTTTGGTTTGCTATTATCATGTCTTAGAGTTCCTAATGAAATCAGAGTTTATCCAAACCGTTTGGATTTTGATCTCTACAGTCACTTTTAGGCTTGGGCAGAGGAACACATGCTTTTTTGGTTGTCATCTGTAGGGGCTCAAACACTTTTTGAAACGAAGTAGCTGAGTTTGAAGACCTCAAACAAATTCAAAGGTACCTTTCTTAACATACGTGTCTGTCATCTTTGATTTGGAGGATCCTTATACATGCATGTTTTGCATCCCTCCAGCACCTAGATCTGCCAATGCCTGTATGGCATCAGTTTTTAGCCATCCACAGTGTGGCTAGGTTGGTCTTTCTCTTGTCGAGGAAAGTGGCTCTTCTGCTGAGCTGCTTGATCTGTCACAACATCCAAACTGGTGTCTCGAGGGTCAGTACAGACCGCGTAAGGCATGTGCTGGTAGGTGCAGCTGGAGTGGCAGCCTTGTACCAGGGTAGCCTGTGCCTGCAGGGAGTACTGCTAGGAATGATGAGTTAGGCTCGTTAGAGATGGTAGCTGAGAATATTGAAATACTTGTGCGACTTCATGAAAGAGGCCACAGGCATGGGGACGACTTATCTGTGAGAAACCTTGTATGTCACCCTTGATATGCTGGTGTGGTAGCAAACTGGCTGTATCTTGCTGATGCCACGAAGATTTCCAGATGCTTTTAACTGGACCTTGGAAAGGGAACAGAAGTCTAAACTTAGCCATTGAGCTGAATATTTAACAAGTCTTATTTTGGGTAGTCTAAAACAACTCTTTCACCTCCTAAAACATGAAAGTTTTATGTTTTGATACTTAAGCTACGGGCTGAAGGCAGCAAAACAGTGAAACAAAACCTACTTGAAATCTCTGTAGGTTAAACTGAGTTTTAAGAAGTTGTTTAATAGGAATTACTGGTTTGACATGCTTTGTTTTCTGGGAGTAATTACTGACTGCAGTTTCTAATAGGAAGCAAAAGAATGTGTTAATTGGCACCTAGTAACAAAGCAAGACACCTCAAAAGCTTTCGATACTACTGAAAATAAACTGAACTAGGAGGTTCTGATGGACTCTCTTTCAAAATGGAAGAAGTTTAAGCTGGGGTGAAAAAAGTGGTGCTGGAATTTCCTGCTGATAAGAAATGTCAGACTTAATCACGTATGCTTAATCAAGTAGATGTTTATTTGGGCAGTTAATCCTATTTATTAATTAAATTAATTAAAATCCCAAGGTTGGCATCTAGAAAATATAATTTATGAATGCTTATGTATGGCTTTCTTTACATAGTATTGATTGAGTCTCTGAAGGCCAGAACCCTGTTTTTGTCTCTCTTGATAAAAATGTCATACTAATGCTACCTGCTTTATGCTGATTCTGTGTCTCATGCTTCACCAGCTCAGTAACACTTTCCTGCCATCCTTTGGGAGTAGTTTTCCTCACTATCTCTTGCTGCTCTCGCCAGCTAGCAGCTGTAATGCTTAAGCTGGCAATTCGCAAGCTTAAAAGGAGAGGATTTAGCATAATGGTGTCTTCTAGCCCAGAAACGCGTTGCCCTCTATGCTCCAACACACTTGCCATCAAATTCTGGGCAGAATGGTCTACAGGCTTAGCCATTTGGTATGGTTTGAAGGTTTGCAAGAGCAGAAAAGGCTCAGCTTCTTGTAGTTAGAGAGGCTCTCAAGTTAGGCAGCTGAAGTGTAGTCTTGTACCACTGTGACTGATGGAATAATTCAGTGTTTCCTGATGGAAAAACATCTAAACCCTTATGACAGATTATTATGATGTCTTTTAATACCGATTCTGTTAGAGCTAGCATGCTTTAAGGACTCTAAAGTTTTGATAAATCACTAGTTCCACTTGTCTCTAACTGTGGCACACTCTTCATCTGAAGTTAAGTTGATACCTCTGGCTCTGAGCCCATTTTAAAATGTGTCTTACAGTTTGACTGAGATGGCTTTATCTTGCCCATTTTCTAAAACTTGTGAAACTGCAGTAGTTGTACACAGTAACTGTTGTAAGTTGAAGTTTTTATTTATCAATACACTTCCCTGAAAGTTCTGAGATGTGTTTGCTTTGAAAACTAAGCACAACCCTTTTTTTTTTTTGCTTGGAACACCTCAGTAAAGAAACTTAAATTCTGGCAAAAGCTACAACTGCTATTTGTGGAACAACTAATTTCATACCTTGCTGCTGAGGTCTCAGCTAGCCTGTATACATGTCTCTGTTCTCCTCCCTAGGAGTTTACATCCTTATTGGAGCTGGTGCACTTATGATGCTGGTTGGTTTCTTGGGATGCTGTGGTGCGTTGCAGGAATCCCAATGTATGCTTGGCCTGGTAAGTGTTCAGAGTAGTGCTTAAATTTTTAGCAGCAAGATGAGAAAGGAAGGGAAACGTTACTGTGCAGTTAAAGGACAGCGGATGCTGATCGCTTTGGCTCCACAATGTTTAAACTCAGGGTCACCTACATAGTGCTAAAATGTTAAATATAGTTTCTATTTCTGGCCCTAAATTCAAATGTCTGTGTTGTATTTGAATACAGGATGACTTCAGGAGTTAGTGACACAGTCAGACATTGACATATCAAGGCTGGGATTATGTGTGAACACCGAACTAAAATGTTGATAAAAGTAATGCTATCTACTAAACAGTTTGTCCTGAACTCTGAAGGCTGTGCAATCTTTAATCTTTGAGACCAGAACTGTGGTATTTTATCCTTGAAACAACAAGCCTCTACTGTTCATAATAGCAGGATGAGCTCTTCTAGTTGACAACTGCGCGACAAGCCAATTATTGGAGAGCACCCTCATTGTTTTCAGACTGGAAGGGCCAGTGGAGCTTACTGGATTCGTGCACATCTGTACGCTTGTGGAACTACTCATCCAAATAACCAGAAGACTTAGTTAATAAAAGACTACTACTGTAGCCGGTGAAAGAACAAGTCCCCTTCTGTGTCATGGAAGAAGTTAATTTCATATATTTCTTGCAAAATGATGCCTCTAGCCCTTTGTTGTACTTCTGAACATATCTCTTTAAAGTGCCTTTAAATGGTAGTAGTGTTTTGGACCTTGTAGTCGATTAAACACAGATGATGCTTATTTTTATTTTATGGGATACACAACAAAGAAATGACCATTAGGTCTCTGGGAGTTGGTGGCAAGCTAGGTATTAAGTAATGACTCCTAAAGCAATAGGGGTGACAAACCAGAGAAAAGAACTAGTGTCAACTGTTGTGATCTGAGTGACATGGGCAACTTCAAAGCCTGAGTGAACAGATGATTGGTTTTAATTAACAGCGATCAAAAAGGAGGACTTCTGCTTGGAAAACGCTGCCAGGCTTTCTGACACTCCTGGGAAGAAGTGCTGACCTAGTGCAGTGTGTCCTCTTTCCTAGTCTTACCAGCGTTTCAGACCTCCAACTTGGAAACTGGTTGAGTGACAGTTCCCACAAGGCTGAATGCTGGGGACTGGACAAACTTGCGATATATAGCGTGATGCTGTTTTGTGGTGCTGTGGTCTTAATGATGTGGTCTTTCTTTTCTAGTTCTTCCTCTTCCTTTTCGTGATTTTTGCCCTTGAAATTGCTGCTGCAATCTGGGGATTTGCAAATAAAGAAAAGGTATGCTGCTCTTGAAAGTTGGCAGGGTGGTGGGATGCTGGAACGGGTTGCCTGGAGAAGTTGTGGATGACCCATCAATGGAAGTGTTCAGAGTCATGTTGGGTGGGGCTTTGAGCAATCTGATGCAGTGAAAGATGTCCCTGCCCATGGCAGGGGGATTGGACTAACTGATTTTTTTAAAGGTCCCCTCCAACCCAAACCATTCTATGGTTCTATGACTGTGCCCTCAGAAAATTAGCAGTCTACTGAAAACTATACCAGTACTCGTCAAATCTTGATTACCCAGGCAATTTGGGGGAGAGGAAGAACATGCATTCTAGGAAAAAAAAATACAAGAAATGAAACTCTAATATTTAACAATGAGACTGTAGCAGAGAAGTCAGAGTCCAAGATGCTGTGGCATGCTAGAAATGCCCTCCAGGCAGTACCTGGCTGACCTGTGAGGCAAAGTGGGCCGTCAGTGAAGCTTTACCGTTTCTAGATATAAGATAGGTCAGCTATAGGCTGAATGTTTCTGCATCTAAAATGTGACCGATCTGGGCTGTCCCCTCACAAGTAGTCAAGGCTCTGTCTTGTTTCAAAATAAGGCGCTTGGTGATCAGGGTTGCTTCTCTGCTTATATTGCACAACAGGGGTATATAGCAACTTTTGGGGCACAGAAATGAATAGGGAATACTTTTATGTAACCAATGGGCGAAGACTCAGTTCTTTCACTCCACCTAGAATATGAAGTCTTTGGAAGGGAAACTCCAAATCTTATCTGTTTAGGTGTGGCTTTTAAGGTGAGTGTACCAGTTAGGCTCACCTGTTCCGGATAAGAAATGCTGTCCGCCCTCTCTTTCTACTTGTCAAAGAGATGGATATTGTAGGTTGCAGAATTTTTAATGACTGACTTGGTCAAAACAAGTTTTCCATAATTAATACTGAGGTAAGACAGTAATACACCACAACTCTTTGCTATCTTGTAGGTTATTGAAGAGTTAAAGGACTTCTACGTGGAAACCTATGAAAAGAGATCTCAAGCAGCTGCCAGAGAAACCCTGAAAGCATTCCAGTTAGCTGTAAGTACATGGTTATACTTAAACTGGGCGGTAATGCGGCTTCTTCACACTGTTCTCCATGTCATCCAATGCCCTGTACAGCTCTAGTACCTTACTAACTAGAAGAAACCAAGGGAGTATTAGTAACAAATGGCAGACAAGATATTTTTGTATAGTATTAGGGAATTCAGTATGCTTTTTTGTCCCTTCGAACCTCTGAAATGCGTAGAACTAGTTCTTGTTTTGCTAAAACTCAGAAGCAAGCTGGGAAATTGATCTGTGGCGTTGATCCAGAGGCACCATAGTATGCATACCTGCATGTCCGTGAGGAGCTTACCTTTGTGTCTGTAAGGAGTACAAGCTGTCACCAAAATTAATGTGTATGTACTTAATGAGACTTAGCTCTTCCTTTCAGAATCTTGGCCTTTAATGTTATAAAGGCTTTTTAAAATTAGGTTTATAGCAATCATTGGGAGGACTTCTAAGCAAATTGCATAAGGTCTGTAATAAAACCTAACGTAATCTACTTATTTTTTTACCAAATAGAGTGCAAAAATAAGTATTCTTTAACCTGGTTCTCTTTTCTTGTTTTGTCTTGTAGCTAGACTGCTGTGGTCTTAAAGGAGTTCTTGAGCAGCAGTTCATGGACACCTGTCCGAAGAAGACCATGATCGAGTCGCTTTCTGTAGTGGTAAAGCATGACTTAATTCACCATCAGCTCTGCCCCATGAGTAGGAGAAACACGTTTCTGAATAAACCCTTTCAGTCCATGGGAAATTCCCACATCACGCTTAGCAACCTATCTCTAGGACTATAATCAGGCCAGTTGTGGAAAATCAACATACTGTCACTGTGGAAAGAACAAGCAGGGTCAGCAGGAAATGTGAACTTGCGCAGGAAATGTGCAGTCTGTGTGTCACTAAACTCGCTGACGTGATGGACAGCATAAGGCCAAAACTTCACCTAAAAACAAAAAAAAAAAACTCCCACAAAACAACAAACTAGAAAGCTCTGTTCTCCTGGCTGCTCCTAACACCAAAGCACCTCCCTGGTGCTGCACAGGAGCTGTTGCCTCTCCTTTTCCTTACGAGAGGGGAGAGCATGGGGTGGGAGCAAGTTTTAGCAAGGAAAAGGAAAGTTGGGGGGGTGGG
>VYZM01006908.1:27597-60196 GCA_013398915.1 Dromas ardeola
AAAAAAAAAAAAAAAAATATAAAGTAGTGGGGACTGAAATCCCAGTGAAGTGAGTGTGATGCTGTTTCCATGAGGGATGTGCTGTGAAGTTCAAGCTGAGCCCTGCCCTGTTTTCTTAAGAGCTCTGAACGCAGGTGCTTGCAAGCTTTTGCAGAGACAGCTGCCTAGAAAGCCTCCTGCTGTAGGCAACGATACAAGCAACGCAGGGGCCCTTCCCAAGTACTGCTGCACCTTTTTTCATCCTCTTTTATTTGTTTTTTTTTTTTTCACTGCCAGCTTGCTGCTGGCAGGAGGCTGGTAACGCGGAGCACCTGTGTGCTGCGTAGCCCTGGGAGCTGTGGAGGCACCAGGTGCTCCGCAGCAGAGTAAACAAGTCCCTGCCCATAAGGGACCCCCTGCGGGGCCCAGGGGTGCTCTCCCTTGGGGGGAGAGTTGCTGCTCCAGCTGAGGAACACACATGCAAGCACTAACTTAGCACAGACCAGGCTGGGTTTTGTTGGGTTTCTATGTTTAGAGGGTGGTTTATGCCTATGGCCACTGTATAATTATGATGATTATAAAATAGCCACCTCTTCAGTTTCTGCCTGTTGGCGGCTCTGAGGAAATGACCTAATTTGAACTGCCAGCACTGAGGACCTTGAACCCTACCAAAAATCATTTTTAAATGAACCTAGAACATCTAGACAGTTGCCAGACTTTGCTGGCAGTGATAAAAATAGGTTAGTGAGATTTTTCCACTGCTGGACACAGGCTTCCACATGCGTGGCTCCTACAGAATGAATCCACAAGGCAGCCATTCATGGCACGTTGAATGCTTCTCTTCTCTAGCTGCCTATTTTCGTGTTCAATAGATATTCAGGCTGCGGCTGAGAAGTGACCTTTTATGCCTTGCTCTTAACGCTGGCATTTAGTCCCTAACTTGCCACGCACCCGACTTGCCACAGTACTTCTCCTGCTCTGTCCCACGAGTCAAATCGCTCCCTTTGAAACATTAATGCGGCAGGTCCTGCTGGATAAAAGGAGTTTGTGTCTCATGATGCTGCTCCGTGGCTCTGTAGGAGGAAGGAATAGAGTGTGAGAGCGCCAGAGAAGCGGCACCACAGGACAGGTTTTTCAGCTTCGCAGTGGCGCAGCCTGATGCAAACTGCACCTTCATTTTACACAGGCACCGCCTTCGCTTGTGGAAAGACGGGGGAGTACTCAGCAGCCCTTTCCAAACCCACAGTCTCACCTCGGCTTGAGGTTTGTAATTAAAAGAATTAGCTCTAAATATCCTTGATGCTCCTCTGTCGCTGGGATTTCTTGGTTCTCGTCCTTGCCTCGGTACCTGAGCGCACGGTTATCCTCGCAGCGGAGATGCGGGGCAGAGCGAGTTCCCAGGAAGGAGGCGGACATCTCAGTATTTCAGGTTACATCCCACCATCAGCAGTGCAACAGGGGCAGGGGAGAGAGGGGGTCAGACGTCAGCAAGTCATGATTCATGACCTGGTCTACCTGTCGGCTGTTCAGGGCACAGTGTAAATGCAAACAGATGTTAAAAGTGGCAGTGGGTGTTCAATAAAGTTACTGGTTTGCATCCTTTTGTCGCTTCTAGCCACTCCTTTGTACTTCTCTGTGACTTTATTTTGCATGAGAGTAAGGACAGAAAAATATTGTTCAGGGATGCCAGTGGGGTCTGTCTCTTTTCAGATGGAGTCTGGTCCCATAAAGCCGCACAGCCCTGCTGTGCTATGGGGCAGGGTGGTTGCGCCACAGTGCTGTGGCTGCCTTTGCCAGGTGTATGAGGAGAGAAGGGGCAAAGTCCACGTTAGCCAGGACTGTGTGCCTGCCTTTGGCTGGCTTTATTAGTATAGTGAACTCGTAAAAATTTTTCTATCATCACAAGGATGAGCAGGGACCTACCTTGTGTGGTGTAAGTAGTTGGAAGAGGGAAGACTGAGTCAAGTCCCACACTCTTGACCATGCAAATCATGCTTTAATGGCAAGTGTGTGAGGTGAATGAGTGAGGCAGAAAGGGTGCCACACTGCATGCTTTAATTTTTTACACCAGAGGCTGTAAAAATCTCCAGGGTATGAGGACAGTAAAGCTTAAAGAGAACTAGGATCATAGGATCACAGAATAGTTCAATTTGGAAGGCACCTCAGGAGGTCCAACCTCCTGTTCAAAGCACGGTCAGCCATAAGGCCAGACCAAGTTACTCAGGGCTTCACCTAACCTGATCTTGAAAACCTCCAAGGATGGAAACTGTGCGGTCTCTTAGGACAACCTGGTCCACTGCTTGGCTGATGTCCTGGTGAGAAAGCTTTTCCTTATGAGTTTGAACTTACCTTGTTTCAGCCTATGCCTGTTGTCTCACCACACACCATGGTGAGGAGCCTAGCTCTGTCTTTTTGGTCATCTCACAGATACTGGAAGGCTGCCATTAGCTCCCCACTAAAGCCTTCTCTTCTTCAGGTTGAGCAAGCCCTCTAACCCCAGCATCTTCTCACAGGGCACATGCTCCATCCAGCATGCCGACCACCTTGGTTGTCCTCCACTGAGCTCACTCCAGTTTGTCAATGCCTTTCTGATACTGGGGGGGGAACGACAAAACTGGACATGATGTTTTGGATGCAGTCTAATGGGTGCTGAGAAGCTGGAGGTACTCACTTCCCTTGATCTACTGATTATGCTCCTGTTAACGCAGCCCAGAATGCTGTTGACCTTCGTCGTTGCCGGGGTGCACTCCCAGCTCATATTCAGCATGCTGCCTACACAGCCCTCACACAACTTTCCCCCTGGCGCTGGGGAAGGCCAACGGCAGAGCTGCTCCCCAGCCTGGCAGTCCCCAACCCATACTGTTGCCGTGGGTTTATTTCTTCCCAGGTGCAGGACTTTGCAATAATCTGTGCTGAATTTCATAAGGAGTCTGTTGGCCCATTCCTCCAGCCTGTCTAGCTCTCTGGACGACAGCCCTGCTCGCAAGCGTATGGACCGGTCCCCCTGCAAATATGAGGAGGGTGCACTCCGTCACCTCCTTGAGATTATTGATAAAGATGTTAAACAAGATCCCTGCAGGCACCTTCAGTGCCCCACGTACTATTGGCCTCCTGTAAAATGAATGTCTCTTTTTGCACACCTGGAAACTTGTCCCGGTTGTGGGCTACCCAAAGGTCCATTTCTGACAAAAGCAAATACACTAAATGTAGGGAAAATACCTCACCACCATTCTGGGAAAATCTTCAAGACTTATCTTCCACATAGGGCAGTTACGTGAAAGAAGTCATCACAGGCATAGCTTTTGTTCTGCTGCTTTCTGGGAACAGTCTGTGCCCTTTGGCTCTCCCTTAGGACACTCTGTCCTGTTAGTAGCCAAGGTTAGAACTATACTGATGAAAAACAATAAGCAGTTTCTTTGGTACTTCATGGGTTTGTGAAGGATAGCGTGTCCATGCTCAAGGACTTTATTGTGGAAAAAGTAAAAAACCCAAAGGTGGAAATGGGCAGAAAGCTGAGCAACCAGTAAACATGCCACTCGGCAAGTCGTTCCCATCAAGGACTGCTGATCCCACATGCCAAGGTCCACTAGAAAGAGTAAGCGTCTCCTCTTCGTGAGGGCCAGCTTGGCTCCACCCTTGACTTGGCACCGCAATTAGTAAAAGCTGATTTTCGGTGCCATCAATTCCCCTTCCTGAGCCTGTCAGCATATCTTGCGAGCTGCTTCCTCTGCTTTTCCAGCCATGTGGACGGAAGCAACCACATCCCTTCCCGAAACAGCGAGCCCCTTGCTTACTGCTGATGGCATCTCGTCACACCATGGGAGGAGCTCTGCTCCCTCTGGCTGGCTGGCAAAGGCTTACTCCCCGGGAAGATTTCTATTAAAAAGTTTAGTTTCCTTTCTATAAGCATTTTGTTTCACAATGTGTGCCACATTTATCTGTAAAATTGGCCCTGCAGCTGATACTAGCTATCCTTCCGTGCTTTTTTGTGATCAGACCTTGTTATCAGCACCTTATCGCTGCCAGAGTTCAAGTGTCTGGGCTCAAACTTTCTGTAGCACCTGCCTCGAGTTGAATGGGGTTTTTGTATGTGCTGAAGTATCAGCAAACGGAGTCCAGTTATTGCCAATGATGAGTTTAGAGGAAAAAAATGTTGTTTTGCCCATGTTTTTTAAAAAATAAATATCTAGCAACCATTTAACTGAAGTACAGCCTCTGTTTTGCAGGCAGTGCCTGAGAGTTGTAGAAGGCTTCTGTTTTTTGTTAGAGATGTGCCTATGGCATTTTAGAAAGAAAAGGAGCACCAAAGTGTAAGCTTCTGGGATAGACTTCCATCTCTATAGTCCTGCTAGACCTGGAGGTGAAGCCACCAAAATACTTGGGCACCTAAGCATGTCCCTGGGACTAACACTGCAAAGCTCAAAAGTTTTGCCTACACTTAGCCCCACATGCACCTAGAATCTGTAGATAAACATCAGGTTTTTCCTGGGATCAAGAGCTGTGCCGTAATGCAAATCAGTTTTTCTCAGCCTGGTCAGAGCTGTGTTGGGTGGCTCTTGCCTTGGGCTGTCCCCAGGAGGAGATGGCCTCAGCTGCCTCCCCAGGGAGGTCTCTCCTGTGTGGGAAGGTCTTTCCTATATGCCCACGGACATCTGTGGTGCACCTGTAGGATGGGACGTGGTCTTAATACTCCATAGGCAAATTTTCTCAAGGACATGGAAAGAGGAAGGGCCCTTCTATACACCAGACTCCCCCAGGAGCCCCTTCTCAGCCGAGGGATTGCAACCCACTATTCTCCACACCCATTTCTGTAGACGAGTGCCCAAATTACTTCTCCATGTGTTACCGTTTGCAGGCTGGGTGGAGGAGACCAGGCTTTCTCAGCCCTCTTGAGGCCCTGGTTCACCTAGGCCCACGGCAGACCCTCCGCCATCAGGTTCGTGCAGGGGTAACGCAGACTCTTCTGGAGGGAAAACCAGGGTGAGCTGAAACCTGAAAGCATCAGACCTGGCACAGCCCAACTGTAGACTGCCATGAAGCACCCAGGCTACCGAAACGTGTCCTGAGGTACCAGTCTTTCAGGCACGTCTGCAAATATCCCTCTGCTCCATTTTTTTTGCCTCTGGCGGGACAACACCCTGCAAATTTGCTGGTTTCATTCAGATTCACCTAGCCTTTTCCCCTGCCACCCCCAGGCTTCCCAATGAAATACAAACAGAATCTCTCTATCAAGACTTCAAGCAAGGCTGGTCCTTAGGGGGAGTGTGGGAACACCAGGTTGCAAGTGGAGAAGACATAAAAGGCAATCCTGGTCGGTGGTTTACCTGCCTTAACCTCCCCCAGTGCTCCCAGACCCTCCTGGCTGGGAGTCACCCGGTGCCCAGGCGTTGCCCTAACCCAGGATGCCTCGCTCAGGGCGTTTTCAAAGCTGGGGCCATCAAGGGAGGCAGACTTTTTGGATCCTTACTGGTATCCCAAGTGCCCAGCTATTCATCTCAGGAGGTGCATCCGCTGCGTAAAACCTATTGATCTGGTTTTGGGTGTCCTGGCAGGCAGCCTTGAAGTTTTATCTCTAGTCAGCCCTCCTGGTTAACTGGTTCATGTTCATTCACCCGGCTTGATACTAAATACTCCCCGGCAGACTTCACAGGACCACGCTATAAGACTCGCTGTCTTGGGTGTGCGTTGCCAAGTTCCTGTAGAAACAGCACCTGACACAACAAACAAAGGTGCCAGATGATGCAGAAACACCTTGCTGTGCTGCAGCAACGAGAGCAGGTTTTTCTCACGCCCGCACCTCCGTTGCCGTCCTGGTGTTGCAATATGCAGGACAGCTTGGTGCTCGGCGAGACGCGTGACTTTTTGCAGCTCAGTCGTGGCACTTCTCAGAGCTGAGAGAAGAGAGAGAGCAGTTCCAAGAGCATTCGTGCATTTTACACAATGACCTCTTTTATAAGGAAATACTTAGCACGGCTGGGCCTCTGCATCCCCAGGATGGTACAGGGAGGGTCACTCTCCTCCCTTTGGGACCTTTTTGATTTTCCTTGTTTTGTTTCAACAGAAAAATGAAAAAATCCCAGTGTAGCCAGTGACCTCTTTCTTCGTGCCAGTCCTCAAAGCTGCCAAGCAGCAACGGAGCTGGAGGCACTTCTCCAAAATCCTGAGGGAGGGCCCTGGCCACTGTAACCCTGAGTGGATGAGTAAGGGCCGAAGGCACCACGTTCTCCTTCCACCCCCACTCCCCATTCTGGCATCCTTTTAAAATAATGCAATCAGCCATTCCCCGTCTTTGCTGGAAGCAGCATGGAAAGCTTCCCCCAGGTGTCCTGTGCTGTGACCTGGAGCAGGATGACGGCCGAAGAGAGAACAAGGTGTGAGCGGCATCAGGGGAAACGGAGCTGAAGAGAGGGGCTGGGAAAGTAAGGGAAGGGAATAAAACTGGGGATGGAGGAAAGGGTCAGCGCTAGAAACACAGTGGGGAAGGCAAATGCAGAGCCCTGTACAGAGGTGTAAGGATAAAGACGAGCGAGAACAACAAGTTGTGGGGAACGACAGGAACGGGTAATGTCTGGGAGAAAATGTAATGGCCTGGATGTAGAGGATATCAGACTAAAAGATATAAAGGGCTCTTCTAGCTTGAACCACTGGCACTACCGAAAGGTCTATCAGCTGGCTCTTTAGCTCAAATGATGAAATCAAAGACTCCAACGTTCTGACGATCATTACGTGGCAGTTATGACCCCGCACCATGAACTGTAGCTTTTGCCTTTTATTTTTTTTAAAAAAAAAGAACAACCAAGAATAGAGAATAAATGAAATTAAGACTGCAATCTCGTGTGATGCTAGTATGAAGAGCATGGAGGAAATCTCTAATGTGCGCATGAATTGCGATACAGATCTGCAATATCTGTGCTTCCCTTTTGGCAGGAGCGCAGAGGCTCTAACGAACAAATCAAGGAGATCAAGGAAGAGAAAGAATGGTCTTGTGATGAAGATACACTGATGCTGTCCTCCTTCAGACCCAAAGTGATGTGGGGCAAGTCACACGGTTGGGCTCTTTCTGTATTCCTCATTTTCTGAGTTTACTAGATAAAGTACTTTATATGGGGTGCTGGGCCCACATGGCAGCAGCTGAAGTCTCTAAGAGCCACGGATTACAAAAAACGTCAACTCCTGAAGAATTATGCCTCTATTGCCTCAGTCCGCTGTCAGTACCTGGTTTTCACAGAACGATAGGGGTTGGAAGGGACCTCTGGAGATCATCTAGTCCAACCCCCCTGCCAGAGCAGGGTCACCTTAGAGCAGGTTGCACAGGAACACGTCCAGGTGGGTTTTGAATGTCTCCAGAGATGGAGACTCCACCACCTCTCTGGGCAGCCTGTTCCAGTGCTCTGCCACCCTCAAAGTAAAGAAGTTCCTCCTCATGTTGAGATGGAACTTCCTATACTCAAGTTTGTGCCCATTACCTCTTGTCCTGTCACTGGGCACCACTGAAAAGAGCCTGGCCCCATCCTCCTGACACCCACCCTTTAAGTATTTATAAGCATTGATAAGATTCCCCCCTCAGTCGTCTTTTTTCCAGACTGAAGAGACCCAAATCCTTCAGCCTTTCTTCATAGGAGAGGTGTTCCAGTCCCCTAATCATCTTGGTAACCCTTTGCTGTACCCTCTCCAGCAGTTCCCTGTCCTTCTTGAACGGGGAGCCCAGAACTGGACACGGTACTTTGAACTTAAACTTTTTTGTGCCTGAGCTCCAAAGCTGTGAAGTGAGAATGTAGGAGAGAATTGTTAATAATGCCCCCTGTTCCTGCAGGGTGTTATGTGAATACTTTCATGTTTGTGGGACACTGACAAACAATACTGATGAGCATCAACAAAATGCCAGATGGAAATTATTAAATACTCAGTAGGGAATTAAGATTACATGGCTTCAGCCACACACTGGCTGAAAAGACTGAAAAAATCCAAATTACTAATTACCTACTCATTGGCCGAGACAGAGGTCCTGAGCTAAAAATAGCCTTTAATTACAAGATCACGTATGCATAGGCACAAAAGAGGCTGAATAAAAGTAGCACCCTCATAGCAGCATTTCCTAATTTTTGAATGCTCAGCTCTATTAACTGAAATAATTTTCTGCATTTTATTTGAGGTGAAACATTTACACTTTTTAAAGTGCTGCTCTACCCTCTGACAGTAACCGTGCAAGGCCCCGTTGCTGCCGCCTGTCACTGCCTGCGCATCAGCTGCGCTCTGCGGAAAGTCTCTTAAGTTGGGTTTTGTTTTCTGCCTGGAAGCTCTGTTTCAAGCAGGATATTTTCCATTTTGTACCTTTTGTACAACTGCCAGTAAAAAAGTCCGAGAGAATTCCACGCGTGCCTCTGCACCCTCTCCAGATAGCAGATCCTTTTTGTGTTAGTGAAACTATGTTGTGGCTAATTTTCTGCAAATACCTTTGAGGGCAAAAGGTGCTCCTGAACCGGGAACTTACTTTAGCTGCTGATGTGCGGGCTCAGAGCGCCTCGCTCATTTTCCCCTGGCTAGGTCGGGTTTTGCAGATCCAGTAAGTGTAACAGAAACAACTCCTATTTTAGCATTTTTTCCGGCAGCATCACATTTATGCAGTCACTTTTCAGAGCAGAACAGGGAGTTCCCTCTCCTCCTCCTCCTCCTTATTTTTTTTTTAATTTTATTTTTTTTCTGTGCTTACAGTTCCTCAGCCTGTGCAGGACCGAGGGAGGGCACCGTGTCCAGCACACTTATTTACCAGGAGCTTTGCCTGCGGGAGGAGTCTTGCCCACCAGACTGGAACCTGCTCAGGCTCCAGAGCAAATGCCCCGAAAAACAGCTTTCACCAAAGCCAAGCTTGCTGGCTGGGCCATCGCCAAGATCAGCAAAAGGATGCTTTAAATCCCGATAGGACTTGGCGACCTTCCTCCGGGCTGGAGGGAAGTACCTCTCTCCTTGTTTTCGTGGATGCGGTCGTCTTCCTCTCGAAGTGCCAGCGATGCTGCTGGAGACTCTCTCCTGTGAAACAGCCAAGCATCCTCTAGCAGAGGAACGATGTTGCTGTATCTCCCCCGGCATCTGCACCCACACCTCTAGCCTGTGCGTCCCGTCCTCCCAACCGGGCTGGTCCTGGCTCGGGGCAGAAACTATTTCATTTCACAATGAATTAAGTCAGAGAGGAATGAAACCCGTTTCTCACGGTGCTCCTAATTTCGAGCCACCTTGACCAGACAACTCCTGCTATACTCACAGCAGCCAAACACAGCCCCGGGGCTTCCCACCAGGCTTCCCCCCTGCCCAGGCAGCTTCCTTCTGCCTGTTGGACCAGGCAGCGCTGCATCCCCTCCCGCTGCCCAACCCTGCCTCTTCCCACTTCACTCTCTCTTTCCCACCTTTATTCAGTGGCTTTGTAGCCACAGGAGAGAGGGGAGCTGCATGTTCCTGCAAGCATTACTCACTCTTCCCCCCACGCAGAGGCTCTCCCGTGGGAGCAGCCTGGCACCGCAGGGCAAACCTCCCCTATCGGGAGGCAGGGAGACGGGGATTCCCTTCCCGTTTCCTCCCTTTGTGTAGGCAAAGTTCAAAACAGCATTTTAAATCAGTGGAATGACTCAGTCAGGCACCTCTGGCGGGGTGGGGAGCCTAGTTTGGGGGAAAAAAGGAAAAAAAAAAAAGAGAAAAAAAAGGCAATGATTTTTGCTTTATGATACATCGGCTGCTAGTCAGTCATCTGTACACAAAGGGCTTTTCTTTCTGAGCCATTAACGAAATGAATCAGCGAAGAGCATGCCTCCAGACGCATCGGGCAGCGTTTCTCCGGAGTCACATCTCGCGGGGAGGGCACGTATTCCCCTGCCACTGCGAGGAACATTGCACAAACAGGAAGGTGCTTTACAAAATTGGAAGGTTGCTGTAAAAATAAACCGTGACCCTTCTGCAGGGAACGGCAAACAGAAATTATGGGAAACATACTACGGGCCAGCCTTTGTTGCTGCAAATGGAGGGAGTGTAAACAAGCCAGCCGGCCAAGAGGGCTGCCACCCTCTGTGGGATGGCGGGTAGCAGCCGCCTGCAGCGTCCCACAGGCCAGCCCACAGCCCTGCCGCCCCACAGCCGTGCCAGCTGTCAGCCTTCACAGGGTATTTTTGCTGTTCTGAACTCCTCTCGTCGGCCCTGGCCGGTGGAGCTGGCAGGCGTTGAGGCACAGCTCCCTTTGCCAGCCTGGCGAGCTCCCCAGAGATGTGCTCCACCACCCCCACGCTGGAGCACGGAGACGGGACTTGGGGTGGGGACCCCTCTCAATGAGGGTCTCTGAGGAAACTTTATTTTCATAGAATCATAAAATCCTCAAATAGTTTGAGTTGGAAGGGACCTTTAAATATCATCTAGTCCAACCCCCTGCAATGAGCAGGGATACCTTCAACTAGATCAGGTCACTCACAGCCCCATCCAGCCCGACCTTGAACATTTCTGGGGATGGGGGCATCTACCACCTCTCTGGGCAACCTGTTCCTGTGTTTCACCACCCTCATCGTGAAAAATTTCTTCCTTATATCTAGTCTAAATCTACCCCTCTTTTAGTTTAAGGCCATTACCCCTTGTCCTATCACAACAGGCCCTGCTAAAGAGTTTGTCCCCATCTTTCCTGTAGGCCTCCTTGAGGTACTGGAAGGCTGCTATAAGGTCTCCCTGGAGCCTTCTCTTCTCCGGGCTGAACAACCCCAACTCTCTCAGCCTGTCCTCATAGCAGAGGTGCTCCAGCCCTCTGATCATTTTTGTGGCCCTCCTCTGGACCTGCTCCAACAGGTCCATGTCTTTCCTATATTTCGGTTCCTTCTTCCCCAACAGAGGCTCAAATTAAGTAGGTGCCCAGAAGCTGTTGGCTTACAAGAAGGGCTCCCATGGCATCTGTAGAATTTCAGGCCGACCGCAGCGCTTCTCAGCGAAATGCGAAGGTGAGCTCAGAGGACTGGTGTGTAACACCTCAGCATGCCAATCCCAGCGTGAAAATCCAAAAGAGAGATTAAAAGCGGTGGCTGGCAGCTTCTTGCCCTCACTCACCCCCCTGCCATGGGGCTGCCATGGGGCTGACAGGTAGCCTGAAGCCCACAGGTCATTCATGGGATGAAAGCTGCAGGGGCACGGCTGGAGGAGATGCCAGGCAGCAGCGGCGCCAGCAGCAGGGATGTTGCATGGACACAAACACATTTATGAGCTCCAAACAAGAGGCTCTCACCACCCCTGATCACCACACATCACGATGTTTTGATTTTACGACATCTTCTGGAGCCACACGAGGTGCAAGGAGGAGCCTGGGCAGCCAGGGAGGGCGCCGAGCCCCCAGACAGGCAGGTGTGACCCCAGGCGTGAAGACGCAGGGCTGCCCAGCCCGTGGTGGTGGGTCAGGGCACAACCTGCCACTGCTTCTGTGACCCGCCTCTCACAGCGGCACGCCCAGAGGAAGGCGGGGGAAAAGAAAAAAATAAAAATTAAATAAAAATATTAAAAAATAAAGAAAGAAAATGAAAAATTAAACCCCAGCTTCCCCAAGAGGCTGGGCTGAGGAGAAGCAGATGTGTGATTTCCCTGCTAAGGTAAATAAATCTGTTGTGGTTTGGGCTGGGCTGGCCACTAAAAAGAATGACAGACGCTGTCTTTAACATCTCTCCCCTTCAGAGGAGAGGAAAGAAAATGAGAGAAAGAGAGAGAGAGAGACTTGTGAGTTGAAAAGAAACTAAGCTACTTTAATGAAATATTAATAATAAAATAATTAAAATAAAAGATAATATTAATAAGAAAATAATGAAACATATACAATATATATACAAAACTATATCAAGCTCCCAGGATGATGATCACGTCACTGGCCGGCACTGGGAAAGTCCCAGACTTTCCTGGACTGGATACTGGACTCAGTGACGGATGGGAACTGGATTCCGGATCTGGATTCGGGAATGTATGGATCGGGATCAAAGGCAGATGAACAGGCAGGGTCCTCCTCGGATGTCAGCCATTGAAGGAAGAGAGCTGACCCTTTGATCCCTCAGCTTTACACTGAGCCTGGGGCAGATGGGATGGAATACCCGTGTTGGTCAGTTTTGGGGCACCTGTCCTGTCCGCTCCTCCCTGCAGGGTGGGACCCCTCTACGCTTTTCCATTTCCGACCCTCCAACGGGGCAAATAACAAAGTTAGCTAGCCTTGGATGTTATAGGAATAAGCATAAGCAGGAGCCTCTCTGCGTACCATTCCCTGATATTAAGTATAAACACCAGCTCTTACCACTGCTTGAAGTGGACTGTCTGAAAAACACGCCCTTAATTTCAGAGGGTTAGAAGAGGCTTAACCGGAAAGTAAAATCACTGAAAAGAAAATTGGTTCTGTTTTACCTCAAACCAGGACAGGAGGAAACCACCTTCCCATAGAGGAAAGGGATACTGGTTCCCCTCCCCAAAAACGACATGGGAGGAGCTGGGGTCCCTCTCTCCCAGGACCAGAAGGCAAGGTGGACCCCAGAGGGGCACTTCGCAGGTAAAACGGGTGGCTGCTTTCTCTCTTCTTCACATTTTGCTTGACATTCCTGAAAAGAAACCAGAGGAGGAACTTCACCCCCTTGTTCTAGATGCTGTAAAAATATATATAGTAAGCAGAGAGGGCACAAGAAGCGTCCCAAGAGGGTGGCATTTATGCCTCTATATAACTGGGACCTTTAAGCTGACTTGATGGAAAATCAAACACTTTTAATTTCTCCAGCAGTATTTCTCCATCCATTTCTCCAGCGACAACCCTTAGCGGGCTGCTGTCACAGCCCTGGTCTCTGTGAAGCTTAAAGTTCAAGATTTACCAGCCCTCGTCTGATGGGCTCACGCAGGTGTGGGCGCGCGGGACACACAAGAAGAGTTGAGCGATGCGCCCCCGCGTCCCTCCACGCTGGTTCTGGGGCATCTCACGCTGTGCAGTCTCATCTGGCAGTTCTAGCATCAGCTCTGAAGGCATGATTATCATTAAGCTAATTGAGGTATCACAGGTGCTTCCATGCTTGTCAGCATTTAGCTGTGAAGATGCATGGCACCATCAGATAATGGATTTGAGGTTTTGTTTTGCTTTTTAATGTATTGTTCTTGTGCTTAGCACAGCAACGTGAAGAAAGATCAGTATTTACCGTTCAGCAGTAGATTATTTTCTCATGCTATTTGTAGCAATCTTTATAATGAGCAAACCAAAAAATACCTCGGGAATTTCAGCTGCTAAACTGAATAAATGCTGATACTTTCTGAAGTATGCCGCTTTACGGAAACTGAGAGGTCTGTAAGAAGATTTCTCTTTTTTTTTTTACTAAAACAGAAGAGTTAGTTTATGTGGTTTTATGTGCTCTCACCAACATAAAACAGGAGTTGTTGGTAGAACATAATGTTTACGTGCTGTCTAAGGCACATAGGAAAAGGTCGATATGCCAAATTTACCTGTTTATACACCAGCTATTTAGACGTAGCAGAAGATTAGCAGTCAAATTATGTTAAAATATGCAATATAGAGGATAGATATGCCTATGGGAGACTGTGTGTGTGTGTACACTGTTCGGCTAAAGGGCACACTTTGGGTAACTGGACAAAACCTTCCTTCTGTGGCTTCCTTCGTGCTTGTGACAATACCCTCACTCTCGTTTCAGTACCATTGCAACAACGGTACTGAATTAGACCAATACAAATACACGTATCCACAATTTGGCTTTCCACCTCATAAAACCTCTTAATTAATTAGGAAAAAACCAAAGTCAATACCTGATTACACACACAGCTATATCCATTTGCACCAAGTCTGACTTGCTTCGTAATTCTGACTACTTGGATTGGTACTGCTAGTTAAAATTAGGATACAGAGGCAAAACAATTCTTCACTTTGAAAGAGGAGATGCCACAGTCAAAATGCCACGGCGTTTTGAATTTTGATCCTGCCGCCCTAACCAAGTGAGCCTCTTGAGACATAACAAGCAAAAGAAATACCTAATAAAAGCCCACAGGGGCCTAAGCCCAAGGTGTCTGTGCAACATGTACCTGATCTGGGCAGGCTGGATCGATGGGCCGAGGCCAACGGTATGAGATCCAACAAGACCAAGCACCAGGGCCTGCACTTGGGTCACAACAACCCCATTCCGCGCTACAGGCTTGGGGAGGAGTGGCGGAAGAGCTGCCCAGCAGAAAAGGACCTGGGGGTGTTGGTCGACTGCCGGCTGAGTATGAGCCAGCAGTGTGCCCAGGTGGCCAAGAAGGCCAACAGCATCCTGGCCTGTATCAGGAATAGTGTGGCCAGCAGGGCTGGGGCAGCGATCATCCCCCTGTACTCAGCACTGGTGAGGCCCCACCTCAAATACTGTGTTCGGTTTTGGGCCCCCCACTACAAGACAGACACTGAGGTGCTGGAACGTGTCCAAAGAAGAGCAACGAAGCTGGTGAGGGGTCTAGAGAACAAGTCCTGTGAGGGAGGTGGCGTTGTTTAGCCTGGAGAAAAGGAGGTTGAGGGGAGACCTTACCGCTTCCTACAACTACCTGAAGGGAGGCTGTAGAGCGGTGTGGGTTGGTTACTCCCAAGTAACAAGTGATTGGACAAGAGGAAATGGCCTCAAGCTGCCCCAGGGGAGGTTTAGACTGGGTATTAGGAAAAATTTCTTCACCAAAAGGGTTATCAAGCACTGGAACAGGCTGCCCAGGGAAGAGGCTGAGTTGCCATCCCTGGAGGTATATTTAAAAGCCATGTAGACGTAATGCTGAGGGACATGGTTTAGTGGTGTTTTTGGCAGTGTTAGGTTAAGGGTTGGACTTGATGATCTTAAAGGTCTCTTCCAACCATAACGATCCTATGATTCTAATTTTACTAAAAGTAGGTTGCAGCAAGGAAAGCAGCACAATGAGTGATGAGATTCCAAGATAGTGGTGCAATGTGTATTGCAGGCGTAATAGACAAGCTCACAGAATTATCTGAGACTCTTCACCTTGGTGTGTGGCCTGGCACATGGTCAAGGGCTGTTGCTGCTCCTGCCAGTGGCAGCACCCGGCAAAAAAAAGTCCATGTAGCTGTGGAGTAGATTAACCTTGGTTCAGCTCCAGCAAAGTCACTGGAATCAGAGAAGGGATGAATCTGGCCATCCGTGTACTCTCAAGTACTCACCCTTTCCTCCAGCTGTTAACAGTGACATGAAGGAAATCTCAACTCAAAACTTCAAGCCCAATTGAACCTGGCAGATTTTAAAATTACAAGCATGGAAATGAATCAAATCATTCCCAAAGAAGCCTACATTTTATCCAAGAGCTTGAATGCAAAAGATTTTCCATTGCAAAAATTTCACTGCACTCATTCAATCTCCCAAATTTTGGGGATTGTGTCACATAGCACTTTGTGATCCTGAATGTCCAAATGACATTTTTATGGGAAATGTCGTGAGCAGAATATGCAAGCTGGCTGCATGACTGTGCCACCAAACATCATCCAAAAGACGTATTTCCGAAAATAAAAGTTTCTCACAAAACACCCTAAATTTTCTTTTCTGTAAGAGAAGGGGAAGGTAGACGCGGACAACCCGGCATGCTGCTGTTGGTTTTGTCCTTTTTATCTCCTGAAAGGGTTGTTTTTGGATCCAGGCAAGATTCATAGCCAGCCCTAGCTATGAAGAATTCTGCCGTCGCCACCACTAACAGTTTTCAGAGAGCACTTGTAATTGCAATGAAAACTCCCATTCACACCTCTTGGAAATATTGGTTTAGGCTGTTCAGCTGTGGCTGAGTGAAACAAGTGTGAACTAATGCACATTCCCCGCCAGTTCTCAGCCTGCTGCAGATAGCAATAAGCTATTGCTCTAGGAAATGAAAATGCCAGAATCTCTATACAAATCTGCAGATTCGCGATACAAATCTGTCCCTGACTATACTGCTTAGTCTTCAGCAGCCTGCAGCCACTGACAGACATAAACCAGTGTTTTACAAGATACAGGAGAAAGAAAAAGGACAGGAGCAGCAGCATTCAACTCCTGCCAGACACTCTTTATGAAATAGACCGTGGAGAAGTTGAAACAAATGACCTGACAATGCTTAACTTTGCCAGGTACAAGGGGGGCACCCAGATCACTGTAAATATCAAAATTATTCAGGCCTTGCCCAAAAGACACTGCAAGACTCAGGGTTAAACACAGAAAGTGCCAAAGAAAATGCACCTCCAGCTTCCTAAACCACCACAGTCTATCCTCACAGGGACAGGGCGAGAGCCTGACATGTGTTTTAGTCACTCCTATTACATATCCCACACATTCAGGTGGTTAAAGCTCACTTAGGAACGATGGTTCCTAGGGCCTGCAGCCATTTATTGTACCAGAGCAAACAATCTTCACTTGAGTCCTCTGTTACTGCAGCTGACGACTGATTTCAGAGACGTATTTTATCTATTTCCCAGGCTGACAGTCCCAGGTAAAGCAGAAGCCGAGACTATCACGCCAAGATTGTTTGCTCTACGCAACTACTCCTGCTAACACTGCAGCGTGATACTCCCACACTAAGATTTGAGGAATGCAAGAGAAAAGACCCAGTTATGAAACATCCTGTCAGATTAAACTGCAACACATCCCAACAGGACGCAGACATAAATGCAAGGCATACAGACATAAACCGTCCACAGTTCCTGCTAACTGAAAAAGACAGTAGAGAGCTTAACCTCTTTTGAAATAACTGAGCCACCTCAGCAATAAACTGTTGAGTCAGTCCCAGAGATGATGACCAAGTATCTCAAGAAAGCAGTACTCACCAAATATTTATCAACTACTTTGTAAAAAATTTTGAACACCACAATCCTCAGGCATTCAAATCCATCTACAATTCAAACAGGATGCTAAACCAATTAATATCTGACAGAGATCTGTTTACACTGCTGGCATTTATAGTTACAGTTTTGCTGCCATTCATTGTTACAGTTTTATATTGATTTTTGTAGTTCAAAGCTAGCAAACACCAAACCAATGCTGGACTTCCCATGACACTTCTTGCATTATCTGGAGTCCCTAAAATCTGGTGTAGCTGCTGGGGTTCCTCCTCCTGTTTTGCATACGTCTTATTCTTCCTGGGCTCTCCTCCCACATATTCCAGGATACCAGACATACCTTCTGACTCTTTCACGATCTGGAATTTCTACCTACCTATGGGACTCTGGTGCCTCTGTATCAGCTCTTTCCTGACTGTGAGCTCCTCAAGACTTGAATTCATTAAGAAGAATAAAGTCAGGAGATTTGCAAAAAAACAGAGACCAGAAGCTTTTATTGATTGAAATTTCCCTGCTTCTTTCCTCAGCAGGAAAATAATCATGGCAACAACAAAAAAAAATACAACGCAAAAAAAAAAATGCTTCTGTTGCAAATATTACTTTTCTCATCTCTCTATTTGTCTCTTCTTATTTCGCAGATTCTAAAATGGTAATGTTTCCTCTTCCTTCGTGGTTTTTTTTTTCCTCAGAGTGCAGCATCAGTCATTAGTTTCTTCTTTAGTATCTAGAGAAAAAACAGGTCCATGAGAAAATGTTATCTCACATGACACAGAACAACTTGAATTTTTTCAAATGTTTTATATTTCAAAATTAGACACACACACCCCCAAACAATATTTAAGGCATATAACACCCTTCAACAAATCTAGAATAAGGTAATTTGTTTCCAGAACATAAAACTGAAAACAGAAATCCCAACAGAAAGCTCTCCCTTCCCTTTCCTCTCTTCTTCATCAAGAACTTGCTGCCTTGAAGAGAGGTGTATATGCCTCTGTAAATCTTAGAAATGATCAGTCCTGTGTAGCCGCTCAGCTCACAACAGATGATGTCTGACAGAGGACAGAACTTTGCCATCTATTTTACTGACCTGTAAGTCCCCATTTCTAGAAATAGATGAAACTAAGAACTAGATATAGGATAATTAGACCTGTCTTGGACAGAAACCCAGAAAAAAAAAGCTCCATTCCCATTCATGCCACAGTTTTGATCCTGCATTCAGAGGAGCTACTGCTGTCTTGGAGCTTTTTTCCTTATCCCTCCCTTCTCCAAAAAAAAAAAATCATCTGGCCTTTCAGTTACCAACAATAGTCTTGCTGCTACTCTCCACTTCCTCTCTTTCAGCAAGCGATGTCAACTCTGGCTCTGCTTGGTGGTGGTGGTAATGTAAACTCTGGTCTGGTGGTGTCCCTCCCTTTTGTTTTCCAGTATGTGGCATTGATCCCAGTGTTGTTCCATTGTGCACTTGGAGAAAATATGGAGGAGAGGGCAGGCAAGGCGTCTGAGTGTAGGAAATCTGCTCTGTGAAGTACTGTCCTCCTGCTGTGCTGGAAAGTGGCATTCGTGGGTGTAACTGATGCGAGAATGGAGCTCCCTGCATGTAGAAATCATGCCAGGAGACAGCTTGATAGGCAGTGGTGCCTGCTAGGGAAAAAGCAAGAAAGAAAAGACAAAATAATGAAAATAAGGAAAGGAGGATTAAAACCATATTTATGTAAAAACGTGTATGTTGTGCTTAAGACAGCACGCGCAGTACAAATGCAGAATTACAGTTATGCCTTAATGGTTACTGCGATAGAGCAGACATCACACACATATGAAGGTTAACTTTGTTGTTTACATTGCAGTGTATTAATCCAGAACATCATTATGAGGAGGAAAAACTTCAGAAGTTCATAGCATTCTTATAATCTGAAAAACGTGATGTAACTTCAGCACAGACGCTGAGTGTATGTAATGATATTAGAGATACACACCTCCCAATTTTTTTACTCCACTCCTATTTTCCAAGTTAGCTCTGCAAAGCATAAACTGGATGCTTAATCTTCACTTTCCTTTATTAAAGGATGCAATCCAGGAAGCAGGAATGTTTTTTAATTAATATCTATAATTCAACTGAAGTGCTCACTTGCTTATATGCTGAAATAAGAATTATGGGTGTGTCTACACTGACAGATTGGTTCCCTCCCCACTGCACTTTCTTGGAAGTCCAGGCCCTGGTTGTCCACACTGAGTAACAGCCATAGGATCCCTCCCTTGAACATGAATATGGAATAAAAGGCCATCAACTCTGCCTCCGTTTCTTAACAATCCTCCAACTTTATTAGTCCTAACAAGGCTTGCACATTTACACATCCCTTTTATGCTTGCACGACATGCCCCAAGGCATGCAACACACACTTCTGGCATCACGCTATAAAAACATTAATTTGGTGGGCTAGGACGCAGCCCTCTCATTAGCTCTGGCATTTCAAACTGAAAAAACACAGAAAATGACAATTATGCCTTACAACCAGAGAGGAGAACCAGGCCAAGTGTGCTGATAGCATGGGTGCTGCCAACCTATTCTGGAGAATGTTAGCCATGAACAGTATGAACATGAGCCAGCTTGCACCCATCAGCCTGTGAGTCAGACTTCTCTCCCTGACAAGGTCCACAAAAACAGTACAAAAACAGGAGCAGCATCTGTGGTCTGAAAACTCTATTCTCTTATGTGATAAGAGCAGAGATGTATTTTTTAGACTGTGAGCTTAATTTAACAAACCTGACAGTCCAAAGAAATAAACTGCAACAGTTGATCTTTTGGTTGTACTTGGGCTTGAACAACTTCAAAACATAAATAATTCTCTGACACAAAACAAGAAGACCGACAATGCCATTTTTACCTAGTTACATTTTAGAAAATTATGCTCAAGTGCTTTAATCTAAGTGGTATTGCAAATTCATGTCAGAAGAAGAAGAAAGAAGCTATATCCATACTCTGTTGGCTTCTGACTCTCTTCTTCTGCACTACCCTAAGATACATAACATTTCTTTCAAAGTGGTTTCTGCAGAAGCCCAGGCGAGTTAGAAGCCTGTTTTTCTCACTGTCTCCAACTATTCCATTTGCTGTGGTGCCTTTTTCACTTTGCACCCTTGACCCCCACCCACATATACCAAAGGCATGTTAGTTTGCACAACAGTACACTGCCAAAAAAGAAAAGTTAGATGTCCATTCCAGACAAAACCATTGCACTACCTGACATAATTGCATGGTAACACTCTCTCCCACATGCAGCCTACGTTGTAACTTTTGATTCAAATTAATGGGTCACTCAGCACTTTTAAAAAAAGGCATACAAGAAATTAAAAAGAAAGAAAAAAAAAAGGGCAGCATATACATATATTTGTGCATGTATATGCACATTCCTTCTTTCTGTCACAGTTGTCAGGATGAGCAGTAGTTTTACTGAATGTTACAGGGTATTGTTTAGTTGCTCCAGAGAAGTGGGATGCCAAAAGATTTCAGAAATTTACCCAAGTTTCCACTCGGCTGCTGTAACGAGAGCTGTCCCCCCATGTGGTTTTGTACGTAGCCTTGTGTGACTCCTGCTGCCCCACAGGTTACAACTCCACTGTTACCAGGTAAGGCGAGGAAAGCCGTATGGGACTCAGTGGGTGCTGTAGGAGCTAGGCTGACACTGGAGAGCACACTGCTGGCCAGGTGACCTGGCAGATGGTGGAACTGGGAGAGCTGGTGCTGCTGGGGATATTGGGGCAGCTGGTAAATTCCACCCTGGTTGCTGTACTGACAGTATGTGGTCTCTAGGTTGCCTGCCAACTCCAGCTGCTCAGGGTAATTGCAGGAGACTGGTGAACTCAAACTGCAGAGAGCAAGAAGAGAAGCAATTCAGAGATTAAAGTAAGGTCAACAGCTACAGCAACCTGTACAAGAAACAACTGTTACACCTTCCCGTTGACAGCCTCTCCAACCCTGATCTGACTCCAGCCCTTCCTCCCAAATGCCAGGCACAGGACAAGGCCAACAGAAACCACTTGAGCCAAGTGCTTTCACAGCAGATTTCTTTAACAATGCGTATTAGTGGGGATTACCTTTCCTTCAATTATTCCCACTCTCCAAATCACACCCCACCCTCTCTCAAGGATTCCTTTCCACTCTGCTTCTGAACCCCACTTTCACATGACAGACATGCAACTCTGAAGGCGCTCCGATTAAAGGTATCGCTTTTCTGATAGCAGATGCCCTGTCCTACTATGCCCATTTAAAGGACATTCTCACTCCCACACCTAACTTCTCATTTATGCTCCCACCTATTTCCTTGTCCCATGTCCCACCTTCAACCTCCCAAGGCTTCTACCAGGGTTCACATTTTTCATCTCCTTCAAAGACAATCACATCTGTTCCTACCCTTGATTCTGGATGCTGTAAGTGAAGGCCGCCCTGGAGCCATTTTCCTGACTGGACAAGCTGCATTCACTGTTGGGAGAGTCCAGCATCAAGGGAACAATATGATTCTGGGGGTTGAAGGACACACTGAGAGGTAGGCTGGCCCTGCGGATGGGTGGAGGGCTCGGAAGACTAGGGAAGCACTCCGTTCCACTGGAACTAAGGCTGAGCTGTGGTAACGCCTTTGTCTGGACTGCTTCACAAGATGCCACCATTCCTGCCGCTGAAGGGACTGTGAACAAAAAGAAGAGACTGTCATAGCATGCTGTCATATTGAAAATTAAAAGGAGCAAGCAGAGGAAATGACAAAAGTGGCAGAACAAAAAAGCAAGATGTCAGTGAAAGAGTGGAGGTTAACTGATGGGAATAAAAGTAAACAAGTACCAGCATTGCTGCTGGGAAGCAAAAGGGAGTAGTAGCAAGCTCTCTGGAACAGAGGATGATGTTTATTGGTTAAATAAAATTACCTTCATGATTTCAGTCTCTGCATACAGGATTTATTCAGCTCTCAAGAAGGCAGCCAAATGAAGCAAAGTACTTCCTGGAAGAAAGCCAGGAACAATCCCCCAGCCATCTTCCATCTCTACTGTCCTCTGGGAAGAGTGTGCTGCACAGATTACCCTTTTGAAAAATTTAACTGTGGTTTGAAAGAAACAAAAATGTGCCTTTAGAGATTTGCTGTGTAGGCCATTTTTCAACCAAATTTTCACTCCTGGTTTGGTCTCTGATGAGCCATGCCAAAAAAAATGAAAAAATGCAGAGATGTCAGCTGAAGGGTCTTGGGAAAAAGAGGCTGGGAGATGGAAAAGCAACCATTTGGTTGCTAGAATCTTGTTTGGTGACCTGTCTCCTCAGTCACTGCTGGAAAAGGAGAGAGCAACAGTTTCCTAAAGAACAGCCTCTGTGGAAAGAGGACAATATAGGAAATGAAAAGGTCAGAATCATGTATCCTGGTGATCCAGAATAGCAAGTATACACATTCAAGAACCTTGCACATAATGCAACGGAACAAGATTCTCTTTTATTATGCCAAATAGCCAATGATTTCTCTCTCGAGAAGTGCAACCATAAGGTGTGCATGACACAATTTGAAATGATTTTTCAAGTCTAGTTAGGCTGAACCAGCTCAAGGATGAGGCAGATATGAGACCGTATCACTGGCTGTTCAGGTAAAGTTGGTATACTCCCACACATTGTAAAGTATTCAGGGAAAGCTAGCAGCATGGATAGTTTACAGTTGTACTTCGCCCTTGCAGGCATACAGAGTAACATCAAATGTACTCCACCAGGTGTAATTCAAAGGCCTTAAACATGAAACCTCAAAATAAAGCAGCCAGCAAGCATGAGCTACCTTTAGAGAATTTTGGTATGCATGCCCAGAGAGCTGATAAGGAGATTCTATTTCAACACCTTGCAGCACCATTTCTCAGATTTCCCAGTGTGCTGTGCAATTGTGCCTATCATTGCATCTGCCCACATTCAGGTTTTTTTCAACGTCTGCAACTTAGGAAAGAAGGAGTCCTGACGTTTCAATGAAAACTTGAATAGCCCCAAATTGGGGCTCATTTACAAAACTAGAGCAAATCTTGGATGGCATCTCTAAAGCATTCACATGCCCAGGCAATTCTCAGCGGTTTATTTTTTCTATTTGAACATACTACTTCTACATGTCAGGCAGCATCTATGATGTATCTGTCACACTCCTGGTTTTTGACACAGCACAGATCTAGTCCCACACAACAAAGCACTGGTCAAGACAACATTTAGTTTACTTGCAAGTCAAAATGGCTTAGCCAGAAGTGAAGCTGAAGATCTCTTCTGATTTTTTAAAACCTTAATTTGGACTGGTTCTCCTAACCATTCTGTCCCAGAATGTAGCAGTTCACAAAAACATTATGATAAGGCAGCACAACTTACCTGAAAAACAGTCTATACCCTGATAAAGCTTTAGTTCAATAATGACAGTAGTACTAGATATTCTGCAGATGTCCTTAGTCTTGCTCAGGATGAATACACGCAGATTTAACAACATAGTCCACGAAATCACTTCTAAACTCACCTACTAAGAATTAAGTTCTGTTTTTTGAAATATACGCAACACTTAGTGCGGATAATCTTTGTGGATCATGGCAATAGGACCCTCAGGCAATGGGAATAGTGAAGACAGCACTCTCGGCCTCCAAAGAGCTGGTTCGGCCTTTTCTAAAGTTTCCTCTCATTCTTTTCTAAGAAAGCCACTGAATTTGTATCTTCTGAATAAAGCCACAAATGCAGTAAGAATAAACAATTCCCAATGAAGTAATATCTGCTAAACCTGATACTATATTTACAGAAGATTCCATCATCTTCTTCAATGATGAATTCAGATCACTGGCTTGAGATAATACTTACATTTTACAATTCTGTTGCTCTTCCTGACATTGATGTAGAGAGTTATCCTCAGAAGGCTTGCCAGTGAACATGGGAATGTAACAGTAGCATTTTTTGTTTATCACTTCCACTATTTCTGTTTTTTTCCAGTCCATGAGACAACCTTGGGAATTTCTGGAGAACGATTTAATAATTTGCAGCTTCAGATCTCTGAACCAGTCCTGGCGCTACACTTGTCTTAACTCAAGAATGGCTATTGTAATTCTTCAGATACACAGCTGTCTTCCCCCTACTATAGCTGCTTCTTCAACATTCTAACAGAGTTAAGAGACCCACTCTTTAATGCAAATAACTTCCAATGAATGGGACAGAGTCTTAAAATAACAAAAATGGATCTGTATACTTCTGTTGGGATGACTGTCATTTCAATCTTTTACCAGTCTTGAAGGAGACTGAAGCCTATTCTAGAGAGGTATCTATGAACTTACAGTAGGGCATGGTTTCAACTGTGGTTTCCACTTGGAAACATGGTTTTCAAATGTTCTAGGAAGCTGCTTTCACCGTTGTCAACAGACCAGATCACATGTACAAGATTCATGACCCGAGTGACATCCATGTGCATAGAAGCCCTTCCTCTTGACACCAGCCATACACGACTTTCTTAGTCAAGCACTTATTATGTTGACTCTAAAAGGCCTTGACATGAGATGCCCGCAATGATTAATTAACAGTTAACTATGAGACACAGTTAACTATGAGACTGCTTGCAGACTGTTTAGTACGCCAGAGACCATGATTCTAACCGTTTAACAAGCCCAGTGTTGGGCACAATGCAGCTGATGTCGTTTACAGGCTGAGCAACCAGTCTAACCTCAGATGGTCTACTTGCTAGGGCTGCTTTCTCAAGCATCAAATCAAGAGTTCAGCAAAAGGCTCTATTACTACAAGTGTCTACGTCATAAACTATCCAATCAAGTTTCTTTAAATGAAATATGCCTGTGTAATTGCAGCATTTACAAGAACATTAAAGGCCATCATAAAGTTTTTCATAGATATGTTCTCTTCTTGAAATTATGAGAAAACACATTTCTGTTGTAAATGACATCTTGAAAGTAGACAAAATATTGATTAAACTTAGGAGCAATGGCGTTCTTTATTTAATGGGCTGAAAATCTGTAAACCAACTTCAGTCTCTAACTGCATTGCTTTGAGAAGTCTGTCAGACAGTTCTTCTGTATTTTCAGTAGGCCAGGACCTACCACTCGTTTAAAAGGCATGACCCGTGCTTGCTGTGTCAGCTACACATCACCAGCTTCAAAATAATTTGTTCAAAAGCCAATCCTATAAATGAAATCATTAGAGCTTGTCATTTATTTACCGTTCTTTGACAGATCGCATCCAATTTCATCCAATTGCTCCCAAGATTTCCATTTTAATCCCATCTCTGCCACTGAATAATCACCTTGCTATTTGCATAACAGCTACCAGTATAGGCTGGGCTCCTGACACGTGTCCTCAGCAAGACAGACACATGAAACAAAATTATTTTCTGCAAGACCACCAGTGGGGCAGAAAAATCTTCTCCCACAAACCAGAGGCATAGAAAGTAAATTTTGTTTCTAAAGGGTGAACTCTAAAGAAAACTTAAGCCAATCTTTTAAGTCAGTGAATCACAGATATGTATCTGTAAGAAATCTCAGAAAAACAAGAAAAACTTCAAATAACTACAAACGTCAAAAAAACCCCTCCATTATTTTAAAGCAAGCTGTCTAGCAAAAGTATTAAAAAACAATTCTAAGATCAAAGCAAGCTCAAGATTGAATTTTTAAAGCACAAAAGGCTCTTATAGCAAGTAGTGTGGCTAATATCAAAATCAGAAGCCATAACTGCCAGCAAGGTAGAATATATCTCAAAATACAACTTGCTGGCATTTTTAATCAGCTTGTTTGGAGAACTGTACAAAACAGTGGAACATAAAAAAATAAAGAACCCGCAAGCCAACAGTCAGTCGGAACTACTGGCTAGAGCAAGGAAAAACAATGGAAAAGGCAGTACTCAACACTCTCCAGTGGTGTCAGGTAACAGATCCTACCATTTTCAAGAGACACTCACGAGTCATTTGCTCATCCTGCTGAAAGTGGTTAAACACACTCCTACCAAGGAAAGCACCTGAATAGCCACTCCAGTAGGCCACAATCTCTGGGTACAACTGCACCACTACGCACAGGTCACAAATTATTTTGCTGAAACTTGTCATAAGCGGTTTTCACAAGGGCCACTTCTATTAAGCAATTGTTTTTGCCTTGTAAATTGATGACCTTTTTTGTAGGAATGTAATTTTTAAGACTTCCACCTTCCATCAAATTTGATTAAACACATTTGGAAGGCAGGGTAGGCTTCATAAACAAAGTGAGTGCGTGGCTCATTACACACACCATATTCCTCCCCTCCCTCAGGAAACCAGGTTAAAGCAATCACCAAAGCTCACAGTTTGTGTGCATTAGCAGAGCGTGCCTCTTTTCTGAAAAGTGATTTAGAAAAGGTACTTTTTTTTTCCAAACAGATCTGTATCTGGGAAGTATTTACCAGCTTTCGATGACACAAATAGATTTCGTTACTTCTTGCCCAGCGGGATTTAAAGAGAACAAGGGGAAGCTTGTTCCCACACACAGATGTAGCAGAATGAAGTACATTCTTATCTTCACCATCCATAACACTGAAGATACAGACGTTTCAGACGAGAAAAGGAAGCACATTTCATAAAGGCTAGATGCATACATGGTCAATGCAATAGGTGGCAGTCAGCAGCAAGTTCAAAGGATTCAAGGAGTAAAAACTCAGCTATATTTATTGTTCATTTTCTCACATACCCAGTCCACTCTCAGGGCCATTCACTTGCCCTTTTTCTTCCTTACACATTGTACAAAGAATTCAGATGGGACATTTCTTTCCTATCAGAAAGATTGCCCATGTTTCCCACATGGACAACTGCATCCCAGTGTGCAGATTCCCCAGAAAGAAATTGCTCAATACAGAAAGATGACAAGATCACATCCCTGAATGAAACTTTCTATTTCTAACAGACATAGTCTCTCTTGACTAAATAGCATGTCTGCAGATGTACTTTAGGAACCAGGAAAGTTCTGAATACAAGTGTAGAAATATGAGGCTATTTTGTTTGTTTCCTTTAAATTAATTATTTTGCAAAATCTTGGTCTTTATCTAATTAAATACGGGGCTCAACAGACTGACAAACTTTATCATTCTGGAAAGTGGTGAATTATTCAAACACTTTGACCATGTTTACTGTGCTGCAAGAAGTGGAAAAACTGGAACTAACTGAATTACAGTCATATTGGTTAAACAGCTTATAGGCTTGACTAAAGTAGTCCTTGCCTTGAGACTATGACAGGCAATTTTAAATGACAGAAGTGCTAAATTACGGTAGCAAGAAAGCACCTCAATTAAGTACTTTTAGCATACATATCTATTTATTAGTATTCTAAGCTTATTGACACAATCTTATAGTTGCTTTCTACCAAAATACTTTTAAGGTATCAGCACTATTAAAAATGCATTAAAGTCTTTGAGTCATTATTAGAAAATGACTTGCACAGAACTGCTGTTGATACTGATAATCCTGTATGTTTAGAATACAATGAGGGGGCAGAAATGATAGCATGAAATTCAAAAGAATGAATGACACTGGGAAGCAGGAAAATACGAACAGTACCACATGTCAGCACACCTACTGCTTGGGATATCCATGCCTAAGGAAGTGGTGAAGTCATAGAACAGACAGAACACAACAGAATAGAATAGGTTGGAGGGGACCTTTCAGATTATCTAGTCCAACCATCAACCTAACGCTGACAAAAACCATCACTAAACCATATCACTAAGTACTACATCTACTTATCTTTTAAATACCTCCACGGATGGTGCCTCAACCACTTCCCTGAGCAGCCTGTTCCAATGCTTAATAACCCTTTCAGTATAAAAATTTTTCCTAATATCCAATCTGAACATACCCTAGTGCAACTTGAGGCCATTTCCTCTTGTCCTATCACCTGTTACTTGGGAGTCCTCATCACTTTGGAAATATTTACAAGTTGTGCCAACTTGGAAACGTAAACATAGGTAGGAAATGCTTTAGGGAACATTCTTGACTCTAGGGAATGCTCTGATACTCCACACATGAATACACAATTGAACAAATCCTGTCTCTTTGGTTGCCATCAATCTTTAAAGTCTAAATGCAGCTCAGGTAGAAAACTGGTCAAACAGCACACCCCACTGACTCTCAACAACACTGCAACAGCAAATAAATTAAGCTGTATGCTTCATAAATAACTCAACTAGTCTCACTCCCTCAAGGTCTTGCACAAAATAGAAAACTGCACTGGCTGAAAAAGTCAAAGAACCTCCTTTGGAGATTTAAAGGTATGGGAGCACCTAAGGGAGGCTCTACAACCCAACTGTTTATACAATGCACCTTCCTCACACAGCTCACTTGACTCCAGGTTGTAGCCAGAACGTTACAGCCTAAACCAGAACATGGGATGTATGTATCTGCCACGAAGTGCATAATAACCAGAATAATACTTTCATCCTCATTCAGAGAGGCAGTACCAGTGTCAAACGGCTATTATGAAAGAATGCCCCAATCACATATCCTTACGAAGTCATATTCAGATTTCTTTGCTTGCTTGTGCTAGGGCACAAATAAGGACTGTAAACTTAGCTCTAACATTAGCACGGAGGTAGCACTGTGCTGGTGCATAAGTGGTAGATACCTGATTGGCAGAGAGCTGTTAAACCTGGTGTCACTTTTTGTATTGCTGGCGTAGGGCTCTCACATGACCTTCCCCAAAGCGTTTGGGAACCTACCAGCACCACCAGCTAATGCTGCACTCATGCATAATACTTGTGCTGATAGGGGTCTCACCTGAGGAGGAGGCAAGTGGTGCAGCACGTCCACTGAGCAGGCTGGAGTGGTTCCCAGCTGTAGTGTCTACACCCAGCATGGCAGGCTGGTCATGAGAAATGTCAGGCAATGGAGCCATGCCCAGAAGAAGTGTCCTGGAGGTATACATAAAGGGTATGAGCATGGACCAGAGGACAAGACATTATGACAAAGTATACACTTTTCTAACTGTCCTACAATGGGTAAATCCTAGATCACTAGCAGGTGGAAAGGGAATGCACTGGATGACTTATGAGTGCAAGGAGAAACAGTGCAAGGGATGCTGTATCAGCAGTATTGGGGGAAGCATCCCCAGGTCACTAGTGCGGAAAGGACAGGCAGCAGAGACAGTGCAATGAAGTCAGTAAGGTGGTCTCCAATCTTTCATTTAATTTTTCTCTTTTCATTCTGTTTTCTTCACAGGAAGACTATCACTCCAGATTGCCATAAACACCTCCCTGTGGAGATTAATTTCTTCCTTCACTCCCTCCCTCCCCCTTAAAAGGCCGTCTATCCCCTCACAGAATCACAGAATGGTTCAGGTTGGAAGGGACCTTAAAGATCATCTAGGTGCAAGCCCCCTGCCCTGGGCAGAGACACCTCCCACTAGATCAGGCTCCTCAAAGCCTCATCCAGCCTGGTCTTGAACAGCTCCAGGGATGGGGCATCCACAACTTCCCTGGGCAACCTGTTCCAAACTCCCTTCCCCCACTCCCCAAAATATGTCCCCTGCTTATCTATGAAAGTCACTAGCTTGTATTTCTTCAAAGAAGCCCATGACTTTGTAAGACTGATCTAAGCAAGCAGTATTTCCATTGCCAAGTGAAAATCCATGGAAATGGAAAACGATGGTGGGAGAAGGACTGGGATAAAAGAATTCCCAACTGCACAAAAAGTGCCTGGACAATGCATTCACAGAAACTAAAAATGAATAGGTGATTCCACAGACCTTTGTATCTCATCCCTTGCTCTCTACGTGACTTCAGCCAGAGCAACTTCAACAGTTTCATTTCAAAACAGTGCTACAGGTTAATCAAAAGCACTTTTAAGAGGATCCACTACAATTTGACAGAAATCTGACAGGCTACCGAGGTCCAACTCAGTAGGCAGCTCTCCATAGCTTAAATGTAAAGGGGAAATGGCAAAGGAATATAGTGAATTTATTAGGTATCTATTGTGGAGAAATGAGAGAACAGATTAAGTCCCTCACCCATAAACATCTGACTCAAAGGGGGCTGACAGAGCTGATGATGTTGGATGTTTTTTGTTGCCTTTCACACTCAACTTCTCCAATTTCCGCCACTTTGCCCTGCGATTCTGAAACCAGACCTGATAAATAGAAAGAAAGGATGCATTTAGAGAGGAAACCATCTACACATAGGGACACAGGCAACGACTCAGCAATGACTGCCTCCACAAATCACCAGGTGAGGTCAGAAACCTTTCTTCCATAGAATCTGCAAGATTCATTGCAAACAGAGAGAAGAATAACAGCAGAAAGATACCCCCAAACACCAGTTTCCTTAGTTGCCCATGATCTTCAAGATAAATGAGATTAACTGCAATCCCCTTAGCCTCTTTTACCTACCCATTGTGTGTCTCATCTTAGGAAACGGGAAGAGATGGAGTACGCAACCAAAGACTCCACTGCCATTTTGGGTGAGGTAGTTGATTGTGCAGTGTCCATCCCTGTGAGCTCTCTTCTGTCTCTTGTCACCAGTGGCAGGTGCAGCCTCTATACCCTTACTCATGAGCTACTCTATTCTTCCTACTCAAGCTCCTCCTCCCTCCCCCAGTCCACCTCCGTTAATTTTCTGCAGAGAACCCACAGTCAGCACGGTTAACCGCACAGGCGTTACCATGATACGCTGTGGCGTTACACCAACCACAGCTGCGATCTCCCTCCTCTTCTCATTGTCGGGGTAGTGGTCTTCCTGGAACATCTTCTCCAACTCTTCTAGCTGCTCTAGAAATGATGCATTGTTCAGAGAGAGAGAGAGAGATGGTGAGTATGTGATAAGAAAACAAAACCAAAAAAACACAAAAGAAACAGAACAGGGGGAAACCAAAACAGAATACTTTTTACTATATTTAGAAATACGTGAACGGCATAAGAGTTTGGGGTTTTTTTTTTTTTTTTTTTTTTTTAAGTAAACCACAAAAATAAATAAAAATCTTCTTCTACAGTAAAACAAAGAACATTGCTAGCGATGCTTCAAACATAAGGCACTCAGCAACTTTTATTTGAAGAAGTCTTCACACATCTAATAGCATCAAATGCATTGCAATACCAGTGAGGGCAGTTTAGCACCTCCATGCTGTGCCTTCAGCATGGTGAAGGAAACATCAACGCCATTGGCACTACAAGTGTCACTGTCTGCCAGTGGGTTCCCTGGTATCTACCTGCACTATAGAAGGTGCGTGACTTCTTCCTGACTGGTGGTAGAATTTCTGGATTCTCAAGGATCTCTTTTTTTCCCTTGGTTCCATCATGGCTCCTTCTGGATTCCGGAACTGAAGGCACTTTGTAGGATTGCTGAGCCGCAGCATTGGCTGAAGCGCATTTGGATGATCGGTGAGTAGCAGGGCCACACACATCCTGCCTGAAGAGGTCTCCAGGTATTCCACTAGATGCTTTCTCAGGGCATGTTCCACTTCTGAGGTTACTTTTTTTCTTCTTTGCCTCCTTTTCAATCCCATCAGAGTAATAGCTCTCACATTCTTCACGTGACCCTGACTGACCTTTGGGCTCCTGTGCAAATTCAACCACAGAAAGTGGGGTCACAGCCTTCACGTCACTGAGGAAACTTGACAGTCGCCCACACACTGAGGCAAGGTCGAGCTGGCTGTCAGGAGCCACTGAGTCTTGGGAAGTTGACCCAGTTGCCTGCAGGGTGCAATATCTTCCATCTTCCTCCACCTTATTTACAGGGCTGATCCTATCTTCTGTTCCCAAGGTACCCTCAACTTCTTCATTTATAGGTGTGCTTTGGAATGCAGATAGTACACTGCTCCCCGTACCATGCCCACTGACGGCATCAGCACCTACCACAAAGTGCTTGGTATTCAGTGATGTCGTCTCCTTCTCATCCTTGCACTCTACAAGGAAAAAATTAAAAACAACACCCTACAGATGTACCTGGATGTCGTGAGAAAAAGGGTATGCCTGGAATAGAAGTTTCAGTTATGGGGGAAGGAAAACACTACACAATGAAACCCAACAGTGAAAAGAACTAGAGAGTTCAAAATAAAGACTGCCACAAAAGAGTGCTGCTAGGAAAGCAACAGCAAAGAATGAGATATGGTCGACATGGAGATATTCAAACATCTGAGATGAGAAAAGCCTTATTTTGAGAATGAAGATGCCTGCAAAAACAACCAACTGTAAACAATAGGAAGAATTAAATCTAGACACAGAGAATAAAGGGAAGGTTATGTATTACAAATACAGTAGTGGGAAAACAGCACTGGGGATAACAAAGGTCTTCGGAATATGGAACAGAACAAAAATCAATGACTCATCAAAACACTAAGTGTCACCTTATTAAAATGAGCAAACAAAAAATACAAGCAAAATTCTCGTCTACTGTGTCAGCAGTGATTATCTGACAAATGACATCACTTTTTGATTTATGGAGGTTTCTGTTTCTATCATACTCAAACTGATGAAGCAAAACCCTAATTAATTGTACAAACTTCTAATAACTGCCTTAAATTAGTTTTCTGCAGCTTCAGCCACACTTATGAATGACAGACTTTACAAGATAAGTAATGAAATAGCTGGCTGAGGACAAAAATAGGTGAAGAAGTCTGACCAAGTTGAACAAAAAGCATAAACTGCATTACAATAAGAGAAATTTAATAGTAGAAGACAGGTGAGAAAGGACACAGCAAGAGAAATAATTAAAATAGGCAACAGAAGCATTATACTTTCCCAGCTGGCATATACATTTCCAAAAGAAGAAAAAAGAAAATCCGCTGATTGTCTCAGAATGTGAATCTGTGTGATTGCTGCTACTTAAAAAAAAAAAAA
>VYZM01006908.1:62520-102121 GCA_013398915.1 Dromas ardeola
GGGGGGCGGGACAGACCGCCGGGCTCCGAGCGGGAGAAGAAACCCGGCCCCCGCACCGGGGTACAGAAGCGTTTCTGGCGCCTCTGAAGGCACATGAGAGACCGTTCAGCTCCCGTGAGGAACGGTCTTAAATATCGCTAATAGCACTCTTTGGAAACCCAGATGTTACAAAATTGGATGGTGTAACATGAATGAGATGCAACTTGTTCTTTCCTTGTGGGCTGGCAGGAAGACAGATTTTTATTTTATTTATCCTTTTAACGTGCTCTGGCTGCAGTTGTTTAGCAGTGCTTCTGGTTCTCCATAAACTAGTGGTTGCAATAAATAAATGGCACTTCTTGACTTGTAGGCGCTGTAGTTTTGTGTCCTTTCAATACTTAAACAATTCTTACAAAAAACAAGGCTCCTAACAGAGCAGTACCTGGCAGTTACTGATCTCGTACCACTACAAATGTTGTCATCTGCTCAGGTAACGTTTAAAACAGCTTTGTGCGCTTCCAGGTGTCTACACAAGATGAAGGGCAGGAGCAAAACAAGCTTGGCGTTTCTGACTTCCTTCTTCTCACGTGCAGTTGTTGGAGAGACCTGTGCTGCGGCTTAGGTCACGATGGTTCCAGAAACCAAGCCCTCTGCTCTTGTGACCTCTGCGTACGGCTTTCCTGTCCACCAAGTGAACCGCAGCCAGCTATAAACACAATTCGCGTGTCTGCTAACAGCAAAGACACTGTTTGCTTGAAGAACGGGATTTGCTTAATGGTGTTCTGCTGCACCAAGACAGAACATCCTTCATCCTCATCTTGGTTATTGGCTCAGTAGCTCGTTGCTGGCATAGCACCATTCTCCTACTGTGCGTTTCCCCACACACCCTGTCTTTGTTTCAAGGTTTGTTCTAGCATCGAAGGACTTGCTTCCGCAGATGCTTTCACCTGAGAATAGTTTTCATTATGTTAAATGAGTATAACCTGAAACATGTGTGCCAGCATTTTGGAGACAGTAGAATTAGTCTCACAGCGCACCTGGTTCAGCCTCCAAATGCAAAACATGCTGGCTGGAACATTATTGTGGCTAAAATAGCATTTAATTTGTTAGCACTGTTCAGCTGACAAAACACAGCTCTGATCTTTGAGGGGATGGGACCTCTTCAATATTAGATAAAAGCTCAAAAATAAAAATCACTAACTGCTTTAGAGGTTCCTGTTTCTGAGCAAGGTTGTGTTTATTTACTGACCTCTCGTCCTAATGGCAGCTTTTTCTAGTATTGTGAAAGGGAATAAGAACTGTGGAGAATGCTTTAATTTATTTCCCTTTAGGAGTGACCAACATAGGTCTCCAGGGCTAAGCTTTTTTTTTTTAGAGCCACATATATATTTAAATATATAATTTTTAATATGAAAAAAATAACAGCAGTCATAAAACTTGATTTTCGTAAACCACAAATTTCTCAGTTTCTCAACAAAACTTTTTAAGTGTAGTTCATGCTTGTGTTTCATTGCTGTTCTTACCACACAAAAGAAATGAGTGTAGCTGCCCTATAAATGTCTGTCTTTTTCAGTATAGAAATACTGAATTTCTTTTCTCCAGACATGCTATGTATCAGTCTCCCCAGGTTCCTGTGGAAGATTATGGCTTCTTCATGCTTGAATTTACAGCCAGCTGTTTAAGATACACTGGCATCTCATACGGTGTTCCTATTCTGTGGACCTTCTTTGGGGATCTTGCTAGAGAAGTATAGGGATTTGGCTGACAAACTCTACACTTCTATTTCTGTTTAATACTGATTTTCTGGGAAATTAGGTTATCCACATTAGATAATGTAGGGAGAGATCCTGACTCATAATTAAGACTGTAATAGGACACAGCAGATAATCTGCCAACTTGATTCCTGCCTCCCGAATAGGCAGTTTTAAGTGATATTGTATTAGTTTGATTAAGTTTGTACAAACCACGGAGATGTTAATCAGTTTCAAAAAGCATGAAGCAAGTCAGCCAGGATTTGTTTATGGATTTTGGTGGCAGGATGGTGCTGGGGCTAAAAATTTAACTAAATAGTGAGAAGTTGAAGTTCATCTGAAATAGACGAAATCCAAGTAATCAGAGTATTCTTGTTCCTAAACATAAAAGAAAAAAAATTACAACAGGAAATAAAGCCTGTACCTGTGAAAGGGAGAAGTTAACCTTTGATCCATCTAGTTAAACAGTATAGAAGTCCTGTCAGTCACAACAGCAGCATTCCTTATGTTCTTGTTAAAATTCTTGTTAACATAGAAACCACCGTGGGAGACTCTAATGAACAATATGCCTGCTTGTTTTTGAGAGCGGACGTTGAAAGAGTAAAGAATTCTTGACTTTTAAAATGTTTAACAAGATTACTTCTGATTTAGAATGGCAGTATGTATGGCCTGCCTCCTCATGATATAAGTAGCAAAGGTGAAACTGGCACGGACATGGGATGCCTCACAGTGCCTGCGGAGGAAGACCGTATACAGGCACGTTCTGCATTGATCCCATGGCAATGTTCTGTATCTCAGTTGAGACTTATCTATTGCATAAATTCATGACAGCCTGGGACAAGCAAGTATTCTAGTTCTCTGAACATTCATGGGTCTTGTTACTAGATTATAACTCTTATGTCATTTATTTTAGTTTGAGGTAGGGCCTTGCTTTTGTTCTTAGCTAGGGATCAGCTGCAGTTCTTCTAAGGGAAAAAAAAAGCATCGGGATTGTAGTCTGGAGCATAGATTAAAAGACAAACGAATAATACTGGTACAGTGGACTGGACTCCCATCTTCTGTAGGTCATCCCTTTAGCTTACCTTGATATACTGATGACTAACACCACTACAGAACCTGCAGCAGCTGTCACTTCAGGGCTGGTGATAACACTCTGAAGAAGGTTAAGGTATGTCTGGTAAAGCAAGCTTTCTTCACTGCCTCTGCTAAGTATAGCCATTTGTACTTAATAGTCACTTAATAGTCACTTAGAGAGTTATATTGGGGAAAAAAATGAAAATACTGAATATATATTCAGTAAATATTGAATTACCTATATTTGAGATGAAAAGCTAGGTAACAAGGAAAGCAGAAAGTTGTTTATTTTAACTGGAGAAGTGCATGAGTTTATTAGGACTAAAAGCAACTTTTTTTTTTTAATCCAGCTAAAATTATTGATATAAATAGGCTGTAATACGCTATACTAGATACAACATAACTGGGAATTAAAGGCAGAATGTTACAGAGATAGAAAGCTGGAGATATGAAGATAACTAATTCTTCAAATATATCAAATGCAAGAAGTCTACACGTTGCTTTCTTTGGTGTATTGATTCTTATACTTGATCTTGCATTGACTGAACGCAAACACTTTAACACAGAAACATTATTTTACAGTTAAAGGCATGTCCTCAAATAGACAGGTTCTGCACAAAAGCAGGACTGCATGTAAACTGGACTTGAAACCAGAGTGTTCTAAAAAAGAACGAAGTCCCCGGTACATATTTTGATTTTATCTACAGCGGCTAAATATCTCAGTGTTTTCTATAAGTGTGCAAAATGGTGCATGCAATACCACGTCAGCTATCAGATTAAGAGCAGCAGGAAAGTGCCACTTCATTGCATATGCCTAGTCATGGTTATTTTGTACAAGGCGTGTACCAACACCTAATAACAATCTTTCTGGAAAGTCACCTTCTTCTTCGAGTGGGAGGAAGAGTAAAAAAGGGTCATTTCAGGTGGCTTCCTGGGATGCTTGTTCAGAAGGGAGGTGACTGTTGCAAAATACATTCTTCAGCTTGATACCTTTTAAGGTGGGGGAAATCATCACAGTGGCTTCTGAAAACTTCGCTTAACTCAAGTGGATTTTCTAATGCTGTCAAGGACTCTTAACAGTATGCTGAGACTGAGTTATATTTAGATACAACGAAATACTTGCCTATCTAAAAAACAGTAGACTTGCACGATCAAACAGATAAATTGTTCTAAATGGAAATTACTCTATGGAGATCAATACCATCAAGATACCAGGAGGACATTCAAATGGAACACTCTCCTCAACTATATTGTGCTTTGCACTTAGCACCTTCCTTCTCAGGAACTCAAAGCTCTTAGTATGCTAATACTAGTGAATTTAGCCTCACAACATGTGGTGAGGTAGGTGAGTTTACCCCCATTTCACAGATGGGAAAACTGAGGCAGAATTCCTAAGTGACTTGCCCCATATCCTGCAACTTGTCAGTGGCAAAACCAGGAATATATTTTCGTAAGTCCAAATCCCAGACCTCTGTCCGATTAAAGTCCCTCTCTACTACCACAAAGCAAGCAATACATGCAACTTTTTTTCCTCCTACTGCTGCCGTAGTCCTGGTGACACAGAGGAAGTGAATGATTTTTCCTGATTGAATTCCCGCTTTCTTTGGCAAAAAGCACCTGGTTCTGTCAAAGTGCTGTATTATGCTCTTTGCAGAGGTGTTTCTTCTGAGGCACAACAGAAAAAAGATGGTTTCCCCATGGCAGGGAGACTGTACAGGTCCAAACAAAAGAGTGTCTTATTTCTTGCAGAAGACCTGCTGCTTGGCATTCTTGACACGTTGTTCCTCCTTCAGGTTCTTCTGCCGCGCGTGTTTGCTGGAGATGAGTTCCACGTGTTCAGCAGGGAACCAGCCTCTCTCCCGGTCTGAAAGTTTTACTCCTTCCATCCATCCTGTGGTGTGGGGAAAAGCACAATGTGAGGCCAAACAGTCAAACATTTTTTCATTCTTCCCAAAAAGCACCCTCCAACAAGGCCATAAGATCAAAGAAAAAGATCCCCTTTCAGCTTCCAAATAAAGTCTAATCATGGAGAGGCACCTTCTGAAGCTTGATTGCATTGTTAAAGCTTCCTACCCGTAATTTAAGATAGGTCATTCTGCTTACCATCATTGCTGTTCTGCATAACCATGATGATATCTGCTTTCTCCAAAGCCAGCTCATCATTTTCCCGAGCCTTGTAAGTCTTTATGCATTGAACCTGTGGTGCATCTAAAGGGGAGGAAAGATCATAATGGTATACCAGCAAGCAACAGTAAACCTGTGTGCAACAGCCCCAGAGGAGGTTGGGGATAAGGGACTGGCCCAAACGCTAAAGAGCGGAAAAATGGGAGACTACAGCTCTTCTACCTGATATGAGGAGTAAAAATAGGTAAAATAACTGGTAGAACCTGGCACTGAGGGAAAGGCCATGAATGTTGTCTTTATTTACAAAGTATTCTGCCTTGGAGTTATTTCTGGGATGTTCCCCCTCATAGTGACTCCAGCTCCTTTGAGCCGGACCAACCCCATTGCTGTAGTAGCAGAGCAGTCTCACCAGGGCATTCCAGGAGGTCCAGTTCTCCTCGTGGAGGAGCCAAAGCAGAGATCCACCTGAGCTTCTCACTGCTGGAAAACATCACCAGATAGGTGTCAGGATTCAATGTGAGGGACAGCAGTCTGATAACAGGAATGAGGGGGGGTGCGTAAAGATTTGTGCACAGGAGGGATCAGGGAGCGGGTACTTGGGGGAAGCAGAGAAAGTGGATGTGGAGGAAAGGGGATGGGAAAAGGCAAAACCTCCCATTTTTGGAGGCTGATGGTGTGACATGATGCGGCAGTACTACAGAGCAGCTATGATGAGAGAGGAGCAAGGTAGTTAATTAGGGGCCTGTTATGACAAGAGGATGTTTTTCAAGTCTTCTGCTCAGCAGCTGCATTTGATATTTCAGCATTTGGGTAGCTGAGGGACAACCATTAGGTTGGCTCCTAGGAGGTGTCTGGCTATGGTTATGGGATATACTGAGGGTAACCTTGAGCTCTTACTGTGTCTCTGTACGAAACAAAAACTCCACTCTCTTTCCCTGGTTATTCTGAAGTAGAAAGAGACGGAAAACATTTTTGTTTGTTCCATGCAGTTTCATCTCGCACTTCTCCCCACGCACATCTGAGAAAGCGGCATGATCAAACACAACAAAACGTCCACCCCTGCAGGTAAAGAGGAGGAATAAAACAAGCTGTGATTTTTAAGGTGATGAGGGTTACGAAATGAGTCCATGTCATTTTCTGATGTCAGGAAAACAAAGATCTTTTAACGAGTCTTCATCTGCTTCAGGCACCTTGAGCTTTGTTCTTGCTAAAGTCTCAGAAGGCCAGAGAAGAGACAGGGTACTTAATGAAAAGGGTTGAAATACTAAGCTCTATCCTGTCAGAATTTTATTTGATAGCTTACAGCTTAAAAACAAAAACACACACCTCCTCCCAAAACCCCAACACACCCACAACTCTTAGTTTCTTGACAAACCAGTGATTTGCACATTCACGAATCTTCATACTGTCCTTTAGGAATAAAGTGTTTACCAAGTAAAACTAGAATAAATGGTTATTATTAAAGTGTTTCACATTATAAAGATGGAAAGGCAGAATAGAAGCATTGCACTAGGGACCAGAGATAGCTTGTTATTTTATCATATGTTGTGATTAAGAGTTGGGACTATCAAATTCCATGTAGTTGCATGATACTCACATAAGGTAGGGTTAGGAGAGTGACTTGACAAATGCTGCCACTTGCTGGCAGGCAGAGGGAAAGGACTCTTTCACCAAAGCACAGACCCAGAAAGAGACAGGTATTTTAGAAGGGGCAGCAAGAATTGTGTTGAAGCACTCACTCCTTCGGCCGAGACAGGAGCAGACAGTCATTGAAAAGATGTAGGTAGATGGGACGGGTGGTGACTTTCCATTTTGGACTCGGGGTGTTGAAGTCCAGTGCTGTCAACTCACCACGCTTTACAAGTCTCCTCGACTGTGAGATGAGTGGGAATATCTGCAAGATAGAAATGAACATTTACGTCAAGTGTGTACAAGGAAATCGGTGTCCCTGAGTTTTGGATTTGCATTTTTGCCCTTCTCTAGAAGAAGTGTGCTTTCATCTTTCCAGCTGGACAGGAGTAAGTCATGGTAGGCACCTTCAGCTGAAGGCTGACATGAACGATTGGACAAGGGAAGCACTGATGAAGAGCTGACCCGTGTATGATATGCTGGTTCAACAGTTCTGTGTATATTGGAGAGGAAATAAAAAAGTAAGCGCAAGCAACTTTGTGAGGAAAGAGAGAAAACAGATTAAGATAGAGCAAGGCCCATGGAATGGACGAGCTCACCTTGCACTCAAATTCAATCTTTTGGCTGAGGTAGATCAGCTCTTCAGTGCTCTTCATGCGCTGGACATTTTCATTGCAATCCTTGATGAGCTGCAGAGGAAGACAGATGATCAATGAGGTGGGAGCAAAACTGCCTGACGGGATCAGTACTAGTCCCAGGAGCCCCTCAAGAGTCAGTCTAAGTGACAATTCCTTAGGCACCCTCGTGCAAAAGTATTTTTCCAGGTGAGCATACTAAATTTCTTCATACCTACAGTGACCATCCTTCTTTCTTAAGGAAGGTATTCTTTAGGTGAAGTCTCTGTGGCAAGTACTATTTTACCTTTGGGATACTGGGAGTAGGGAGGGATACTAGAGAGATCTCTCTCCTTTCAGGTGACAGAGGTTGAATTGCTGGTCATTTGGAAGCAGCTCTCATTAGATGCTCCACAGTAAACACAGGAGGCTGATTAGATAGACATCAGCCCCAATTCTTCCACAACCCGGAGCTTGTTGCTAGTAACTGTGAGGACAGGACACAATGAAACAGAATTACTTCAGCCTGTAAGCAGCCTACATAGCTGCCTGAGGTGATACAGGGCAGCTGGATAACAGTGCCACAGAGATAATGCTGGCTTGAATGCAGCTGGAGTCTAAGGATTTCAGTGTATGCCATCTTGCCCACCCACCTCAGACTGCAGTGTTTTGGGAGCTGTGCAGCAAGCAGGTGCAATCCTAAGAGTTTTAAGGAGGTATGCATCATGTTGAACTGGTCTTTAGGTAGAGAATAGGGGAGAGATTCTAAGAGTGTGACACTCCAAGAAGGTCAAATGATCAATACACGGAGCAGGAGCTACCTAGGAACAAGTCTAGCTTATGCTGCTGTACAAATTCCAGGTAACAAGTTGTTCCTCCAGAAGACTTTAAATCTTGCCTCTGTAATAAATAGGATAGAGGAAGGGATGCAATAGAGTAATGTCTTGCCAATATTTTTAGCAATATTTTCTTATGGGGGCTGGGGTAGTAGTTGATCAGTAATCAGAGACAAAGGTAAGGAACACAAAGGGGGAATGATGGTTAGGAGACTGGAAAGAGCGAGTCTTGAAAAAAGTAGTTCAATATCATTGGTGCAGATTCAGTCACATCCCAGCTGGCTCCTGCTTAAGTGCTTTATGCTCACAGCTACCACTAAACATGCAGGAGAGTCACATCAACACACGGATTTGTTACTGGTGAGGATCAATAAAAAGGACAGGGACACTTAGGTGCACTGGCAGCTATGTGATGCAGCAAGGCTGTGGAGAATCACAGAATATCCTGAGTTGGAAAAGACCCACGAGGATCATCGAGTCCCAACTCCTGACTCCACAAAGGGCAACCTAAAAATTAAACCATATATCTAAGAGTGTTGTCCAAACACTTCTTGAACACCATCAGGCTTGGGGCCATGACCACTTTCCTGGGGAGTTTGTTCCAGTACTTGACCACCCTTCTCCGTGAAGAACTTTTTCCTAATATCCAACCTGAACTTCCTCCAACACAGCGTTAAACCATTCCCTTGCATCCTACCACTGGACACCAGAGAGAAGAGCACCACCCTCTCCGCTTCCCCTCATGAGGGAGTCGTAGACAGCAATGAGGTCACCCCCTCTGAGATGAACAAACCCAGTATACTTAGCTGCCCCTCATAAATCACGCCCTCTAGTCCTTTTTGTTGCCATCCTTTGGACATATTCTCGTATTTTTACATCCTCCTCATACTGTGGAGCCCAAAACTGCACACGGTACTCGAACCGAGGCCACACCAATGCTGAGTACAGTGGGACAATTGCTTCTTTCAACCAGCTATGCTGTGCTTAACGCACCCCAGGATAGAGTCATCTCCTTTGGCTGCCAGGGCACAATGGCTGCAGAATGTGTTGATGGCCTTACCTTTTCAAGTGCATCATAGGCCTGTGTTGCTTGCACTTCCTCCTCAGACCCCGGCCGAGTTCTCTTCAGGATATTCTGCATGAGAGAAAGTCTTTTTCATAATGCAGATAGGGAAAGCTGCTCTGGGAGGGGTAGGAAAAACAAGGAGACACTAAGATGCCAGCCTCAAGGGAGGCTAGAGCAGTAGTAGGTGATGAAATGTGGAGATAACAAGGCCAGAAGTTTGAGATGCAGAATGTCACTGATAAGGTGCATTGAAAAGGGCATATCTGAAAATCTCATCGTATTAACTATCATGTGCAAGTTACATGGCATAGGAAGCAACCATTAATCCAAGCACAAACAACCTTACATACAGAATTGTTCTTTGCCTGATGCACTTTCTCCTGTTCCAAAAAAAGCTCAAATAATCAAAAGGAATAATTTCATAGAAAGAACTCAAAATTAATTCATTAGGGGCTTACTGGTTCCCTGTCTGGAAGGCTCCTATTGGTCAATGTTGCAAGCGAAAAGTAGAGACAGGCTGCCTTCCAGAGGGCAGCCAAGGGACCCTTACTTTGTTTTCCCAGCAGGAAGCCAAAAAAGTTCAATAAGATGTAAATCAACATATTCTGATGAGACTCCGTAATTTTTTTATTGGAGTACAACTGAAGTAGTCTTGCAACTGTCCTAACCAGTATACAGACTGCACTGCCTCAGAGAAGCTATCGTATCCAATTCATGGAGCTGGTCTAATGCACAGCAGGCATTTGCACGATCACAAACGGGTTTGTTTTTGCAAAGGTATGTTCACAATATACGCAACGGAGTGGCTTTAGAGCATCTTGCCAAACTTGTCACAGATGCAACAAAAAGGGCTCTATGCAGTCCTTCCACCCACTGCTTGGAGCTAGCTCATACTTATATGACTTTTACACTTAAAGAAGGGTCAGCTGTAGAGAAACTGTAGAAAAGCAGAGAATCAACAGTTACCTGTAGGAGGAGTTTGAGTCGAGTGATACGCTGGAAAGGGAGGATGAGGAAGGATTTAAGTGAGAGGCGCTGGCATACTGGATCACTTTCCAGTCTCTCCAGGACTTGCTGGAACCCTGCATTTCCATTTCTGTGGGAGTGGTAAAGAAAGAAGACATTCAGGCATCAGAACAAATAAATAGTCTTCCTAATATCAGATTTCAGTGAGTGTTGGAGTACTCCCAACAGTCAGGTTTTGTCCCTCGGGCAAGAGATGTCAAGAAACTGCGCCACTGCTGAGGATGAGCAAGTATGGGTTTCTAACAGATATGGAAGGACATATATAAATATATATATATATTTGTATTTCCTCTTTCTGCCATAGCTCTCTGGAATAAAAGCCAGAAGTAAGATCTATGTTTCAATTACCCCCTACCAATAGGACACCTTTCACAGAGAGAGTGGTGGTTTGTATTCTTTCCATACGCTGCATGGTCCAGTTCCAGGTGCTGTGCCAGGGTCTGTAAACAGCTGCCTCCCCTCTCTTGCTACTCTTGAGCAGCTGCGTTCCCCTGCTAATGTCTGTCTCGCCCTCTTAGACACAGCCACTGCCATCCAGTTTTCCATGTTGGCCAGTAGCAGATAAAGAGTTAATGGTATGAGAGTAGCACCAGCTACCAGAATAGCCAATCCCACATCCTTGAAGAGATGGGGAGGAAGGTTGTAGGCCCAGTAGATGTTGCCCTAGACAATATTCTGGAGGTCTTTTCTGTGTGAAACTGAGCCTTCCCTGAAGGGAATCAATTGCGAGACTAGATCTATCCCGGTCAGTAGCATCCAGGCCTGAATAGCCTGTTGGAAAGAGTCTTCTGGAATCACTGTAGCTTCACTGGAATTGGGTTGCTACAAAGGGAAGCGGTGTAGAAATGGCAAGGAAACCTTGCTTAGGACTGGGCCCATGCCTAAGCAATGCTTGGTTGTGCCACTGGGTACAGAAAAGGAGGGCAAGAGATGTTCCACTCCACCTCCCAGAGAAAAACGAGACTAACAGTGTTCTCTGGCCCCAGGATTTTCAAATCCATTTTAAAGACTCCTGGATAGCCAGTTTAAGCTTACTGACAGCAGCCATATTTTTCTTAATTGCAGAATCACAGAATGATTGAGGACAGGTTTCACTTGAAATTATCACTTTCCAGTTCTTAGTAGTCTGAAAACCACAGACTGAAAACCACTATCTAGGACAGTCATTTTTTGCTCTCTTCAGTAGAGAGTAGACATAGAGAATAGGCTGCAATAGAATCGGATATTAATTTTTCTTTCCCTTTCCAATGCTATGGGAGAGGAGCCTGCAGTAGCTCTGTCCTACCGTCCCAAATGCCATTGAATTGAAGAAGGTTCCTGCCTGTTCTTCTGGGGGTGTAGTATGAGAGCCAAAAGTCTGTACCTGCTGCATTCCCCATCATTTGAAAGAGGGGGTATTTGAGGTGCAGCAAGGAAGTAAGGGGGGAGAAGGGTGCAACAGATGAAAAAAACTTACAGTAACCGCTGAAAGGTTTGCTCCTGGTATGTCTGGTTTGTTACATATGGTAGATACACCCTGCGGAACTCGGGGGCATGTTTCAGAGCCACATCACACACGTGGAAGGTGAATATGTCCTCCTCAAATTTCTCCTCCAAGTCAAAGAGGAAACTGCAGCACATAAAAGGAGAGGGAAATACCAGTGTCATTTAGTAAAGCAGAAATGTCCTCAGTCCTCTAAAATCCTGACAGCCCACATATAAACACAAGACAGCTCTTTACTTCTAAAGAGAGCATAATGCCTGTACAATGACAATTTAGGGCTAGATATCAGCAAGGAAGAAGCAGAGGCAAAAGACCTCTGTTCCTGAGAGGGCATACTTCTAAAGGCATAGTAAGGAAACAACTGAAAACTAAGACCAGAATAATCTTACTAGTAGAAATGGAAAAGGTAGCAGAAAACCTTACTAGCTTAGCGATATATTTAGCCAAGCCTTGTAGGAGAAAAGCAGAACAGAATCCTACAAGATACAGGATTCCTTGCATGTGGGGTCATGTCTACATTTTATGACTTATGCTTAATTGATTCACATTAGGATCTGTCAAGTGATGGCTGTAACTTACTTTTTTTTTCCCCCCATTTTTTTTTTTTTCCTGGTCAGGGCTCCTGCGGCTCTTTCTTGTCTTCTGTTTGGCAGGAGCTGCAGTTAGTTTGGGCTGAGGTCTAGTTCATCAAGTTTATTTGTAGCTGAAGCCAATAAGGCATAGCTACAGTAGCATTTTGAACATTTTGATCTCCTGCAATGAGCTCTGTGCACAATTGCACCATAATATCTGGAACTCGCAACCAAGATCTACATTCCCCTGTCACCTAAAAAGATCAATGCTCCTTTCAGGGCAGTGTTGGTATGCAATCACAAAGTCCTGTGTGTGTGTGTGTGTGTGTGTATCTACCTTGAAGGTCAGTGAACAGGAGTGAGAGATGTTATTGATGGAAACGATGGGCTGTGTCTGTGCTTCATGGAGGATGTTAGTCCTGGAAATAAAGGGCTGTATCTCACCTGGCGCTGACATCGCGTACATCATGGAGGCGGGAGAAAAGCCACTGACGCTCTTGATTGGTGAGCATTGCCTGAAGCTCTGCTGATCGCTGGAAGTGATCCACTGCCACATTTAAACTGCGCAGGTATGAAGCCTCAGATATTATCAACTCAAACTTGGCCTTGAGAGATGAAAGAAAGGAGCACAGCATCAGTAGACTAGGCAAGTCTGCTAGGAGTCTTACAGGAGAAGAGACAGGGACAAAGCACAAAAACCTCCCAGTACATGATATAAGTAGCACGTAATTACAAAAGAGGGGCCTTAGGAATGAAGGGCAAGCATGCCATTATATGTAGTCTGTGTTTCTTTTGACATACTTGTGGTATGACTTAAAAGAAAAATATCTACCTGCTCTCATTTTACTTTTTATTCCCCCTCAACTCCACTTTCACCAGGTTCCCCGTTTTACATGTTCTCATAAATTTTCCAGCATCTGCATCACCCATCTTTTATCCTTCATCGTGTTCCCCATGCTGTTGGTTTTGGCTCTTTCTCTGGGTCCTCCCATCCACTTTTCAGTTCCTCTCATTTTCCTTACCCAGTTTATCTATGTACCATTTTGCTGAACCCATATTTCTTCCTGTGTCCTCTCAGCCCTGCAGCTCACACAGGTGCGTTTGGTAAACTCACACTCTACCACAGGAACTACAATTCACTGGTTTTATTAGCATCCCTCGTAAGCTTATGTGTGGGAAAACACTAGTAGTCTTCTACTTGAATATTCTCTTTTGCATTGAACCTGCTCAAAATTCCTTGTTTTAATCTCGTCCCAGTTTCCCCATGTCTGTTTTTATGAAGTTATTGATATAGTCTAGAGTCTGTCCTTCCGTACTCCTTTTCTCTACAGTTCTGAACTTCAGCACTGTACTACTTCACAAGCACTGGTACCACATCCCCATGCTGCTTGCATGGGTAGAGGTGACCGCTGTATTCAACCATTTGCATTCCCACATCAGACATTTTTGCTCTGCATTTTAACTCCCCCCTCCCCTTTTGGGGACTCTTCTTGACTACAGACCACCCATCTACCTTACTGCATCATTATTACCTCTTGCAGCTTCTGCTCATCACGGGACATATTGAGTAGTATTCTGCTGCCCCGTATCATGGGGATGTCCTGCCAGAGGGATGCATTAGATGAGACTGACAGACGTTGCAAATATGAGTCCTGGGGAGACAGCACTTTCCTCCGTAGCCTTGGGGAGCTTGGGAAACTTGACTCTATATCCTCTGCGAAAGAATCCACTCTCTTCTGGCTCTGAATGGCTTTGTTCAGAAACACATCACTGTACTCCTGATACAGCAATCTTGCTGTGAAAAGAAGCACACACATTTATACTTTCTACAGCAGCTACTCGCCCTCTACTTCAATCTGGAGAAAACTCTGTTAGCGTCTCGGATTAGGATAACTGAATACATTAGACCACATGCACCCGCTGTAAGCAAAGCTCACCAGCTGCCTGAGTGTACTGCAGGACTCTGGTTTCACTGCCTCCATCGAACACTGCTCTCTAATGCCCCCTCCTTGCTACCACGTGGCAGGAGACCCTCTCCTTTGTGCTCACTGCAAGGGTGAGAGATGATGGAGGAGAGGGGTCTGACACAGCACTTCAGGTAGAAAGTACTTACAGGAGTTCATCAGTTTGGAGTGCCGGCGTTTGAAGTTCTCCATTGCATCTGCAGGTTTCTTCTCTCTGTCGGGCAATAAGGATTTAGAAACAAAGAGCGAATGAAGAGCACAGTGCCAGACATGGCTTATCCAAATGGTAGTAACAGATCAGGCACAGCAAGGACCCCTCTTTCCAACAAGCTCAAGCTCCACATGCTTTACTTAACGAAGAACAAAGTTTGACTTGATGGAAACACTGTCCTAAAGGGACAGAAATACTTCTGCTGCAATGGTGTCCTCTCCCAGAGCGCACAGACTGAAACACAGGCCTAAGTCATTTTATTATAGTTTTCTACTCCTTATCATCATCATTGGTCCCTCTAGGAACAATGGAGAGCATCAGATGTCTGTTCAACAGGATGGGGGCAAATTCTAAGAGGCCTCTGAGAGACTTACCGCAATATAACTGTTTCTGAACTGACTGGTGGTTCCCTGTGTGCCTTATGAGCTTCTTCCTCTGAAGGAACAGAAGGGATTTCTGCATGTAAGAATTAAAAAGTAAATACGTAAGTCAGACTTTAAAGCCGAGCTACAGTCCTAATGATACACAAATACTGCTTACCTATACTCCACTTAAGTGGTGTGGTGGTGTTGGGTTGGAGTACAGGTGCCCTCCTGACCTTTATTTCTGGGTCAGAAACTTTCTGGTTTTAATAATCCTTGACATTACTTTCATTTTACATGTGTAACTTAGTCACATTGGCTTTTCATAGCAAGATTAAGGCCAACACTTTCAGAGATTACAGTAACTCTAAAGCTTCCATCTTCAGTTGCCCAAGCAAAGACACTGCCTGTGGGCTCTATCTGGTGCTGCCTTTCCCCTTTCTGCAACCTGGGCCAGGCGTCAGAGGATCAATGGACCCAAAGTCACTAGTCATGTCTGAAAGTCTTTTGTGGACACGGAGCCTCGAAAACTCTCAGTGACTTCTGGGGCAGAAATGCTGGACATCTAACAAAGTCACTCCTGTAAAGACTCTTAGAAGCGATGTGGCCTGATAATAAATGCTGCGATCCAATTCTCACATTTATGTACTATGTGAGCATTCACAAACTGCCGTTTGAGTCAGCTTCTGTTATGTAAAACAGAGGAAGTGCAGATTTTTCTTATGTCTTATGGGGGGTTTAATTAAATAGGGTGTGTACATAGATACATATATATACATATATGGTGCATATATAAAATTCATTGGGAACAGGAGGAGGAAGAAAGCCCAAAGACTGAGCTCCAAGTATGAGTCAGGGGAAAGACAGTCCTGCTGCCCTGAATGTTTTAAAATTTGGAACCAAGAATTTACAGGTCAAATACATGAACAAATCTTGATTCAAGTGCTGCCAAACCATTTACGTCCTTCCACGCGCCCCTCCTTTTCCTCTGTGCCAAAAATCCTGCATGTTGTGCAGCTTGGAAAATAAACTAAATAAAAGCTGAGAACAAGCAAGTATGTTTAGAGTTCATGCAAGATATAATAAAGAACAGCCATGCATCTCGACGATAAGTACTGTCTGAATTAACTCCATTACAGAAGATGCATGTTTTCCATTTGCGATATCAATGATTTGGCTTCTATGCAAGTTGGGACCTTGGACTTGACAAATTTGCATTCTTATCTGTAATCTCAAATCCTACATTCTCAGGAAGATCATCTCTTTCAGAAGGTCAAATTGGAACCTAGAGGTGTCAGTTGCAAAATAAAGGGAGGCAGCAAATAAACAAGGAACTAAAACATGCTGTAACAGATATGGGCTACCAAGGCTGTGTGCATGCGCTTTCCTTACTGCTTGGAAATGGGCTGCCACAGGTGCAGCAAAATGCAACGGCCATGTGATGGCAGCAGAGATGATGAGCAGAAGCTCTGAACTGAGCCCCACCAAGAAACTCATTCCTGCAGGTAGACCAAAATAGCCCATGTTGCTGAGTAAGGGCAACAGATCATTAACCACGGAGAAAGGACAAGAAGAGAAACTGGACGCGAAGGCGAGGAGTGAGGGATCCGTGAGGTGAGATAAGCTCTCTGCTACAGGTGTTAGTGTGAAATGAGAGGACCAAGCCCCAGAGTGCAGCCCTACTCAGAGAACAAGCAGGATGCACTGGTTACAAGGCATCAGAGAGAAGTTAGGGGAGAGCTGGGAGGGGGAAGCTTGGGGCAGGACAGCAATGGACAGCTGGAGTGAGGAGTATACCAGAAAAGCACAAGAGCAATGCCGAGCTCTCACGAGAGCAATCATGCCTCTCTATCACGCTGCCTGTTTAATTTAATCCTACAGTTTTGGTATCTGCAGTAAGTTTGCTGGGGAGTGAAAGAAAGAACTCACCCTGCAGGACGTCTGGTGGTACTGACGTCCTCTTCAGTCCCTGCCGGTGCCAGTCCTTGCTTTTTACTCGGCGCTTAATTGGGCTTTCTTGATTGGCTGCCGGCTCCTGTGCAACTACCCTGACCGTTTTTTTGTCTGGCCAACTTGATGATTTTTCCAAGGGTGGATGTCTGGGTATTTCCTCCTTTGGCTGAACTACCAAGCGGTGTTCTCCTCCTTCTCCTTCCAGCCTTTGCTTGACCCTCCTTTCATCTTTTATTTTCTCCATGGTTGTCAACTGAGCTTGGATGTTCTTTGTGTCCACACCAAAGATGCCTGCCTGTTGCTCCCATCGCAGGTCCCCTGAGACCTCCTCTTCTTGGCAGGTTGTTCTGGTGGTTGGTGGTGATGGAGGGCTGAGCTGGAGAAAGTGGATTGGATTGGTGAATGCTAGCATCGGAAGTGGCCGTGCAGATTCTCTGCTCTTGGAGTCTGTGGATGCTGTCAGACCCTCCAGTGAGGGCCAAGACGGGTGGTCAGGTGAAGATTTTCCCCACTGTATATCCATGTGCTGATCCATTGTTTCAGGGCTGGTGTCAGAGCAGCTGGCCAATGCCTCATTTCCAACAGCAGAAAAGCTTTTGGCCAACAAACTGACCCCCGAATCATCAGAAGTCTCTGTATCATGGGTACCTGAGTCACCGAGATCCCACTCTCTAGTTACGGGAACAAGGTCGTCTTTCTCTGCTACATCTTCTCCATCAGAAGCAGAGGCCACAGTGTTAGAATCAGACACAGAGGTGGCAGTCCAGAGAGGATGGCTTATAGGAGGGTGAGTGGCTAGTAAATTATAATCATCCATACCACAGTTGAGATGTGGCCTGGAGTGGGGTACAGGAGCCAACGGCTGATAACTTTCAAGGGCTGGAGGTTGTGCAAGGTGATTTGCATTAAGTGCAGGGACCTCAGCTTGACTGGGGCTTTGGACATGGGAAAGAGGATGAGGAAGCTGTTTGGCATCAGGCTCAGACACCAGAGGTAGGCTTGAGTGGGACACAGGGGACAGAAGTTGTTCTTGCTCGTTCACAGCAAGGACCGTAGCTTCTTCAGAGGGCCAAATCAGGGTGCTCAGGACACTGGAGATTCTGGATCCAGGCTCTTTTTGGTTTAAACTGCAGTCAGTCTTATCAAGTAAAGGCAATTGTTGTGCTTCACGATCCACATTTGCTCCCGTTTCTTTTCCTTGAATAATGGCACTTTTTTCTGGGGGAGTTTGCTGAATTGTCTCTGGGTGGTTCAGGGGAGTGGAAGTCCTGCCTGCTGTTTGGGGTGGTTCCAGAGGCTGTGCAACGATAGCCACAGTCCTCCTATCCTCAGGAAGGCTCCTCTCGTGAGGAAGACAGCTCGTGTATATTACAGAGAAAGAAGATGGGCCACTAAGTTCTTCATGAAAGCCTTTCTCAGAAGTAAGAAGTTCATGAGAAACATTGGCCTCCCCTGGATCAGTCCTTACAATAGCAGTTTCCCTTGATATTGGGTCCCACACTTGCATAGAAGAGGCTTGGTTGGCTGGCTTCTCCACAGAGTCTAGCAGTTTGTTCAGGTTGGCGCCAGGACAGTCCTTAGGGGTCACAGAGGCCGTTACACTAGCACCCTCTTGCTGCAGGCCAAATGTTGAAGGCACAGAGGTGAGCTCTGAGGGTAAAGTTGGAACGAAGTCCTGAAGATCGGCTTTCCCCAAATTTTCTGTAATGAGATGAGGATCTATATGATCAGGTGGCTCCAAGTTCTTGGTACCAGAGGAAGGAACAGAAGCTTCTCGGTTCTCTGCACTAGAAGGTGCTGCCACTTCTGTGTGGAGCGGAGCATCTCTTTTATCAAACCTCTGGACAGCCTTTCGATGCCCATTACTGTGCTCATCCTCTCTGCCCAGTCTTGTCCTGTCATCCCAGTCAGCTTCTCCCACATCCTGACCACTGATGGAAAAGCGACCAGAGTCTTCTAGGTCTTCTGCCTGGTCAGAAATAAGGCAAGTCTGTGGAGGCGCCACTGGAGTTTCTCCCACTGGGTTCAGGTTATTTGAGGGCAGAGGGCTGGCAGTGGGTGGCTGACATCCAGAGCCTGTTTCTGTAACATGAGCTTTTAGCAGTCCATCCTCACCAGGATGCTGATCCACAGAGACAGGTTCCCCAGGACTAAATGCTGAACCTGTTTTCTCAGTCAAAAAAACATTCTCCAAACCACACAAATCCACATTATGACTGCGAACAGAAGATATCTCTGACCTGAAAGCTGGTGACAGAGTCTCCAGTTTGAACTCTTCCTCCAGTTTCAGCTCTTCCCTCTGCAGTTGTTGTTCCTGCTCATTTCGTTCCTTGTTTTTCTGATCTTTGGGCTCCAAATATTTTCCTTCTTCTGTCAGATTCTGCTCTTTGCACTCTTTCTTCTTCTCTTCCTGCTGAGGTTCAGACACTGCCTCCTCCTGTGCTGTTTCCTTATGCCGTGAAGTATTCACTTCCTCAATTATTTTAGCAGTATCCTTTACTTGGAAGACATGCTCTGCTGGAGAGGCAGGTCTGCCCTCTGTTTTTCTGTGACCATCTTCAAGATGAAGGCATTTGTAAGTGGATGAGTTTTCTTTAGGAACCATTACTGCTCCCTGGTCTTTGACCATGCTGCTATTCCCTGTTTCACCAGCTGAGATGTTTCCTTCTGCTTGTAGTGAACTTACTTGGCTGTTATCTGTTAAAGTGGAAGGCAGTTGATGGGAAGAGGAGGACTCTCTATTTTCTTCCAAATCCTGGAGTGCTCTTATGCTTTCCTTAGCATCTTCAGAAGTGTAAGGTTTAGCCATGTCCTCTACTGCTTCCTCTGAGGTAGGCTGCTCACCAGTTGCTGGTGCCACTTTGTTGCTGCTTTGCTTCTGCTCTGCACCAGCATCAAGCTCCTGCAAAGAATCCGTGGAGACCTTACCCAGAAATGGTTCAGCCTTATAATGTCCCTCTGAAACGGTTTTACACACCAAGAAGCACTTAGGTGTCTCTCTCTGAGAGGAAATGGCATCAGCCAAAGGAGATTTTGGATGCTGGGCCTGAGGATCTGAGCCATGAAAAGCCCGTTCTGCCTGGCACCGAGGAAACTCAGTGCTGAGGTCCACAGCCTGCAGGATGGTGCTGCCAGGGGCTGGCACGTCCTGGACTGTGCTGAGAGAGGAAGAGTCCTGGTTGCTTTCCAAGTCAACCAGCTCTACTTGCTTAAGTTTCAGAGAACGATTCAGTCCACCCTCCTCTAAAAACACTTCTCCTTCCAATTCTGAGAGTCCCTTTTGAGGCTCTGCATCACCTTGCTCTTGTTCCAGTCCTGCTGGCACTTTCTGCACAGGGTTGGAGGGTCTGCCCAGCATCCCTGCTGTTTCCCCTGGAGCAGACAGGCAGTCCTTGGGAGTGCTGAGCTCTGCTTCCTTTGCAGAGTCAGATGGGCTGGTGCTCATTTCAGCTGATGTGTGAGGGGCATGATGCTCTCTTTCAATTGCTGCAGAATCCCAGGCTTCCCCAGTGTCGCTGCTGGCTTCTGGGGGAGTGGTACCTTCCTCGCTGGTTTCTTCAGACTCCATCAGTGACATCCTGTTAAAGAAGAATGCATTTTTCTGTTACTACTACAGAATCATAGAATCGTCTAGGTTGGGAGGGACCTTTAAGATCACTGAATTCAACCATTAACCTAGCACTGCCAAAACCACCCTAAACCATGTCCCTGAGCACCACGTCTACCTGTCTTTTAAATACCTTCTGGGATGGTGACCCAACCACTTCCCTAAGCAGGCTGTTCCAATGCTTGATAACCCTTTTTCGGTGAAAAAACTGTTCATAATATCCAATCCTAACCTCCCCTGGCAGAACTTGAGGCCATTTCCTCTTGTCCTATTGCCTGTTACTTGGAAGAAGAGACCGACCCCCCCTCGCTACACCCTCCTTTCAGGTAGTTGTAGAGAGTGTTAGGGTCTCCCCTCAGCCTCCTTTTCTCCAGGCTAAACAACCCCAGTTCCCTCCTCGTAAAACTTATGCTCTAGACCTTTCACAAAGGCATTTCCCACTGGGAGAAGCTGGGTCCCTTATTACATGGAATGCTACAGTGGATCTAATTGGCTTAAGAGACTCTTAAAAGCAGGTACTAATGCAGCTGAGAAAACAAACAAACAAAAAAAATACAAACTTAGTGGGTGATAAGAGTTGGTAAACAAATACCAAGACTGAGGGTAGGCTAACAGCTGATGTAAGCCTGCAGTACCAGAGTAATGCTAAAACAAAACTACTAGTATATTTTTAGTTTTACATGTAAAACCAGAATGTGACTTGGGTCAAAGAGCAGAGATGCTGATCTCTCCGTAACAGCTGCAGTGCAACCTATGAAAAGTGTTGGGCATGGCTAGCCATCTCAAAAAGGGATACCAGAAGGCATTCAGAGAACAAGAAAATCATCAAAATCTCCATTAATTTTTGTAGGGCATAGTGGATGAATATTCATGACCTCTTCTAGTGGCTAGCTGAGTCTTAGAGATCTCCGATTTCAACAGGAAAAGGTCTGTACTGTACTTCGGAGATGATGGCTCTCTACAGATCTCTGTGTAAGTATATGCAACACAGGGCCTTATTGCAAATGATAGCAGGCATTGATTAACAAGTAGGAATGTAAGAATTTGATTAACAGAAAACTAGGACATGCCACAAGACACAAGATATTTGAAGGCTCTAAGCCACATGGGTTGAGAGGAACACCTCTGGTGTGTGTGGACATATCTACAGACTAAAGAGAAACTATATGATTTAGATTACCCTTTAGTTTAAAAAAAAAAAAAATCATCTCAGGATTGTTGGACAGCTTCCCAAAGGATACAGTGGAATTTCCCATCTTTTATTGCAGTTGAAGCTCAGACATGACAAAGCACTAGGGAATGTACATTTGGGAAATGTCTGTGAAAAGGATGGTAGAATCTGATTCACTGCTTTTGTATTTCTGGCTTCTACCTATCCCATGACCCACAATGCCTACCTTAAAAGACATGAGAATGAGACAAACCTTAGTGGCTCCCCTCCCTTTTCTTCTGCTTTTGGGACACTTTCTCTAGTGTTCCAGCCCATCCTCTCTATTCCTTACCCCTTGCTTATCAGAAATGGCTTATAAATTACTGCTTTGGGCTGCTTCACATACAGTGAGTACCCTTACAGTCATACCAGAGCTTGTAATTTAGCCCTGAAGGATCTGCTGCGATGTGGAGCCACAGTCAGACTTCCTCCTGAACAAAGCTTCAGCGTTCTACTGCTTCATCCTATCTTACGGCTGTCGAAGTTTCCAGACACGAAGGCATGGTCCTGCACCTTTTGGTCAGAGAAACCATTCCACATTTCTTCAGGTAAAAAGCCCACTAGCTGTCTAGCGGCACAAAAGCCTCAAGGCTCTGGAACTCTGGAGAGTTCACAGAGCTTGTGCAAAAAAGAAATTATTTTTCTTGCTCTAAACAGACAACCAAATCTATACACTTTTTCTTTCTCTGGCATTCCTAACTTCCCTACAATTTTAAGGATAGCATTTTTTCCGGAGTTGTTGGGGAGGGGTGTGTGCATGTGTGACAATTTCAATTTGGGAGGCTCACTAACAGAGAAAGGAAAGCCGCTCCATGGAAGGAGAAATCTTTAAAATCAATGGCAATCTCCTTGTGCTAGAGTGGCTCTATAGTCACAAGTCATTTTTTTCAGAGCCCACAGACAGTAAAAATAATAAGGGCATGACTACATCTGGACTGATTGTCTCAGTTAACTCCATGGCCAGGGCATGCTTGACCTGACAGCTGGTTTAGCTTATATTTTCCCTGTGTATCAAGTGAAACAGAACACCTGCTCTGAAAGCAATAAGCCCACGCTCTGGAGTTAGAGCTGAAGTGTTATATACACCTTAATCATGGGAATTTTCATCATCTTATAACTTTAAAAAAAAAAAATGGGGAAAGACTGAGTTAACTAATTGAGATAACTCATCAGTTAACTTTGTTCCAATTTTTTTTTTTTTCCTCATGGAATCTTTAGTTGTTTTTTATATTGAAAAGATAGTCTTTTTTACAAAACCAGGATTACTCAGCAATTTGGAATTTTTCCCCGAAGTAGCAAGTACTTGTAAATAGTTATAATTTGAACAAACAGTATGTTTCAAAGAGGTATGTCCATTCAGAAAGTTCCCACAAGGCCTCTACCACATCTTACTCTTGTCAGTTAACAACCAACTACTTTGGTGCTATTAAACCACCTTTTGAAGCTGTTGCACATGGGAAGGTACGGGACTGTCATGAAAAAGATGAACACAGAAAGCAGCAGGGTCATAAACTTGCAAGCAGCCACCTTGTCCAAGACAGGATCAACTTTACCTGTGTCTTCGCCGATAGGTATGTCTACCCCTCCTCTAACAAAGGTTCCACAGTCACATCAGATCACCCTTGTGCTACACTGCTCGTAGCTCTTCCCGCTACCTAACTTGAGTCTCCCCTGCTACATGACTAGAAAAGTACTGCTTATCACACCTCATACAGTTTTCAAAAACAGGCTCCCCGGGGGCAGAGAGACTGTTTAGGGAGATGGGTGCTCTTGGACGCAAGCTGATGGCAACGGAAGGTTTACTACTAATAAAGACAGGGTGGCCTATAAAGGTCTGAATAGCAAGATCCTCAAACTCAAGCCCCACACTCTGTGAGAGGAAGAACTCTTGCTCACTGCGCTGTTACAGATATACACAACACTGAATTTCCTCTTATTAAGCTCAAAGACCCAGTTTCCACTTCCCTGGCTCTGTTGCACCGGATTTGTACAGGTGAAAGCACAAGTTTAAAGCTGCATTTGGAGCAGTTCCACAATGATACTGGGAGACAGGGTATAGGGAGGTGCACAACAGATCAACACAGGAAGCTGCCAAGTGAGATTTGTCTCATCATATTACTGCCAGGTGTTTTGCACACCTCAGGGAGAGCAAGCGAGAAGCTTTGAGAAGCGACGCAGGAGAAGGGACAGACAAACTTTCTGCAGAGACAGCGGGGGAGGACATACGCATCTAGTCAGTTAAGCTCCTGCTTGAAGGCTGGTTCACTGTAGTGAAAGACGCAGATGTCTCTGCAATAAGGATTTAATGGAGATGGGAGAGAACAAGAACAATAGAACAAGACTGACTACACCCATAGCCTTCCCATATGGGGGAGCTACATACAAAACCCAGTAGTTACTGGAAGATATTGGCTGTGGGGCAGTGCTGTGTTATGCTCCCACTGCAGGTCAGCTTGGCCCTCCACCAGAGAAGGACCCAGGAGACCCCCAGGAGCTGGGCAAGCCAAAGCAAACTTTCAATTAACATTTGCAAGTCAGGACAGTAACATGACAGACAACCATACAGGAGCCTATGTGGCAACTGCCAGCTTCCAGCAGGCTACACAAACTCTACCAGAAACCTCACCGTTAACTGCTGTTGGGGCTTGCTGGTCTTTCATGTCTCTCTGGGTCAGACGTAGAGCATGCCATCTCTCCCTCTCCTCTAATAGTACTTCTCAAGTGAGGTGGTCTGATGGCCCCTGCTTAGACAAAGCTAGCCATACTCTTTTCCCAAAAGGGCCTGGAAATCCAGGACTTCAGCTCACACACACATAGGAGTGTGAAGCAGCTACTGCCCAACTCAAAGGTAATTCTGGGTGCACAAACTCCTTGCAAACTGGAACCGTGAGAGGGTGCAGCTGGCCACATGCCAGCATGAAAACAAAGGGGCAATGCTTGGTCGTACCGCACTAGGGAGCACAAAATCTGAGAGAGAAAGGGTGAGGAAGATGGCCAGCGATGCAAAACGGGACAGCAGTGAAAGCGCTAGCAATTCCTGTGATGATGCACGCATCCATCCACAGCTTTCCCAGATTACAAAAGGCAATGTGAATGTCATACTTCCTTCCAGTGTGGGTTAATTCACCTGGATGGAGATGACACACACTTCTGGTTTTAAATAGAAAGTACCTCACCTTCCCTTCCCCCCCTCCTCTAACAAACAAGAAAAGCGAAATAACAAGTGCTATCAAGCACAGACAAGCCCTTCAGCTAGCCAGGAAACAAGGCAACGCAGAATTAAGCGGAGCCCTGAGATCCTCCTCCTCCAAAACCAGGGAGAAATCTAGCTTTTCGGTGCCCTCCGTTCACCCTCCCCACGCGGTGCTGGCCCCAGCCCCCATGGTGGGTCGGGCCGTGCTCCCCATCGCGCTCGCCCTGCCATGGGTGCCGGGGTGGCCACACGCCCAGGCTGCTGCAAACACACTCCCGGCAGAGAAAGCCCTGCCCCGCAACCACGGGCTGGGCCCAGCCGCCCCGACGGAGCTGCACCAGCAGCCAGCAACACTCCACAGCCCACTGCACATGGGGCTCCTCTCCCCAGCTCTCCTCCTTTTCTCCAACAGAGCAGCCAGAGATTCCAGCCGTGAGAGGAGAAAGCCATTCTCAACAACATTTGAGCGGCATGGACAAGGACACCAACTTTCTTATTAAAACAAAGGCTTTCCCAAGCAATCCATCGCTCAGGCATATCCTTGGTGTAGAAATGCCAGAGGCAGCGCTAAGTGCTGCAGCTCAGGCAGGAATGAGCTCCGTGTAGGATGTAACACCCAGCCGAGGGGCAAGAAGGCTGCCCCAAGCCCCTTCCTGCTATTTCAGCCCAACTTAATCATCTCCATCACACAGTTCAGATACACTTTAAAAGGAGTTGGGTTGGTGCGGGCTAGTTGAGAGCCTGCCCTTCTCCATACAAAATCCACAGCTCACCATGCAGAATTGCCACCAGAGTTACCATCTCTCCTGGGAGGCCATACTTTCTTTCAGTTCGGTGAGACACTCAGCAAACTGCAACTCAGCAACTGCCCTAACACAAAGCCTGCCCGACCGCAAGTCTCAATTTTTACTTTGATACAGCTACTCATGCCATGCTTAGGCCTGCTTTCTCAGCTGGATGCCCCCTCCACGAGAGATGCCCACTGCATGTATTCCTCTGCAAAGAAACAGTTACCGATCTTCATGCACCACCCTGGGCTGCTCTATCACTGTACAGCCCATTGAGAGCAGTGAAGGAGGGAGGTCAAAACTCTCGAGCTCAGGAAGAGATTACACAGGGCACTAGAGATAAGAATGAAGGAGGGAAATAATGTTACGCAGAGACAGCTTTGAGGGTATGGAGTGTAGATGGAGCTTGCTGAAGAAAAGAACGTATAGAATAAGAAAAGCAATTTAAAAAGGTATGTGCCAAAATAACGTAGAGTCTACCGTTGTGCTGAACGGTCTATGTGCTGTTAGTATTCTGGGAACTAGAAGTTGCCTCAAGTGTTTTGGGCAAGGGAAAAAAAATCCCAAACCTGTCGATAGTACCTGATCACTCGGAAATTGCATCTGAGCTGCTGCTGAAGCTTGGGAAAAGTGAATGAAACCTCCCGGTCACACTGGTGCAGACAGTTTGCCTGAATTTTAACACTCCCAGTTGCATCTCACTAGGTTTCACTCACAGTAGGCACACTCAAGATATACCAAACCTATTAATGATCTAACGATTCATTAATTGAGGGGGAAAAAAATACAGATACCTTTCCCACATTTGTTTCCATTTAACTGGATTATAATACTTAATGCTAACTTAAAAAAAAAAAAAAAGACAAAGAAATATTCTGGGTAGAACAAAATTTCACCTTGGAGTTGCTACTGAACATTTGCCAAACAGCAGGTGTCGACCATGGCTTGGATTGCACATTGCACTTCCCAGAGATGCTATAAAAATCATTCAGTCTTAAGATAAAATGGGGCCACCTGTATACCAAAAAAACCTGGCTCACTTAAAGCAGAGCTTAAGTTTTATGTTCATAAAAGCACTGGATAAGCCTTGACATTCTGCAGTCTTCTAGTATGGGAACAAACAAGAATGGTGTGTAGTTCTCATTGCTGTGGCTTAATAGAAATACTGTTGACACTACTGGGTGGACAGAGGAAAAATTCCCGCAGTAAAAGCAATGTACAGAGTCACTGCAAGTTGCTCTATGCAGGTCTCTCTGGGGCACAAAAGGAGGCAAAGATTTCCGAGATGTAAGCTATGATGTGCAGTCTTGGCTGCTAGCAGCATACATTCCTAGACAGCAGATTTGCTATAAACCAGAGGAGTTCGCAGTTTATCTTTTGAACAGAGTGATTCAGGACCCAGATGGGAGAGATTCTCCAGTTAGCAGCAGAAATTTTGTAGTCTCTTGCTGTGCTACAGAAGCACAAGCCAGAATCCCACGCTGCTGTTTTTGAGTCTCAGATTAAAGAATGCTAATGTTTGCACCAAACCATTTTGACAGATGCAAATGCCATTAAAACATCAAAGGGCTTGGAAACACACTTGAAAGCTTGGCCTTGCCCAGACTGCACAGTGGAACCATTGCTAAGCACAGTTGTTGTCACGTTACCTGTACCAGTCTTGAGTACAGTTAAGCTACGGACAGATAAGGATGAACAATATTCAGCAAACTGAACCGGGATAAACTGTCCTCCCCTGCAGAAAGGCCCTCCAAAGTCATCCTGTCTGATGTTCTTGGCAAACACGTAATATAACCTCTTTCACAGCTGGATTGAGTTCCGCTTTGAAAACTGTAAGACTTCTTGCCACTACCAATAGCTGTCAGAGCCCTACAGAACAGAAGATACAAAGTTGGAACATTTTAGCACTATGGGACAACTGATAAGCTATACAGCAAAATATACACAGCCATGAATACACTGGCAAAACACCACTTTTGTATCAATAGGTAAGGCATATCTTATGCAAACAAAGCACTTCCTAAAATACCAACAAAACTGCACTTTTATGTCATACCACGCTCACAACTTTTACCAGCACAATTTCACCAGCCATTAACAGCTACACCTACAGCAGAAACCTGTACCTTGTAGCTGGCTTCAACAGTTTGTACCATCAACTGGAGATGAGAATAAAAAATAATTGTTGGTATCAAAATAACATGAGATAGCAACAATAAGAAAAAAATAAAAATCTTGAGCTCGTTTGTCCTCATTTTGTACTTTTAGAACGCATGTTTTCAGCCTTAGCTCCCCACAACATTTTAATTACCTTATGACTCCAGTAATGAGGTTTATAAAAAAAGGTGAAATAAACGTTATGAGACTTGTATCATAATCAGAAATACTTGGCAATACGGTAACCGAGGTGCAGCTTTGGACTGAAAACTGCCGCTAAAGGGAAAAAAAAAAAAAGTCCATCCAAAAGGGATGTAGGGATGTGTGTGGGGAAAACAGGTTTTGGTACAACCCTCCCCTAACCCAGCTTTTCAGGGAATGAACCATTCTCTCTTGGAAATTCAATTGGTGTACTTAGATCGAAGAAGCGAACAAGCCCAATGAGACGTTTGCTATTGGGAGCAAAAAGTATTAGATACAAATAAAATGTTATAAGAAATGTAAATGTGGGAAAGCACCAGCAAGGACCCCTTCCCTCTCCCCGTGGAAAAATAGCTTCACACACCCAAAGCCACAGGAATTGTGTGGGTGCTGAATAGGAAGGTACTAATGCAAACACATGGAAAACTTGTTGCTACTCACGGTGTAACGCCTGCATGGCCAACTGGCATAGGTTTATTGTGTGCATCACAATATTTTTCTGTTTTTCACATAGTCCCACTTCCTAGAATCATGTGGTTACATGAGAATTTTGGCTTACAATTAAGAAAAATGCATGTCTGGCCTTTAAGGGGTGTGGAAAAGGCCTGAAAAACAAAGTATGGATCAAACATTAGATCTTGCTGTCTGGGTTTATCTTAATTTTTTTAAGCCAAAATGTTAAGCCTTAACCTGTGACTAACGAGAGCAAGGGCAACTCCCCCTTTCCCCTCTACCCGATCACTGTTTTTCAGCAGCTGGGACTGATGACACTGAATTTATTTGCAGAGTGTTCAGACCTAATCCAGTGAGCTACACAAGCTGTCAGAAACTAAAAGACTGACAGAGAAATATGCTGTGGTATAACTGGGTTAACAAAGATGAATAATCAAACTAGGCCCAATCTAGGTATTTGCAAATATTCTGCAAAATTCACCTCTTTATGGTCCAGTCCTAAAAAGATGTAGAGCTCCTTCAATTCCTTCTGCCGCTGCGGACTGTACAGACCACCCAAAGCCACCTGCAATCAGGTCCTAATAAATTTTGATTAAGACTTGACATGGCGCCCTGAAATCCAGAACAGATTAAGGTGATACACATCCAGATCGCTGACATCTTCTCCCACGTGCCAGCGCGCACGTGACCGTATGTGAGCCAGCTCAGGGACTTGTCTAGCCAAAAAAACAACCCAGAAGCAGAACGATGGGAGCAGCCGTAGAGGCGTGACACAGGAGAAGAAAATAAATAAATAAAAGTAAAAATTACAGCTCCCTGCAGCAGCTGTACATGCAGAGGTACAAGCTGTAGCAGCAACTGCAAGAAGCAGACAGGAACAAGGGGCTGGGCGACAGGCCGGCGAGTGGGAAAGCAGAAACCTGGACTTAGACCTAAGTTATGGCAAAACCACACCCAGGACCCAGAAGCAAGTCCCTGACGCTCCAGCGTAGGTGTCTTGCCCGTGTGTGACTGCCAAGCGCTTCAAACACAGAGACAGGTGCCCCCTCACCAGCCCACGCAGGACAGAAGCAGCAGCAGAGCAGGGAAATTTTACATTTCCAGTACTGGCCCTCTGCTAGCAATGTATTTCCTACCATTTCAGGTTAGAAGGTAGGTGCTATGGAAAGCAGGATATTCTAATCAGATTTACAACCATTTCCAAAGGAGGCATTAATTCAGAGTTTAACATTTTGTTGTCGCTTTATTGCCACTGACTGTACTGGTCCTGTGAACCCAAATGCAGCTTGCCCTCCTCAGCAAAGGACTGGGTATAAAAGGACATTGCATGGCAGCCAGATCAACTCAAAGGCGCCAGCCCCCTGTCAGCAACTCTGAAAACACGTAACAACAAGATGGAGATGCTAGGGAAAGCCCTGGAAACCTCCTCAAACCCTCTGCAAAGTCTAGCATGGAAATACTCCAAATAGAAGCAGAGGGGAAGGCTTTTTTGTGACCTTGACTTTCAGAACAAGCGGTAAAAAGTTGTATAATTCAGAGTTTTAAATGGTTTAACTGATACACATCAATTTTATTAAACGCTTCTTATAACTAGCTTCACCAATTACCATTACCTTATTTCAAAGTTTATAGTAGTAATTACATCTCATAGATGTCGTAGTTAAGATTTAGCATTAGTTCCTAATACTGTAATTAACACAGCATATTATAAAAATTTTTAAAAAAAAAAAAAAAGAGTAGAGCCCTACAGGTACAACCTTAAAAAAAAAAAACACACACAAAAAACCACAACAGTAAGAAACAGCACAGCCAGATCAACAATACTGATATTCCCTATTTCAGCAGTATTTCCCCTTAGTTGTCAATGGGCAAGAATTATGCCCACGTCCTTTCACATGCAGTTCAGCTCTTTTATTACTTTAAAGCATAGATTTTATACCAGCTCAGAAGTATCACTAGCATTTCTGTAATGTACTAATTACAATGTTTTTCCCATTTTAATAATGAGTTTCAATGAATAAGGAACAATTACAGATATTTTAATCCTTCCTCCCTCCATCTTCATTTTTCTGCATATGAATGAGGGGGCAGAGTCTGCTTCCCATCACCGCCCTTCACAAGTTCCTAAAATAGTACTCTTCGACGGCTCCATGGCTCTTCAGATATTAGCTGAGCAATTAAAATCCTGAGATTGCCCTTTGGCAGTCGTTGAAGACATTGACTCTGACTCTTGACTGGCCTATGGCTTCCTTCTTCTCAACTCTATGGCATATAAAACTACCTCTCTCTTTCCCCTCCCAGGTCCCACCCTATCAGATGGCGATGCAGAGGGGTAAAAAAAAGTCTGTGTGCCTTATATTCACCCCAAGCTCATGACTTCAGTGTGCTTGTGAGAAATTAAAACATGAGGCAATTTAACTCCTAACACTCACCATGCCTAATAGTGTAATACGGACCCAATACAATTTCATTTACCTCTTTTATGACACAATCACAAAATAATGCAAGCTTCAGCTGAGGAATGCAACGTCCTTGGTACACTCACATCCATCAGCCTACGCAGGCCTGCATGCTATATTCTAATTTAAGTTGTGCATACTTTAGCATGAATGAGAAACTTCCCCTGGGAAGCTATAGGCACCAGTTAAATGAAATCTAAGACTCAGCTTGCTGTCTTTCCCATTACCTGCAACACGCTTTGATCAGTGGGGCATAAATAAACACATAAACATCCCATCTCTCCCAAGTTCAATGAGATACAGCAGAGTTCCTCCAGTTCAGCCTCACAAGCGGCTCTCAGTCGTAACTTACGACACTGCCCATCAAACTCACCTAAACAAGTTTATCAGACTTGGCACAAGGCAAACTGTTTCGCTGTGCTTAAAAGAAAAAAAATAATTAAAAAATCACTACAGGTAACAGCAAAGAGTACAATCTGGTATGATCGCTGTAGCTTGGGAAAGCTAAGAGCAACAGAGGTGCCTGAAGGGGAAAGGATTTAGATGGTACCAGGAAAGTGGACCATGCCCAAGGGGGAGAGATAAGTCAGAGCTCTCCTTCTTAGAGTCTTCTTCCCAAAGGCCCTCCCAAAGCAGGAGGGTTTAACAACCTGAGTCCAGCTACTGTTTCATGAGCAACGGCTCTGCCTCTGCTCAGTGGCAGATCCTGCAGCGCTGACAGCTGTATCAGGCTTCGAATCACTGCCACGAGGAAGTGAAGAACAGCAACACACGTCTTGATGTGACAAATCTACTCTGTCACCCTTGGCAGTGCTTTACACAGGAGGTATGACACAGATCACGGTAGATCAGCTCCCAAGAAGCAATCACATTAGACAAGATGCAATTGCAGCTATTCCCACCGCAGGAGATACCAGCATTGCTGCTTTTGTCACACACATGGGTAACACCCTGCACTCCAAACTTTTGGCTATTCCTGCTCTACCAGCATTTACCCTAAGAGAAGGTGACAAAGATGCACCCGTAGGACTGCTGTTTCAAGTCTCGCCTCTACTAACAGCTACAGCTTATGAAGAGTCAAACACAGTTGTGGTCACCTAGAAATTTCAGGCCAGTGGGTCCACAAAGGACAACTATGATCATCTGTAATATAACACAGGCCAAAACGGGAACATGCACATTAGCGTAGTAGGAGCTTTCCCTCCTTCAATTCCGCACTACGGTCACTCATTAAAGGAAGGACCTACAAAACGCTTAGATTATAAGTAGGGTTTTATTTTCCCCAAGGCAACCAAGAACTGTGCCTTCATCCCCATACCTCATACAGCAGAATTATCAGTTCCTAATTCTGTCATTTTCCAGCAGTTTCTGCCTGTCTGAGGGTCACGTGGGCAACTGAGGTAATACTGACCCCTCCTACCTCACAGGCATACTCTGAGGATTAACCAGGGAGTGGCTGCTCAGTGGAATGAATATGCAAAGCCCTGTTATAAACTCTGTATCTGATTGCAACCATAAGGAAAGTCTTATATAAGCAATCCCTTCACCAGCAAAAATATATTGATTGCCCATTTTGTTCCTTCCTTTTGTGTCTTTTCCCTCCAAACTCTTCAAGATACAAAACATGTTACTAAGATTTTTTCCTGTTATGCTGCAGAGATGCTTAGTACAAACAATAGACACATTTTTTTACACAAAGTAGCGTCCATAATTACTTGTTTCAGCTCATTTTGGATCAGTATTACTCTGGTATCATACTTGTTTTACTGTAGGGATCTCACTGCCTAGTCAATGAAAGCCCCCGTCCCATAACCTCACACACGTCAGATTCACAGTCGTCTGTTTCTAACTCTGTTCACATTCAGGTGAGATCCCTTCTGCAATTCCATCAATTTTAGGAGCTTAGGATGTAACAGCATCGGATATTTCTTGCTTCCTCTAAGCACAAAACTATCTCTCTAACAAACGCTTCTTTAAAACCAAGTTAGTGTTTTTGCACATGCTTACCTCAAAGTATCTGTATTTGGCTCCTGCATCTGTTAGTGCATGTCGGGTTTTTTTTTCTTTAAATGCACTTTGTTCATTCTTTTCCATTGTCAAAACCAAATTTTGTACAATGCCATCTTTTAAATTAAATTATCAGAAGAAACATGCTAGCAAAACATAATAAGTTTCAGGGAGATTTACTTTCATATTGCCTTGGTGAACTTGAGATTTCTAGTCGTGTCAGTTTCCATTTCACATGCAATCCAGCAGATCCCACCTTTTCTTGTTCTGTCCTTTTTTAAACGTCGTTTTGCTATGACTACGAGAGTCAGAGTTAATCCGTTTTTCCCTTTTTACACTCAGATTCCTATTTTCATTCCTTTGATATCACTATTATTACACCCTTCAGCAGCTGAATAGGTTAAAATGACACTGCGTACAGAACGAAGGGAAAATGGCTCTGATATGTCTGGTAATACCCACTGGGCAACTCAGCTGTCATGATTCTTCTACACACGCAGACACAATTCTATACTTCTTTGTATGGCCCTGACCCTCCCTTGTGACTGGCCAGAGCACACACTACAATGACATAACTGGCATGCCTGGCCTTGCTCTTCCAGGATAAGGCGCATTTCATTGCTTCAGCATATGTCCAAATTGCTCATCTTCCTTTCTCTGCACTTCTCTGAAATGAAACAGCTCATTTTACTCATTGTGCAGGGGCAGGAAGATAAGGTGGACTGAACAAGCAATGTCAGAGGAAGACTGCCTTCCCAGATGGCACAGGACTCGGACTGAAATGAACAGCGTTGACCCTGTGCCTACAGGAACACCTTATAGTTTCCCTTTCAATCCCCGCCATGTGCACTAAGAGAACACCTCCCCTTCCCAGTGGTGCCCAGGGATGAGGAAGAGAGTGACAGTGCAGTAAAGTATTTCCCATCCTTCAACACAGCACCAGATGGTGTTAAGAAGTTATTGGGTGACTTGAGGGGTAAACCCATCTCTCTTACTCACTCGCACATGTAGGAAAACAAGCCATGACCCATAATTTGCTATAAAAGTAGGGGTACTCCTGCTTCTCTTTGCCTCTCTACCCACCGCATCCTCTCTCTGCCCTGAGGTTTGTCACAGTGTAGAGTCTTGACAAGGTTGCGTGCTGTATTGCACCCTTCTCAGTGCTACCCCCACCGTCCATCCTCTTCTTGCCTATACCTGAAACATGCCTTTCCATGTTTCCGAGAAAACCCCTTTCCTGGGGAGGGGCAGAGACAGGAGAGAGAGGTGTATCATTTTAAAAACACCCATAAGATCTACCAGCTATATTGTACTTAGACTCAAGCCTGAAATATCTCCATGCACAACGTGAGTTACAGAAAAAGAGATGCAGAGAAGCAACAAACAATGAAAAGAGTTATTTGAGCCATTTGCAATACCAACAATCAGGCCCGAATCCTCGCCATTCTAAATATTGCACAGTAAGACACCATCCCTATTCTGCAGAGCTAGTGGCATACTGAGAATATCTCTTCTATAAACCCAGCAACAGAGGGGAAATAGATACACACCACACCTTCTCAACTTCACTGCTATGCAACCTGACAGTCCTCACCTGTAAAAACAGATAGTGATCTCAAGTACTTCAGAAAGGAGATTGACTCCAATGTTGCAGCTAGATTACATTTCATAGGTCTCGAGTTACCCTTGGATGCCTGCATTATGGAATACCTACAGTAAAATTTCTGTGTCTAAACAGAAGCTCAGGCTTAATCCATACCAAAAAAGTTTTGCTTAGAGACCAGACCCATGGAAGACACACCTACAGCATCAGAACTTTTCTAGGCACCAGTATGGCTATGGCATCCTTCCTTCTCCTATGAAATGAAGTATACCAGCAATGCTATACTCTTACTGGTGTACTCTTACAAAGTTTCCACTAGAACCCCCTCACAGGACGGGAATCTAATAAAAGTCTAAGGCCCCCGTTAAGATTTATCCTATTCAAAGAATACTTGCAGGCACTTTTGATTGTTACACCTGTAAATTTTTGCAAGCATAAAGTGTACATACCATAAAGCTTATGTATGCTTATTTTTTGTAGCTGCCCAGCAACACTGTGGGCAAAGCATCTTCTTGCCACTCTCACTAGTGATGTATATGCCAGTTTAACACTGATTTGGGCACTTACTTCTCTTATTAAGTGAATACGCAAGTGCAGCCATTGCAGCCACCTTGTGGCAGCTGTGAACAACGACCACGTCCAACAGGTTACAGGTCTTGTAATACAGACTCGGGCCTTGCATCACATGTCCCCTGATTATCTCAGGGTTTCTGCGACCTGAACAAATCATGCCCTGACGTGAATAGGATACTAATTCCCTCCCCTCTAGAGGAATGCATTTTGGATCCTCAAACTCTACTACTGGATTTGTCAATGAAGCAGCAGCTGTTCCTCACCTCTCCTCCTCCAGTCGCACCCTGTGCAAGGCTGGGTCTGCTCACCAGCATTTGACTCTGCTCTGCCCATGGGTGGCACATGCAGGGGACCACCAAGCTTGTGAGGATTTGGGAAGTTTTGTGTATGATCAGCAGCAGGAACTCCAGTGCCAAATGCACTCAGAGCACCAGCAAGGCCAGGGGCAGTGGACCTCGCACACTGAGCACTTGCATGCAGACAGACGTTCAATTTGAGACTACAAAGAGGTAGTTTGACACCTGAATGTCACATGCTTCTACATGACTTTCTGCAAAGAGCATACATTCACAGGAAGCTAATTTATGGCTAGCTCGGCTTTAATGCAGTATTCTCTGAGCAGCAGGTTCACGCGCTTCCTCCCACTTCAGTTCACTTCTCATATACTACCCAATTACAGTTTCTATAGCCACTCCTCCTCAACCTCTTCTAGCATCAGAACACCTTCTATTTTGTATACATTTACATATGTGTGTCTATTTACATACATACATTTGTACACATCATGGTAATCACCTTCCCCCCTTCTAAATTTTTCCTACTATCAAAACCAATAGCCTTTCCCTGACCTTGCACTGAACTTGTACTAAAGTCATGGGACTTTCTTCTTTGACTTCATCCAGCTGTAACCCAGCTCCCAGACCGTGAGCTCAAAACTAGTCTCCACCACAGGCTCAGTTCACCATCTCCTGCAGCGTCCAGCATTGTGCTTGAAGGAATGGCATTTAAAACAATAGATGGGGAATGGGTTTTGTGCCAGCAAACTAATTCCACTAGAAGAGCAAGAAAGCTGGCATCACTTGTTGATGGAGGAGACAAGATTAACGAAGCTCTCCCAAAAGGGTACCCCAGCTGGCTCAGGTACTGAAAATCACCAAGAACCTCACATCAAGAGCACACAAATACATTTGCTTGCAACTTTTCTGCACTGATGAGCTTTTCACAGGTATCAGTATGTCACAGTAAAGACACAGGCCTTCTTCTTTGTACAATAAATGCTCTTTCCCACAGAAAGTCAAACTTCAACACACACTTCCTGACCAAAGACATAAATGCAGCTGACCTAAACCCAGTCTTGGCTAAACCCAGTTCTCCCAAGTCACATAACAGAGTTAACCTGGGCTACTGAGCAAATCAGGGCAGCTATTCGCACACATCTGCTGCAAAGGGAAGGTGGAAGAATACATCAGCTTCCATTAAGATTTAAGGTAAGGAGTGCTTGTGACAATTCCTGTATCTCAAGCCTTAGTTTCACAAGCTCTTCAGCTTGCCAAAAGGAATCCCCATCCTCTGCCCTCCTTATTCCCACTCCCACACTGCCCTTTCTCTTCTGGCGGTACAGGCACGTGTGTGGTCTCACAAAGAACCAGAGCAGGGAACAAACATGGATGACAACAGGTAGGCACAACGGCTTCTTTCAACACCAGTGCCAGCTGAGAGGATTTGTGCAACCATAGCCTGTTTATCCAAGCACACAAGTGTAGGAACTAAATGTACAATTCCCTCTCGCATCTAATCTGGCACAGGCATGGGGCGGCTATTGAAAGAGGTAGTCCCTCTCCACGTTTCTCATGCCCAGTGGCATTCTACCCTTCTGCACCAGACCTAGCACCATCTGGCCACAGAGCAGGCTGATCCAACTTCCAGATCCAAAAGTCATTTTTTTTTTTGTTTAGGGAAGGGGATTAATTTTCAGTTGGATCAGTGATTTAACTGATTTGAGGGCACTTGGTCACTCACTCTGATCCAAGGGAAGCAACAGCAGCGTGCAGGCAGGACTGGATGAGAACTGGATCGTCCCTTCAGCAGGAGCCTGTAGTTACACTGGGTTAACCACCACGTGAAGCCATACTCAAGCAACACAAGTTATTCAATGACATTTCTCTGAAAGCCCTGCCCGCGCACAGACACCGCAGCCAGATGCGCTTAGCCGCCGCTCTAAATCATACCAGTCACCCTATGACAACAGCTCCACGATCACCTCTTCCCAGCAGCGAGAGGTTAGCACGGGCAACAACTGTAAGTCTGCGGTACAATAGGCCATCTTTTTGCTGGAATGTGCCATCCTGGCAGCAACAAGCTCTGTAATCTGGCATGAAAATTTGCAGCAAGACTTTGTGGTTAGGAACCAGGCTGGACCGACTGAGATAAGAAATTAGCGAGGGTAATCAGCTATTGGAATAATTCACCTGGGGAACCAGTGCAGTCTATCGCTTGATATCTTGAAATCAAGACTGGGTACTTTTCTAATAGAATTTTGGATTTGATGCAGTGATAACCAGCTGGGAATGTAAATACCTGCTGGGGGTCAGAATAAGGCATCTGTCCCCAGATGGCTGATATGATGAACATCAACTGTGTGATCACCTCACAGAAGAGAGAAACAATATCTCTCTGTACAGTCCGAGTACCGAAACAATAGAGCGCAACTACACTTGCACTGAAGCCACTTCTAAGCACTTCGTTAAAAGATACAACAGGAGTTCAGTGAGGAGCTGCAAAGCTGAAAGGAATTACAAAACTTACCAGGCATGACTACTGAAATAAGCTAGCTATGTATAATTTAGCTAAACAGTAACTAAGCAGCCAACATCAAACTGGAAAGATACCAAATGACAGAAAACACAGTAACTCTTAAAATCTTCTTAGATTATTAGAATATTCTTAGACTATTCTTGGGAAAAAATGTGATTCCAATTATGTATTTGAAATCCCTTAATTTCTTAAGGCTGTTTCTTAAATTTTGCTGGGAATAACCATGGAGAGTGAACATAATTTACATGAATACAAACTAATGAAATAAAACAGCCCACTCTAAACCAGACTCCAAAGTAGAGAACGTTAAAAAAAAAAAAAACAAAACACTGTAGTAAAATTTGTCTCTTTATGTGTAGAAAGCACTTGAAACGAGTGAACTGTATGAAAGGATAAGACTCAATAGAATAAGAGCACGAACATCTATCTGAAGTCCCAGGGAACAGACTCTTACTGGCAAAATCTATCAGGATGCGCTAGAGGATCCCAGGGGAAGCGCTTGTGTCCTACTATTTCAGAGAGCAGGAACAGGGGGCTTCAGCAAGAGCACGAGCCTCAAGCCTAGTCACCTGTTGTCACTAGCAATGAGATCGTATAGCCCCACTCACAGATTATCGAGATCGCCAGGCTACTGCACAGACATCACAGTACAAATGCTACCCCCAGTCACGAGTTGGCAAAACTAGGTTCAACACGAAAGACAGCTGAGCTATTCCAAGTATTAACAATAACTGAGAATTAAGAATTCAGATCTGGTACAACTTCAATTCTGATTTACGGCTGCCTCCTCCTCACCCAACTCAGTTCTGAAATCTGGGTCACCCATGCATTATTCCTCCAAACCAAGCCGCCTCCCTCCCGTGCAACCCTTTAAAAGGACTCTGCCCTTACCCAAGCCATCTCCAACAAGCCATTTGGGTTACGAGAAACTCCAAAACACTAGAGAATCAGATCACAAAACCTCCAGTATCACATTAGAGATGTGGCTTGGTCGGAGAGGAATGGGCACGCAGCTCAAGAAGAAGCCAACACCATCCACATCCAGCAGCAACTTGGCAAAGTCTGCTACAAGTCAACACAGATGAGTTAAGCTCAGACCTCCTTCCCTGCCCCCTGTATTCCCTACTAGGTTTGATCCAGGTCCTATCCAACCTCTGGGAATAAATGAAGCATCACGCCCAAGGATAACATGGGTGCTGGGGGGAAGACGGGTCAGGCCAGGGCCGTGGCAGCTCAAAAGCCCCCCGGCAGGTTGTTTTGGGCACCGAGGTTGCCACCAGAGCTGCTCCAGCAGTAGCCGGGGCTCCGAAGCAGCTGGGGGAAGGAGACGGGAAGGGAGCAGCAGGCAGGTATCTCGCCTTTCGTTCCTCTGCCTTCCCTCCGTGACAGGCCATAAAAGTCACGAGGCGCCAGCCAGCAGAGCAAGGACGAAAACAAGGTGTCCAGAGTTCAAGCGCAGCCCCAAGACTCCCGGGCCCCGGCCCACGGGCGGCCCGGCTGGAACTGAAACCCCAGCGAACGCCGTGGGATCTCGCTCCTGCGTGGGAGGCACCATTTCTGCGGGAAGAGGCTCCGGCTGCTGGCAGCTGAGCCTGGGACCGGGCCTGCGCTCCGGGCCCTACCTGCTGCCGGCGGCAGGAGGAGGAGGAGCGGGGCGGAGGAGCGGGGGGGACGGGCGCTGACGGCGAGGCGAGGAGCCTCACCGTCCCGCACAGGCCGCCGCAAAGGCTGAAGGGCCTGCCCCGGGGAGGCGCCCCCCCACCTTCGCCGCCCCCTCTGGAGGCAGCGGGGCTCACGCCGCGCCCCCCCGGGCGGGAGCGGGGCTGCGGGCCCCGACGGCGGCCCTCCCCGCTCACCCACACCTGCGCGCCGCGGGCCCGGCAGGCCCCGCC
>VYZM01006908.1:102816-137899 GCA_013398915.1 Dromas ardeola
GGGGGGAGGCGCTTGGCTGCTTTGCCACCAGGGCAAGAGCAGAGCGGGTACACCTGACCCGCTGCTCCCAGGTCCCCGGGCTGGCTCAAGAAGCTTTTTATTTATTCATTTTTTTAATTTATTTTAACTTTTCTTCATTACCTGCGTCTCTTGTTTTCCCGCTCCCTAAGGCCACTCCTTAACTTTGCACGCGTGAACGTTCCCGCTTTGTATTTCCTTCCCCCCCAACAGGCAGCCGGGGTGCTAAGGAAAAGCGGCTGGTGTCGGGACAGTCGCCCTCGCAACACGTGGCGGGGCTTTGCCTCAGCAGCAGACGACCTCAGAGATCCCAGGATTATGTCCTACATCGTTGAATAAATGTAAATGAATTGAGCACCTGGATTCAGAAGAAACTGAGCGGGATGCAGGTAGTAAAACTCTGTAGGGTGCATTAAAACTCTGAATCCACAGCTACCGTTCTCAGGCATCCTGTCTCCTAGGTACGCAGGTAAATATCCCCAGGAGCCCTACCTGCATCAGTGCTTTCTCTGGTTGCTGTGTTCACCTGTGGACTGAACAGGGACAGCATATCCGTTGCCAATAAAGGAAATTCTGTCCCTGACTGCCAGCTTGACTGTGGTGATAGGGGCACGCAGTCTGTAGGAAAACTTCCCCCACAGAGGAGCACGGAACAGAGCTTGGCAGAGAAAAGGCATGGGTAAAGGGAAAGAAGAAAAGGGGAGGACATCTAGATACAAGGCAACATGTGTTTGGGAGTAGCAGAGCAAAGGGAAACCCTGACACAGCTGATTATTGTGATCATAAAAGAAGGGGAAAATTCGGAAATTTTGGGGGTTTTATTCAATGGCAAAATAAACAGAGTAGTTTGCTTGGTTCTTCGTTGCCCCAGTATTATTTGCAGCATAGATGCTTGTATTTGCATAAAGAAGTACAGGATTTAAGTGAGAATGCATTTTACCACAGTATAGATCTTTGCTCACAAAGAATGCAAGGTGAGCAAAGAATTATGCTAGAGAGGCGAGTGAGGAAGGAGTTACCTATGTTATATTTTCTGTCTCCTCAAATTGATATCCAGTGCCGTCTCTTTGCAGAGTCTTTTTTTCCTAATTATTTCATGAGGCTTGCAGGTGTGTCTTCTCCAGGACGTGCTCTGAAGAGTTCAGCAAAAGAGAAGGGGGAACTTGTACCAGCCACCAGAGAAATCCTGTGCTTCACAACCATCCCTTCCCTGCATGACACGTGCAGGGTCTCCCAGGCAGGAAAACTCCCCCCGGAAGCGGCACACTGAAAGCTTCACCTAGCCAGTGACAAAATTGTGTTCGTGCTTGCTGCTGCTTTCTGACTCAATTAATGCTTTCATTCATTTGCGTGGATGAATTGTTTCATCACAGTGGATCAGCTTCTGCAGTTGAGATTCCTGTTCTGCATCACTGCATTTATAGTCAATGGAGAGGAAAGGGATGCTTCAAATTCCTACAAGCCAAGAGACTGGGGAAATCTCCTCTGGATCTTGTCTCTCTTGGGTTGGCGCTCAAACCTCTGGGACGTTACGTAAATAGGCGATGCCTCTTCCTACTGCATTTTATAAGTTCCTAGCAGCTGACAGTGCACTGGAGTTGGACATCCTGACTGGAAAAGGGCACCTCTGTCATCCAGAAAAGGACAGCTTATTGTCTAAGAAGGGCGTAACCTTTACGCCTCTCCTTGACACCTCCAGCAGCTGCAGAGGCAGTTTTCTATTTGCTTTTGTGAATCATATCCTGAGGTACCTTGCTTTCCCTGACCATTGCACAGAGTTTGAGTGCCTAGCTTTTCTTTTTATGCATTACATAGGGTGAAGAAGTGCCTGAAGTCATAATATGCAGCTCTCAGTATCACAATATCTATATTTCTCTGTGGGCCAAGCTCTCCTTCCCTAACTTGGTGGGAACTGGATTCCTAACTTTTCTGTGGACCCATGCGAAATGACTGCAGTGCCATTAAGGTACTTCTGCCAGTGGCATGGGAGAAAAGTTGATGAAGAAAAGGTGTGCTATAGAATCGCTGAGGCTGGCCGGCACTTCTGGAGATCATCACTCCCCAGCTCAGAGCAGGGTCAGCTGGAGCAGGCTGCCCAGGACGGTCTCCAGTCGGGTTTTTAATATCTCCATGGATGGAGACTCCACAATCTGGGCTACCTGGTCCAGTTTAACCACCCTCATAGTAAAAGTAAGGGTTTTCTCATGTTTAGAGGTCCCTGTCCCATGCTGGGAGTACTTCCACTTCTCCTTTAGGAAGGTGAGCTACAGTGGGTCAATGTTTTTTGACCAGTAGATCCCACAGCATGGGAGTCCTCTCCCTGCAGGATGAAAGTTGAGAGCCAGCATTAGTGGGAAGCAGGCAGAGTGCAGCGCTGAGGTGTCCCATGCAGATTGGGCTGCAGTGCCAAGAGCAGGGCGCTCCTGTATCCTGATGTGCTCCTGCTTCCTGCAGCGCCCTGTACGATCTGAGCACACTGTGACTTCGGTGGGCAGAGAGGCAGTTTGGATGCTGACACTTTATTTTCCTGTGTAGGCATCCTCCTCGAGAACCCTCGTAAGAACGGAAAGAAACAGAACACTGCACTTGGAAACTGAACCAAAGTAAGTTTATACAAGCAGCAAGTAAACCACCCATCCCCAGTGCATCAGGTCCTGGCTGCTTCCTTCATTTCCTCCAAGGCTTGGTGTGAACATCCAGCAGTAACGGCCTGAAATTCAGTTGTCTCTTTTCCTGACCTTTATTTGTAGCTTGCTATCAGCAGTTAGCAGAGTCCTAGCATCATTGTGGATGAAAAGCTGGACATGAGCTGGCAATGTTCACTTGCAGCACAGGAAGCCAACCATATCCTGAGCTGCATCAAAAGAAGTATGGCCAGCAGGTCAAGGGAGGTGATTCTACCCCTCTACTCCACTCACTTGAGTACTGCGTCCAGCTCTGGAGCCCTCGTTACAGAAAAGACATGGACCTGTTGGAGCAGGTCCAGAGGAGGACCACAAAAATGATCAGAGGGATGGAAGACCTCTCCTGTGAGGACAGGCTGAGAGGGCTGGGGTTGTTTGGCCTGGAGAAGAGAAGGCTCCAGGGAGACCATATAGCAGCCTTCCAGTATTTAAAGGGGGCCTGTAAGAAAGATGGGGACAGATTTTTTAGCAGGGCCTGTTGGGGTTGGACAAGGGGTAATGGTTTTAAGCTAAAAGAGGGTAGACTTAGACTAGATATAAAGAAGAAATTTTTTATGATGGAGGTGGTTGAAGCACTGGAACAGGTTGCAGAGAGAGGGAGTTATGTCCCATCCACGGCAACATTCAAGGTCAGGCTGGACGGGGCTCTGAGGAACCTGATCTAGTTGGAGATGTCCCTGCTCATTGCAGGAGAGGGTTAGACTAGATGACTTTTAAAGGTTCCTTCCAACCCAAACCATTCTATGTTTCTATGATCCAGCACTGCATTTCCACAGGCCCCTCTCCAGCACACCGAGAGAAGTACGGACTCTTCAAAACCTCAGCTCAGCTTTGGTACCACAGGTCCCATGCTCTTGTTGGATTTGTAGGTGCTAGCACCTTGTTGAGCTACAGCAGATAGTAGAGTAAAAGAGGAAAAATGACAGATTTGCACAATTCACTCACATTTTTTGTTTTTATTTAGAATACAGCCTTATTATTGACAGGGGTTTGGGCCTGTTTTCCTCTGAGAATCTGCTTCAGTGACAGTCACGGATGCAGTTATAATGGTGAACTCCTACTGCTGTCTGGCAGAGCCGTCACTTATCCCTGGAGTTCAAGAGACTATGGGCTTCACATAGCCAAGTACTGATTTCTGGGATCTTTCCCAAAATTTGCTCCAGCATATGTCCAGGAATAGGTGGCCATGCCAGAAAGGATTAGGAAAATACAGAACTGGGAAAGTCATTCAAGTGATATGGCTAGACATGCTTTCCTATGCAAAACTAGTTATAAAACCGCATTGCTGACATGATCTGAGTTAATAACAAAAGCCCTGAGACAATAACCCATATTGTCAAAGAGCATGTACATCCTGAGAAGAGCAGCCACAGACTGAAATAGGCTTCCCCCATTTCATTCTCAGGTGCTTTCTTTCCTGGGAATCCCGACTAGCCTGCAGCCAACAAGGGACCTAGACACAACACTGTGTTTGCTCTTACAGAATAAAACCAGAGGCAAAATAATCCACTTTATTTAAATATGTTTATAATCCTTATTCAACCTCATCCATTTTTTTCATACAAAAAGCAGTAAGGACCCTTTGTCCAAGTGGATACCTACATATGTGCCATGGAGTGATAGTTTTATGCCATGAGGAACTATGTACCAGTTACTATGAAGGTCTGTGTTGGCAGGATGGATTAAGAATGAATGGCCCATTTAGTGTGTTGTACAAATTTCTTCCAAAATAATAGCAGTGGTCTTGCCTGATGTGCAGATTGAGTCATTGTCCTAAGTGGGTTGCTTGCTAAACCCCACTTTCTTACAGGTGCTGCCAAGAAAATTTAAACAAACGGAGAAGACTTCAGACTGGCAGTCGGAGACAAAGGCTGCTCTTAGAGGCACGAGGGTAAGGGCTTGTCTGGAGAGTCCCTGCCTGTCAGCTGCATAAGGTGGCAAAAGCGTATTTTTATTTGCATACATCCATTTAGCCTGACATTCACTTGATTATAAACTATTGCCTGTTTCAAAAGGCAAGAAGGTGGTTCTTTCTTTGGAGGTGGACCTGGCGGAGGCTGATGGGCTTTCCCAGTTACAGTCACAGCTGCAGTTTTTTCACTGCAATCTGGACTGGCGTCAGGGAAAACGATTGCTCATGCCAGGGCTTCAGAAAGGTGTGGGCTTCAGATGGGCAAATGCTGGTTTCCTTGACCTTTCCTGATGTGTTTGAAATGGAGCTAGGAATGGCCAGTGTCCAATAGCAAAATCAGACAAAATAGCCTCAGATGCTATTTTTTTTGCTAAAGGTGCAAATATTGTCAGCAGAGCAGAAAGCGAGACAAACTTCTGTGAACGACTCATAGCATTAAGTACAAACCAAAGAAAGAAGAAAAAAAATCCCCACAGCATATGTGCTACACAGGATTTCATACGATTATCTACAGCAAAACACGACCCAAAACTTCACATCTATTTCCCTATATACTGTTTTAAAAGACAGAAGGGAATAGCTTAAAGCTTAGTCTAATTCAATTGAACATCCTTTTATTCAAGATTAATAAAATATGGACTACCTGCACAAGCAAGAAGCTCCTTTGAATAAATATTGGGGGAAAAAAGGGGCTATAACTAAATGAGATATATTCTCTGAAGCAGTTACCCAACCTTTAGCAATGCATAGCGTGTCAAAGCAAACTATTTCCAGCTCACCAGTAGTATTTGGCAACTTAGTGACTGCATTTTCAGTGAAACAGTAGTAAGCTTTTACATTTTTAGGAAGATTTTCCTCAGCCAAAATTGCAAAAATTATATTTGATATACCTAATGCAATGTGACATCACACTCCTTCCTGTTGAATATATGGCTTTTCAAGCCCTGTTGCCACATGATTAATATACAGAGATCTATATGGAAGTGTCCCTGCAGCTAAAAAGCATGAGCTTGAGATATACTTTTTTTCCAAAATGTAAAGCTTGAACTAGGGCAGGGAAAAGATGGTTTATGACCAAGAACAGTAATGAGAGCATTCCTTGGTACTTTACACTGAATGTCAGCGTAGGCTCCTTTCTCTGAGTAAGACTGTTGCAGTAATTTCTGGCCTGTTTTCCACGCACATCAGAAGGCCCATGGGCTGCCTGAAGAGGATCCAGAAAAGGTAACTAAGAAATACAAGGCAGTATCTGTAAACAAGGATCATAAAAACAAAACCAGGTTAAAAACGGTGCTACATATTATTGAGATGCCTCCAAAAGGACAAATACACATTATGGATAAAAAACATTTGTACTGGGGAATAAGCAGTCAGGCAAGGAGAAAGATACGAAAGCTTTTAATGGGCTTTGCCTCTACTTCATCATCAAAAGTGTTAATTCCTTGTAATCCAGAATATGCAACATTAGTCTTACTATCCAGAAATACCGCAAACAAATTTTGAAAAACCTTAATGAAAGCTGGTTATGAAAACCTTTCCAAACAGCTGTTCTTTTATACCAATTGACATAGACAATTTCTAGCTCAGTTACAATTTTAAGTAAATCTTTGGGCTTGTGCTTTCTCCCCACTGAGATGCTACATGCAAAGGATACTCCAGTTATTGTTTGTTCCTGGCAGGTGCCTCTCACAGACAAATCCTGTGCTGCAGCTCCCAAGGAAGCTTTAGGAGGCAGCTCTCGGTTTCCTGCAGCGCTCTCAGTTTCTGTGTTTGTGATTCTGAACGCTGCAAGAGGAATGCAAAAAGCTATTTTTTACCGCCCGAAATCCTTTGGTGATCTCAGCCCACGTGGTCTTCAAAGATCTGCGAGAACAGCTGAGAACATTGTGGGCTGCAGCACAGGGGAGCAGCAGCTTCCTGAGGATATTGCAAAGTCTGCTCCAAGCAGTGATGCTGCCACGATGCCTCTGCAGCTGTCTGACTGGGACACAGTTCTTCGGAGTCCCGTCTTGAGTATCACCTCCCCTGAATAGGAGACTGATTTGCTAACAGTTTTGTTCTTACATGCTCTTTTTCTTCTGGGGCTCCGTCCAGAGCTCAGGCTACGTGGCTGTAATTCATAACCTCAATACTTTAAAGGTATCGTTTCCTCTCTTTACTCCTGCAGTACTCTGCAAGTACTCTGTGAACTTGGCCTCTTTGGGATGGAGGAAGTCAGTGGAGATCAGCATCAGCAAACAGGCAAACGGGACTTGGCTGCTGTGGTGTCCAGCCATGCTTCCTGCAGGGTGGCAGCAGAGGGGCAGGAAGGGCAGCTGCGCAGAAGATAACTGCTTGAATTAGATGCAGCCAAGTCCTTGTGCAAACCTGATTCAGAGTCCTAATGCTGTGTCTTGGTGCAGTAAATTGTTTCCCAGCCCGCTCCATACACGCATCTCCCTTTCACATACACATGCAGATAATTGATGGATTGGAGTCTCTGACAGCTTTGCCCTTTACCTGGACCTCACACACTGATGTTTCCCCTCCTTCCTTAGCAGTGAGAAAAGGCCTAAACGGAGAGGAACAGTGGCAATGGCTATTTTCTCCTTTTCTCTTCCACCAGCATCCTTTGAGAAGCTCAGGAGAAGGCTACTGGGACTCTTAAAATGCTTCCACTCCATTTGCCAAGGCAAGAACTTAAGCAGAGTGTTCCTCTGTACTTTTCTCATATATATGGGCATTCATGGCAGTAACTTAAGTTAGTGGGGTGTGTATGACACTCAAAGCCCTGTGTAGAAAGGATGCTGACAACAAATAAATCAATTTGCTACCAGAACTAGGAAACTTCATTCCTCCTTTCTGCTCTCTCTGCAGATTCAGGTAGGCCAGTTATCCTGTGGTCATTTCTTCAGGCTTTCTGCTCAACTGTGAGCTCTAGAAATAAATTACTGTAAGGGAAAGGCGGAATAAAGGTGGAATATGGGCAAAGTCACACCACTGCAGGCAATCTTATTCTAGTCTAGAGCTGCTGAAACAGCGAACTATAGCTAGGACCTCAGCAAAATTGAGCATGGAGAGCAAAAATTAAAGGAGAAGCATTCTGCCTTTGAGGGGCTTGCCAAATAGTCCCCTGGTTCAACCTCAAAGGTTCGCTGCGTAGGAGCTGGATACAGAAAGCACTGCACATGCACATGTGCAGGTTTTTACCCATGGAGGCAGCTGCAGCACCTTGGCGTCTGCAGCACAGGTGGGAGGATGACATTCAGAAGCCTCCTCCTCTGCTCGAAGCGGCAGCGCTGCTTCTGCCCCAACCCCATCCTGCCCGTTCCTGCTCCCTCGGAAACCACTCTGCTAGGAAGCTACTTCTTGCTGGCCGAGATCCTCATACGATAATGTCCACCTAAGTGTTGTTGCTTGTGGTATAGGTCAGTAGTAATGACTCAGACCAGCACTTCGCTTTTCTTCCTCTTGTTGGCTAGGCACAAAATGCAGCCCACAAGCACATTAATCTGTCCCATGCACCAATAAAGATGATTCCCTGTTAATTAACAAATTGCACCAAAAGTCTTGCATTACGAGACTCTTGAACGGCTGCGAAATCAAGCACTTAGAAGTTCAGAAATTCATAATTTTCCCTGCAACTTGGATGGAGGGTTTGGGAGTTTTGTTTCAGCTGTTTTGATGGGTATAATTACGCATCATAGTGTAACTTTTAATGAGATAAACATACTAATTTTTCATCAGCTTAGTTTTTGCAGAGGAGGACAAACAAAGTTGAAATGCGCCTTCCTCCACGTCCAGTGTCTGCATGAGAGGTGTCCCTGAGGCGGAGATCTCCACGTCTCCGTCTGTAATAACGTGGTGCCCCCTGTTGGGAAGTTGTTCCCGGCGCTGCCTCCTGGCTGCCTCCAGGTGAGAGAACATTTACACAAATGCCATACTGTCAAACGTGCTCCTGTACATCGGTGAAGCCTGTACGGCGTCACACCACCAGGTTTAAAAATCAACTGACTTTTTCCTCCCTCGGATATTTTTAATTAGGCTCGGGCAAGCGGTTGCACTGGATTAGTATTAAGGCTTTCTGTGAGAGTGTTCAAGAAAGATCTAGCATTTTATTATAGTTTCAGTTTTTTAAAAATAAAATCTTTGCGATTTGAGCCACCGAAGGAAACGAGAGCCCCTCGTTGACCTCAAGGCACAGGAGACAAGCTTGGCTCATGTCGGCAGGGAGGGGTGGGGGGCCGCAGACTGGCTGCTCACTCCGGGCCCGTCGATGGCGGAGATCAGCTTTAGCCCAAAGACACAGTTCCTAGTCTTTGCCCCCACAAAGACAGTTTGTCGAGTACAAGAAGCAAATCCTACTGCCTGGGATACCCTCTCCGGTAGCGGAAAGGTTATTTCTCCCATTCCTGACAGCAACAGGAGAAACCCCTCTCCTCTGGGCTTTGCCCGATCCCTCTTCCCCCGCTACCCTGCACAACCAGAGCCAAGGTTGGGCCTCTATCTCCCACCCCGTCCTACCATCCTCAACATCCAATCCTAACCATACGCGAATGAACCCTCACCCTACTCCAAAAATTGCAATGAGATTAATGCTATGGTTCTCCAAAACACCTGCACTGTGTTGGTCCAGGGTAACGTAACTTGGCAGGGTGTACTTGGAGAGCGCAGCCCCGGTCACAGACATCTTCTGCAGGACGAAACCCTTACTCTAACCCAACTCGCACCTCGTTTCTGATCCTTAATATCAGTGACCTTGTTAGGCCTTGAAAATAGACATTCTCTTCTGGCCTGTGGTAGCACAAGACCAAAACCCAGCTAGGCCACCCATGGTGGGTTTTCTGAAGGCCCTAAACTTAACATGAATCCTATAATAGCCCACAAATTTAATAATAGAAAAATAAGCAGGCGTTCCTGAAATCACCTCCACAACGTTGGCCCAATGTACTACAGCCCCCGCACCCGCCAGGGACAGCTCTTCAGAGGCCAGTTCAGGCCACACATCATCTCCTGCAGGATCAGCTCCTAACCCAGTCCACAGATCTCATCCAACTCAAACTTCTAATGCAATCAGTCCCTTAAAATGAATAAGATGTTCTGCTCCACAGTTATTACCAGTCCTAAAACTCCCAGGACCAGGGTTTTGACACTGTCTTGAGGGCATCGGGAGGAAAGATCCTTTAGTCCTGCTAAACAAATACATTACTCTGGGCCACCATAGTTCCAGCATCAAATGCAATGCTGAGACCCCTTGCTAGATATAGTACACCACCTCCTTTATGTTCTTTCTTGTAGCCCTGTCTCTAGCCCAGCATTTTATGCCAGGAGAGGATTTCCCCATGGCCCTCACCACCATACCTCAGTCATGGAAAATGAAACCTTTACCATATGATGGGTTGTAAAGATTAATATTTGGTGAGTGGCCAAAGCAAAACTCTTGGCTGTGAGCTTGCAGAGAAATACAACCATCCACCCAGTGGTGGGGAAGTATTGTTTGTCTGGACATATAATGCTATTGTTGGAAGGGCAGACTGAAGCAGGATTGTTTCATATGAGCAAAGGCACAGTTTTCATGAAGTAAGCTTTTGTCCTTGGCTCACAAAAAGGGCCTTTTTTGTGTTTCACACTGTGTGATATTTTTAGTTTTCTTTGCATTTAATTAAGAGTGAGACAAGCATACGACTGCGAGTAAAACATAAAAGCAGAATGACCCTATAAAAAAGGTTTTTTTCTACCTTAGGAAAAAACCTTGGTAAGTTACATTGGAGGCTTAGATTGTAAACTGGCTGAGGTAGGGACCACATAGTTGTCCTGTACTCGCAGTGCATTTGTCACAGTGAGAGTCTCTTCTGTCTCTTCTGAAATTATCACATCCCCTGGGACGGGTGAGTTGCAGTCCACAAAGCATCTGAGAGAGAATAAAGAAACAAAGACCAAAAAGTTGCTTAAAGGTTAGCTTGTCATAACTGTGAGTCAGTGGATATGAGATCTAGATATTTGATTTCTGTCAAGGGACAGAAGATGAGGGAAACAAACCCTGTAAGGTCTTGCATAGTCTAGGATCTGAAGAACTTACAGGCTACAGCTAGCAGGTGCCCAAGTTAACTACCAACCCAGCACCCAGATAGCGCTCTCAACACCCCAAAGATCCCATTTGCTGTACTGCTGACTCCATTCACCCCGCTCCTTTGTTTACTTCTCTTTCTCTCTCAGCACTTCAAGGTTCTCTCTTCCCTGGACCTCTTCCCTCCTCATTAATGATTCTCACAAAAACAACATGACCTCCCAATGCCCATCATCTTAGTAGGGTACCCACATCCAACCACCGTTACCCCACTGCACTGGAGCAGTATCAGATTGTTTTCTGTAGTGTTTGGGGGTGTGCGTTGTATTCATAGAATCATAGAATGGTTTAGTTTGGAAGGGACCTCAAGGATCATCTGGTTCCAACCCCCCTGCCATATAAGCAGGGACACCTTCCACTAGACCAGGTTGCTCAAAGCCCCATCCAACCTGGCCTTGAACACTTCCAGGGATGGGGCATCCACAGCTTCTCTGTGCGACGTGTTCCAGTGTCTCACCACCCTCACAGTGAAGAATTTCTTCCTAATATCTAATCTAAATCTACGCTCTTTTAGTTTAAAAACATTACGCCTTGTCCTACCGTGACAGACCCTGCTAAAAAGTCTGTCCCCATCTTTCTTCTAAGAGCCCTTTAAGTATTACAAGGCCATAATAAGGTCTCACTGGAGTCTTCTCCAGGCTGAACAACCCCAACTCTCTCAGTCTGTCCTCACAGGAGAGGTGCTCCAGCCCTCTAATCATATTTGTGCTCCTCCTCTGGACCCGTTCAAACAGTTCCATATCCTTCTTATCTTGGGAGCCCCAGAGCTGGATGCAGTACTCCAGGTGGGGTCTCTCAAGAGCTGATCACCTCCTTTGACCTGCTGGCCATGCTTCTTTTTAGGCAGCCCAGGATACAGTTGGCTTTCTGGGCTGCGAGCACATATTGATGGGTCATATTGAGCTTCTCATCAACCAAGACCCTCAAATCCTCCTCCTCAGGGCTGCTCTCAATCCATTCTCTGCCCAGCCTGTATTTGTGTGGGATTGCCCCGACTAACGTTCAGGACCTTGCACTTGGCCTGGTTGAACTTCATGAGGTTTGCATGGGCGTACCTCTCAAGCCTATCAAGGTCCCTGTGGATTCCCTCCAGTGTGTGCACCGCACCACACAGCTTGGTGTCAGTGGAAAACTCGCTGAGGGTGCACTCAATCCCACTGTCCATGTCACTGACAAAGATGTTAAACAGCACTGGTCCCAATACCAACCCCTGAGGAACGCCACTTGTTACTGGTTGCCCCTTGGACATCGAGCTGTTGACCGCAACTTTTTGAGTGCAATTATCCAGGCAATTCCTTATCCACCGAGTGGTCCATCTGTCAAATCCATGTCTCTCCAATTTAGAGACAAGGTTGTCATGCAGGACTTCCCTGCAAGACTCCCAAAAGCAGCTTGGATATCTTTGCCTTTATCCCATCTCTGATGTGGAGTGAATGCCTGCCCTGCAGGACTCACAGTGACCATGCTCCACTGAGGTGTTGATTTCTTGCTGAGGTGGGTTCATTGATGCTGAGTAAGGGATGAATCCTGACTCCAGCTCTTCCCACAAGGCGCACAGAGAAGGCTTCCTCCAGTGTGAACCAGCTGATGTTGAGTCAGGTCAGAATTCCTGTCAAAACCCATTTCACAGTCACAGCACCTAAGGTGTTCCTCTCCCATCTGGGCTCTCTGTTGGTGAATGTAAAGGTCAAAATCTGTTCATTTTTGTATGAATTTTTAGATGACGAGTCTCCTTACTTTCAGCTGGGGCAACATCATCATCAGCTGGCATAGAGGGGGAAAAACTCATCATATATGATTATTGCCCCAAACATCACATGAAGAACAACATTTATGTGCATGAAAGCAATTCCTCAGGTGAAGGGTTCTTGGGCTAAGAGCTTGCAGTCTAGAATTCATGGGTTCTCATCTTCCATCTGCCACCAGTTCTCTTATTGCCTTCATCATTATATCTCTGTTTTATATAGTGCCTCTAACCACCAGGTGCATGCCACAGTTATACAAGTAGGTAGAATAAACCAAGATGAGGAAGACGGTGGTAGGTGAAGAGACTTGCACAAAGTAGCCCATCAGGCCAGAAGCAGAGATAAGAACTGGACACATGCTTCTAGAGTCCTTGACCAGATGCTTGACTTTCTAGGCTGGTATGTTCATCATAAAACAATGATAAATCTTACTCCCCAGTCTATTGTGCAAAGGCATGATGTCCTCAATAGATAGTGACTTTGAACACTCAAAGGTCTCTTTCAGTGCTAATGAAATGATCGACCTCAAATGCCTCTGGGTAGTTTATCTAGCTTGTGGATATGCTACCGTTGAAGTTCAGAGGTACCAGAGTTGACTCTGAGAAGGCCCATCTTGTCCTGATAGGAATTTTGAGTAAGAATATATCTAGACTCTTTCAGTCATCTTGGGTGTGGAAGCACATGGTGAAGAGTCCGAGCTAATGTGCCCTGACGGAGCCAGAAGTTTTGGGGAATGACTGCAGAGGCACCTGAATGGCTCCTCACAGAGTCAGGTCAGACCCAGCAAGGCTTATAAGTTGTGGCCCAGCATCATCACTGCTGGCTCTGTCCTGGTCCTGGGGGTGGAGCCTCGCAGTGGAACCTGCACCACACTCTCCACATTTCCCGTATCCCAGAGGACCTTTTATCCTGTACCAACAGGACATCCTGTGTACCCAGCAGATGTGGGCTGCCTGTGTTTTCATGTAGCACTCCGCCTGAACCCACAAGCTATGTGGGTATCAGAGCACTGTTGAGACAAGTTTCTCACCAAGTCACCCAGATCACTAAGCCACTAAGCTCTACCAAGCCCATTTAGTCATTCCGGTGTCACTGCAGCATACTTCCCAGCAGAGGAAATGGATTGGTAGTGTCAGGGTAATTTACATTTCTCTGCATGGGATGGACTGAGAAATACCCCTTAGTATTGTCCAGAGACTGCCAGCAAGCTGCCCTGTCAGCACATAACCCTAACCATCTGTGCATTAACTGGTTGGCTGGCCAAGCTTATTGGAGTTATTGGCAGTGGGAGCATTTGGTGGTGAAAGGAAGGACTGAACTCAGCATCTGTTTACATTATTAACAATAGACACCCATGCAGTATCCCAAGAAAACCTCATTAACTCTGTGTCCTTTAGGTAATGGAGTTAAGATGTCCTGAGGGACTAGGAAGGTCTGCATGCCTCAGTATATTCTATATGTCAGGAGTGTTCTGCTCTATGGTGGGTCCCAAAAGAACCATACAATCTGCTTTTTTTCCAGTGTCTGAGGTATCCTGTGGCCTCATAACCTCAGGTGGTGGAGAGGTGACTGTATAATCTTGCTGTGAGATTGGCCCAGCCTGCAAGACTTTCAGTAGGAATAAAAGTGCCCCAAAGACCACAGAAGTGGCCAGCGCTTCTCTGCAGGACACAACCCTGCAGGTTGCTATGTGGGAAGGAGAGATGACAGTGGAGAAAGGCTGCTAGCAGGATGAAGGTGTGATGGGGTAACGTGTATGAAAGAAATAGCGCCAAAAGATTTTGCCAGCATTTTCCGGCCCAAGAACTGCAAGGCAATTTCTTTGAGAGGAAAGATCAGAGATTGCTATTCATTTTTGGTCTTAATGATATTTTGAATTTAAATGATTGTATTTGTAGTAGTAAAATTAGTATTTATAAAACTATAGTATTTTTTTTTTTTACCTAACTTCTAAACTTGTTAATTTATCACCCATACATTTAACGACCAATATGATGTATATGGAAATTTTTTTAATTTCATTTTTGGAAAGATTAGATGGACCTTTACTTTCCAAAAGTTGAGAAATAGCTCGGCGGTCCATCCTCTACTGAGAGAGCACGGTGACATTTGCGTAACATCTTACAGCTTCCGGTGAAGTGGGTTTCACAACCTCCCCTGGTAATCTATTGCTGCGCTGCCTTACTCAGAGAAAGTTTTTGCAACATCTAGCCTTTTTCTTTTTTTCCTTTCTTCTTTTCTTTCCTGAAAATTCAGCCGATTAGATCTTATCTTTGTCCTTCCAGCAATGTAATCATTGCCTTTCTTAATAACAGCTTCTCATGCTCTGCAACCGCGTTATCATGTCCTGCCCTACTCCCAGCCTTCTCCTCTAGACTCAACAAACCCGGTTCCCCCGCTTCTCCCTAGAGACGACTGTTTTCCAAACCTCTTATCGCTGCAGATGTGCTCCCATTCCCGTGCTCCCTGCCCGGACCAGCCGGGCTGCTTGCCATCCCCCTGCGGTGGCTTCTCACTTCTCTTCGGCCACGTGTTGCCTCCCCGCAGCCCCCAGCCCCGGCACCCCCTTTCCCAGCCCCAGGGGCTGGCTGGGATGCTTGCCGGGGCACAGTGAGGGTGCTGCGTGGGCGCGGGGGCTCTGTGGGGCCAGGTGCTGGGCGCACGGGTGCCAGGCCCCCGGGCTCTGCCCGGCGCAGGAACTGGCATGTGCAGTTCACTCCTCTTACCTCCCAGCCCTGCCAGGAAACCAGCGTCCTTGCTTTCTGGGGGTTGTCCTGAATTCCCAGGTTCAGGAAAGTCACCAACTCGCTCCTCAGGTGCTCTCAGATCATAGAATCACAGAACAGAAGGGGCCTTCAGAGATGACCTAGTTCCAACCAGCCCCCATGGGCAGGGACACATCCCACTAGACCAGGTTGCTCAAAGCCCCATTCCAACCGGACCTTGAACACTTTCTATGATGGGTCATCCACAACTTCTCTGGGCAACTTGTTCCAGTGTCTCACCGCTCTCATCGTAAAAAATTTCTTCCTTATGTCTAATATAAATCTACCCTCTTTCAGTTTAAAAACATTGTCTCATGTCCTGTCACTACAGGCCTTGGTAAAAAGTCTCTCTCCATCTTTCTTATAAGCCCCCTCTACATATTGAAAGGCCACAGTAAGGTCTCTCTGGAGCCTTCTCTTCTCCAGGCTGAACAATCCCAAGTCTCTCAGCCTTTCTTCATAGGAGAAGCTAGTTAATTTCTGGTTAATTTATGGAATTCTCTTAGGAGGCAGTGGTCCCCACTTTCTATGGGATGTGAGCATTTCAGGAACTGCTAGAGAGCAAGGGCTACCAAAAAAATACGTTTAAGTCCTAGTCATCATTTTAGGAGCACCAGCTTCCAGGCTCAGTTGGAGTTATCTAGCCCCACATTTGGCTGTTGACAGTCCTTGTATCAGCTACTTCAGTGGACAGTGGTGGAAATCCTGGTGATGAGCACGGTAACAGAACCAAATCCTTACAGTCTAAAGACCCCAAACAGCATACAGTTAGCTCATTACCAATATTCCCATTAATACTTTATGATGAAAGTGGTAAATTCTGCTGTTAGTCATTTCAGACTGAAGAACGGAAGATTATTAGTGCTCCCTCTTCCCAGCAGTCTTTCCCCGCCAAATCATCCTTACGTCCCTCCCATGTTCCCAACAGATTCAGTGTCCCTAAACCAAATGTTTTGACCTGCTGCCTGGACCAGATGTTACACAAACTGCCAAACAACGTGGATAAGGGCCAGTCTCTCCCTGCTGATCCTCCCTTGGGGGTGCCACCAAGAGCTCTCTGCTGTACCCAGCCGCTGATCTCTGCTGAGCTCCGGCTATAGGAGCATGCTCGTCTTTGATTCCTCTGTGTGCATGTTCCATTTGATTGAAATGAGCCCATTGGTTCCCAAGTGACTAATGGGGGACTAACAGTGCAATAAAAAAGCCTTAATTCCTCAAGAAACTACAGAAAAGAAACTCCATGAGCCTGTCAAAATTACATCATGAAATTGACCCCCAAATATGAAAATAAGCATTTTAATAAAGATCAAACAGAGCTTTTGAACTGTCTTTTGATGTTGAAACTGCTGTCTCATTCTGAATATATCTTAGTGGAAAGAAAATTTAGTATGAGCAGACTGGACCCGTATTCAAGAGAGGGTAGGAAAACACTTTTTAATTCTCTTTTCCCACTTCATCCAAAACCTCTTGGTGCCGAGGGGAGAGGTGGGATAGAAGAGCTCTGCCCACTTGCTGCAGCAGCTCTCACTGAACGCTTTTCTTGAGAAAGCTGGAAAAGGACAGGCAAGCACCAAAGGCAGCAGGCAGAGCATCTGCTCCCCTTCCATCAAGGGCCTGCTTCTGTGGCGTTGTTCCTGCAAAAACTGGGGTGCATTTGAGGCAGGCAATCTGGGTGAAGACTGGGGATGGTGTTTGCCTGCATATCAATAGCCACAATATGGGTGTCTCCATCTGCGTTATGGTCCGGGCCCCCTCTGTAGTCACTAGAGAGAAATGGACACTATTAGGTGGTGATTCATCTGACCTATTTTAGATGTCTACCTTAGCAGTAGGTGAATCATGCCCTAGAAATGCTTCTTGAATATTTGAATAAGGGGCTTTTCTTGTTTTGTTCAATGACTGATTCTCAATTTGTTATATGCAAGATTTCTTGCTTTTAAGTAATATTTTTTAATTATTTTCATTTTTAGTACAGAGTTAATCTTTGATGAAGATGAGGACATGCTGATAAGACATCTTTCTCTGAGAGCTGGGGTTTCAAAAAACCAGCAGTTTCACTCCGGTGATTTTTGTAGGTCATCTTCTGGAAGGTATGTGTGGAATAGAAATGATAAAGTATTAAGACCAAAGAAGACAGAAGCCCAGAGGGGAAAAAGATGAGCAAGTCAGAATCTGAAACAGCATAGTCAGGAAACACAGATGATGTGGTTTCTGTAAAAAGCTTGTTTGTTCAGTTAGAGGGGAAGGGAATTTGTATATGCATAGCTGCAGTTTAATTAACTGTAGGAATCACGTTGTATATACAAAAAGGCAGATTAATTTATTGTATATTATATATCATATTATTGTATTGGATATTATATGATATAGGGATACACCATTATAGATTTTATATGTGTGTATGCATGACACGTGTATGCACTGTTGTAGACTCCAAATCTATGTGCGTAAGGTGGCAGAGGAGCTTGATAAAGAAGGGTCTGTATATGGAAAGTGGAAAGTGATGGAATAAATAATTTTTTTATTACATGCAGTGATCCAGCTAGGTCTGGGGTTTTTAAAGTTGCATTTCTAAGCCATCAGCATAGCTAAGAAACACTTGAAGATGTGACCTCGCTTCAGAAATGGTCCCCTAATGTAAAGCTATCTGTCTGTAAAAGTTAAGGATGATTTTTTTCAGTTGTCTAAATTTTCCCTCTGGACCCCTTCTGCACCAGGGCAGCTGCTGTATTTTGAAATAAGTATGTAGGGATGCTGTGCTATTGCTCCTGTGCCTCCAAAGGTGTCAGGAGTTTGGTGTTGCTTTCTCTGCCTTCTTGCTTTTTCTTGCTTCTTGCTTTTCCGATCAGCATAGAATCATGCAAAGGCCAGTGTGGGAAGTGGTTTAACTTGCTGGGACATCCACCTGAGCTCTAGTTCATGTTCCTACATAAACATGGTTTTCTCCCAGGCGTAGCCAGGGTTTAGAGGTTCTTCATCACAGACATTTAATTCTCTCTATTGTATTTGCTTTCTCTCCCTTTAAGCCCTTGTCAAAAGCTGTTGATGAGCTGCATTCATTGTTCTTTTTTATGTGTTTGTATGAAAGCTGTATCTTAAAGTATATGTTGTATAAAATGTGGTTGTATAAAATGTTTTTATAAAATTTACTTATGAAAAGGGTTATAGACTGAGGTATAAAAGACATTTCGTTGGGCAGAAGACAGAACTGCATTTACAAGGGATAAATGCATTGTTGTTACTCGAACTAAGCAGCATGCAAGCTATTTGTGGAATGGCATTCATCTTTAATAAATATTTTACATAATACATACAAGTTATTCATGGAATGGCATTCATTTTTAATAAATGTTTTATGTAATGCTGACCACTTAGGACTCTCAGGAATTAAAGATTTTGTACCAGCGTGGTCTCTCATCTTCTTTTCCTCACTTTTGATCTCAGTGCTATAAAAGTGGTTGTAAGGTTTTTTCCAGTTCCAGCCCCTTGAACCAGTGTATTGGTAGAGTGCTGTATAGTACGTGCAAGCCTATTAATAGATCTTTGCTTTTCTTTGTGACCTTTCATAGGTTCCTCAGTACTAGTTTTCACCCCCCCAAAAGTCAAAGGCTTGTAAATTGAAACTGTGTGGTGTATTTGTGATGACTTCTCTTTTGGCGGGTTTAGGATGCTATTTTTAAACATAATATAATTGGGGTTACTTTCCTTGTTGCAGTTCCTGATGGCAAATCGTCCTGGTCTCTTCACTAGTTCAAACATTAATCTTTGGGAAAGGTGAGTGTCAGAAGGCTGGTTATGAAGCCGCGGGGCCATTCATCGGCTGCGCTGACACTTAACCTTTGCTGGAGGTAGGTGTGGGGCATAGCAAGCTTCAGCCAGGAGGAGCAGAAGATGTTTTGTGTACTGAGTCATGGTATTAAATGTGCTTTTTACAATTATTTACAGTGAAATTCATTGTAAGAATGAATCAGGTCATTGCTATTTAATCTGAACTAAAGTTGTGAAACTTCAAATTACTATGCAGGAGATCGGTTGCAATGATGACGTGTATTATCCAGGGAGGGCTATGTAGCTCTTCTAGGCAAAATATGTCCTTGTGGTTATGCCCTTTCTTGCATTTCTTCTTGCTTATGTAGAAAACCCATATGTGTAATAATTTGAAAAAGTTGAAGGCTTTTAAAATTTCTTAAATACAATTATTTATTTATAAATAAATGTCTCAATGTAAATATACATATTGATTATTATACATATTACTGTAAATATAAATGTATAAATGTGTAATTAGAAAACAAGGTAATAGTCCATTCTCAAATGTTTTATCTCTGCAAGAGGAAGGAGTATTCTGAACTGAGTTTTGCGGTGGCTGATTTTACAGTAGTATTATGTGCAACATTTTTGGTTTATACTGCAGGGCAAGGGCAGGAACACTTTCTTCTATTTTTAATTTTGTGTCTTAATGATATGGATAATTCACAGTGGTTTCTCTTGTATTTTTCTCAGTTGACTGTACCTAATGCAGTCAAATAATGAAGTACATGTATTGTGGTGGGATGAGGCTTTTGCAGCATGAAATGGATCATCAGTATTTAAACTCTGACCTCTAGGGTTGATAAAAATCTTTTTAGATAAGGTGTTACCCACAGTGACGATAATATGTAACATACAAAGGTGAGCTTTCACTTCTACTATCAACTTTATAATTACAATGTTTTTAAAATACTTGTTCTTAAGGGTTTCTTTCTTTTAGAAAAAGTTGACGTGCTGTTTGTTTGCAAAGGAAAATGTCAGATTTACAGCTGAAATGGATGTTTATGTGGAAGGGCATTTTTTTCCCTGTTTTATCTGTTTATTATTTGGTTTGGGTTGCTTTATCTAAATCTTGCATATGATTTATTAGTGAATGTTAACTACTCAATGATCCCAATAGAGAAAGTATTGGCAGTGGAATTTAGACTCAGTTCTTCAGCTCAGAATATAGTATTATAAAGAGTTCATATTTTGGGCCCCTTTGAAATTAAATTATTTATTTTCCTATAGAGCTTCCTAGACAGTTTTCTTTCCTTTCTATTTAATTTTTTGGGGTTGGTTTTGTTGGTTTTTTGTTTGTTTGTTTGTTTTTGTTTGGCTGTTTTTTTTACCTCTTGCTGTTTTTCAACGCTGGATGCAATTCTGAAATCAAAAAAGCCAGTATTTGTACAGCTTTTTGATTTCCTGGGACAAACTCTAAGTACGTAAGTCGTGGCTTTGTCCACAGTTTCGGAGATTAGACTTCGCTGCTGCTGCAGTCATGATCATAATAAATGAAGGAAAACAGATCCAAATGCATCATGCAAACTAAGATGGTTTATGGTTGGACTGACTGGTCATAAAGGTCTTTTCCAACCTAAATGATTCTATGATTCTATGACTGCTTGGGCTTTTTTGAGGAGGGGGATTGTTTGTTTGTTTGTTTTTTTGGTTTTTTTTCCCTTGGTTTTAAAATATCAAATGTTCCCTACTCCAGTTCTGCTTTTTCCATTACCTGTTGAAGTTGGAGTGGTAATCTAAACCTGGCAGAATGTTAAATTTCCTTTGCCAGGCGCCAGATGATGCTTCAGCTTTTGACCTGTGCAATACTGGAAAAGGCCACACGAGGGATGTTCCAGCAAGGTCGTTGGGACGCTCCATCAGAAAGCTGTGTGGTACTGATGGCTGACACTGGGTCTGAAAGGGTCCAGGCAAACGTCCATATGCAACCCTAACTAACCCATTAGACTATAATTTTGTTATATGAGGGCTTAATTAGGTCCCCCAAATAATTCCAGAACACTTGCAAAAGGCTAGAGAATAACCCCACACAGTCATTAGAAGTCACAAAATACCTGTGCGAGTCAAAAAACCCTACCCAAGGAAGGGAAAACTCTTCATCTACAAGTAATTTCTAAACGACTTCACGTGAATGTGTGAAATCACTCATTTGATCTTGGCGATCTCCAAGAAAAGCCACGGGTCTCTGCAGTTTCTCTTGGACTAAGAAAATAGGTGCTGCAGCTGATGGGAGGGTCTCTGCTGGAAGATGACAGGCTGTTGGAAAAGACGGTGAGCAGAACGCTGGGCGCACAGCAGCGCAGCAAGGAACAAGGCTAGCTGCCATGTATTTCTGGCACCAGCCAATTAATATTTTTCTTGGAAGAACAGGTACAGCCTTAGGCTAGTAAGGTGCATTTTAGGTGTGAATCCTAATCATGACTCTGGTTAAATCGACTTTATTTGAAAATTTTTCAAATTTTCAAATTTTATTTTAAATTGATAGGCTAAATCAAGAGTTAAAACAAAATGGGGTTTTATTAGACTCAGTGCATTACCCGGGAAAACATGCAGGATTCAGCGAGCCTGTTTTCTCCTACAGGTAAATTTGAACTGATGGATCCTCCTCTGTGGCTTTAACAGCACCTGAACTTTTCTGGCCCTCCATGGAGGTGAATGAACATACTCAGTTTCTTTCCTCTGGCCTGAAAGTAATTCTGGGCTGGTTTACCTTTGTCAGTCATTCAACCTGGTTTCTTGGGGACTGCTTTTCCGCCCTTTCTTTTCAGTATGTGACACAGGGGCTGTGGCTCCATGTTACAAATTCTTCTGCGGTTTAAGGGGTTCCTTTTTCCAGTTTCATCCCTTTCCTCCCATCCCCCTGCCACGTACCACAGATGAATGCCCTCGTCCTTTACAGGTACTCAATGGCTGGTGTAACTGCTCTCTTGTAAATAGTTCCCTGTTGAACAGAGTGGGGGAAAGAACGGATGCTAATGTGCTGTTGCTCAGAGGTAGGAAGGATTGGTTGGGGTTAGGTAAGGACAGAAAGCTTGCTGCCAGAGCAATTGTGCCACAGAATTTCACCTTCAGAAACACCAGTATATGGTGTTTTGAAACAAAAACGTGCCTCATGTTTTCACTTTTAATCCCATTTTATGCCTGCTAAATCCACAATCATAGAATCATAGAGTGGTTTGAGTTGGAAGGGACCTTAAATATCACCTAGTTCCACCCCCCTGCCATGGGCAGGGACACCTCTCACTAGACCAGGTTGCTCAAAGGCCCATCCAGCCTGGCCTTGAACACTTCCAGGGATGGGGCATCCACAGCTTCCCTGGGCAACCTGTTCCACTGCCTCACCACCCTCACAGTAAATAATTTCTTCCTAATATCTAACCTAAATCTCCCCTCTTTCAGTTTAGAACTGTTGCCCCTCGTCCTATCATTACACTCCCTGATACAGAGTCCCTCCCCACCTTTCCTGTAGGCCCCCTTCAGGTACTGGAAGGCTGCTATAAGGTCTCCCCAGAGCCTTCTCTTCTCCGGGCTGAACAACCCCAACTCTCTCAGCCTGTCCTCATAGCATAGGTGCTCCAGCCCTCTGACCATCTTCATGGTCCAGCTCTGAACTACCAACAGGTGATCGTTTTGGATGCCTTTCACATTGGTGCTTGTAATCAATCCAGCCCCCAAACAACTGCCACGCCAATTTTCTGCATTGTCTTTGCTCTGGTTTTCCCCATCTATCTGTGACTGATCTTTTAGCATGGCATTTACTTCCTGGTTCTGCCCAACCAAGCCTCGCAGCAGCCAGTCCCCAGGCAAACAGCGTTCCTGCACACTCAGGAGCTACACCTTGTGCTTGCCGCAAGACCACTCTCTCAAGAGACAGGCTGCATTTCTAAAGAGATAACACTCCAGTATTCTTCATAATTTTCTCATTATCTTCCCGAGAAACTTCTTTCTTGACAGCAGATGAAATAACGTATTTTTGCATATCCTTTTTTCTGCAGTCTTAAAGTAAATGCTGTAGGAGGTCAGGTGTTTTGCTGAACCATCACTGCTATGGTATTGCTTTGGCTGACAACTCTACGTATTATTTTGAGTGGAATCTATGCAGAAGTCACTGCTGTTGCATGAAATGGTTGTGAAACACTGGAACAGGTTGCCCAGAGAGGTGGTAGATGCCCCATCCGTGGAAACATCCAAGGTCAGGTTGGAGGAGGATCTGAGCAACCTGATCTAGTTGAAGATATGCCTGCTTATTGCAGGGGGGTTGGACTAGATGACCTTTAAAGGTCCTTTCCAACCCAAACCAAAAAGGATTTCTATAAATCATTTCTGTACTTGTGCCTTTGGGTGGAGCAAAGTCTTCATCTAACAATATCCTCATCATTCCTTGCCCACAGCAGCAATTGCTCAGGCCACTGTAGGAAGAACATGTCATATACCCCAGTAAGTGATTTTAGTTGACTAAGCAGAATTCTTGTTTCTGAATACATCTCTAGGTTGTTAATTATACTTTCCATCTTTAAATTGTGCTTCAGAATTACTAACCGTGTTTTGGTAGTGGTCAGTATTTAGCATGTGTCTCAGGCATGTTATTTAACCACTATATAATGTGTGAGTAGGAGCTGGCTAACTGGAATTCAAGCTTTTTCTTTTTTTCTTTTTTTTTTGTGTGGCTTTTGATGTAGGATTATTAAATAGAACAGAATTAGCATTTTTGTCCAGCTCTAGACACATGCTTACATTCAGGCAGCTCTTTTTTCTTCCCTCAACATTTTGCAGCAGAACATCTTCCCTCCTTTTTTCTCTCAGTCTCTGCCTCTAAGACCCCAGAGGTCTTTGCCACCTTCATGAGCTTTCTAGGAGAGCCATGAATCGAAGCACATGGTCCGCTGCATATGCTCCATCTGACATGATTTTGCTTGAGTCACTCCTTCACCCAAGGCACATGCGCTGGCAAGACTGTACTCCAAACCGAGAGACAGATGCTCTAACCCAGTCTGCATGGCAAACTGTCTCAAGTGGAAGCTAACAGTCATGTTTAGAAACCAGGCAAAGTATTGCTAAAGGAAGAGGGAAAGTAATTTCAGTTTCTGCTTTGGGCTGAGGCCTTACCTTTGTCTTGGCTCTTACTACGTTTGATTTTTAATTAAACTGGTAGATAGGGCATGTTATTGACAAAAACAGTATCAAATTAGGTTTCCTGTAGTTGTAAGAAACTTACCTTAAACTGTGTTGTTCCCTGGGAAATTACAAAAACAGCAATGCCTGTCATCACTCTCTCTTTCTCTTTTCCATGCCCCTGGGATCCCCTGCCCTGCTGCGGCTCTGGCTGCTCTCCCCTGCTATCTCCTTAGCCAAGTCTGTGCAAGAGGAGGAATTTGCTCCTCCTGCTTGAGATTTTCTTCCTTGCCAGGGAAACCTGAATTCTGCCATCTCTGTCCACTGCCTGCTCTGCGGCTGGGACAGGAGGCTGCAGGGGACAGATGTCCAGGTGCGGGACCTTCCTTTCCCTAATAAAGTCCCTGCTTCCAGGTGCTGGAGGATATACCAGCTCTCTGGTTTTAACCTGCTGCTCTGAACGCAAAGAGAAGATGCTTTTCACACAAAAGCCAAGATAACTCCCTATAAACACGGGAAGAAATCAGCCTTGACTCCCCATCCCTTGCCTTGTGCTGTTAGAGCACGCCACTGGGGAAGGATGAATGGAAATAAGATTGGGCACCCCGGCAGCAAAAGGCTCAGGGAAGAAGACAACAAGGAACACCATTTATCCATGTTACATCAAACCACTTGTGACAAGAAAACCAACTTCCAGGTCAGGGCAAGAGCACATGAGATAAAGCCAAGCTTCCACAACTGGGTAAGGATTTTTCTTTGTTTATCCAATCTGCAAGCGTGTACTAGATGGAGGAAGGGAGCTGGGGCTGAAGCAGTCAGGGTTACCCTGAGCCCCAGGGTATGAATATGAAAACACTGCTGTTTTGCAGAGCAGAGAAGGTGCCGCTTCTTTTTTGTGCTGCAATACTTACAGCGTTTCAAAGCAAGCCTCGTGTTGCTTTAAAATGCCAGCAGATCATCTCTAGAGCATTTTCTAAACACGTTTTACACACTTCTAGATAACTGCTCCTGCCTCATGCCCAGACAAACTACTAAAATGGCAAACTTAGATCTCTGCAAAACTTGACATTTAAGCGCACAGGCTGGCGAAACTACAAGCAGGTGAGAAGCCCTCACTGCTGCTGCAGCAGACTTGTCCAGGCTCCTCGCATTCATCTTCCCTTGATTCACTGAGAAAGGTGCAGCTAAACCAAGCGCAATGCTATTTTCCCTCAGTGGCACAGACTTGTGAAGTTCCCTAGGCCTTGTTTCTTGCATAAGGAGTAAGACAGGTAGCTGTAGAGATGTTTAAATAATTGCTGCTGGGCGTTTAAAGCAATCATTCATGATTGCAGTTTCCCGTTTGGTACCAGTGATGATTAAACTCGCCTAAGCCCCTTCAGAAATTTTCCCCCCGTCATACTGACACAGCTGTTTGTGTGTCTCTACAGTGGGTTGGATCAGGAACTGATCCAGCTAAAAATAATCGAGGGTAGAGTGGGGAACTATTACTTTTCAGCTGCTGAAACTTTCCAATCTGCGTCACGATGCAGTTGCACACACAGCTGCACTGGCACAGTGAGCGGCGCATGGGAGTACATGACCATAAGGACACACAGAGGAGGGGATGCGGGACACTCATGCTGCTTTTGAAAGAAAAGCAGGTGGAACCATAGCTTCAGTGGGATGAGCTGGGATAGTACAAACCTGGCAGCTCCACTCCTCGAAGGTCCTTAGCAAGAGATAAGCACCAGTTCCAGCTGTGTAATGCACATTTGGAAAAGATTCATAAGCTGGTCCTCCTCTGTAAATATTCCTTGTGTGCAAAAAAAGGTAAGTTTCTGTTTAATGCCCTTATTCTGCTTTCTCTTAATTCGTTGCTGCTCCCCCAGGGCTGTTGTTTCATGAAGTGGACTGCACGGTGGCAATACTAACTTAAGGAACCGCTGAGCCCTGTGGACGTTTGTTACCACCCTCCCCAGACTGCAATTTTCCCTCACTTATGCCAACCCCGCTGTTTGTGGAGCTGTGCTGAGCGCTGGATCAGGGAAGCCATCCAAGTTAAAAATAACCCAGTGGGTGGCTGGGGATGGCAAGAGCCTCAGCCATCCAATGTAATCCGCTGTCACAAGTCAGCGAGAGCAAGAGCAGGAGATCATGAAAGCTCAGCCTTGGAGATACCTATTTGCTACAAGAAATACGAACTTCTCAGCCAGTTGAAGGAGACTTGTGAATGAGGAGGCAGGAATGCTTCGCCTGTGTTCATAGGGGATAAGAGAGCGAACCTCACTGTGCACAAAATACCAGCACAAAATATCTTCACACAAGATTTACTTTAGCAGTTCTTCACATGATGGTTTTGCAACAAAAGCTAATGGCAGTGTACGCTATTCAGCTGATGTATGTTGTTTATTCTGTGGATTAGGGAGAAAGTTACCATGATTTTTAAGTGCTGGAAGGGTACTGCAGATATGGGGGCTGTGCTAGCACCAAGCAAGAGAATAGACGACTATTCTTCATAGACATGACTCTAATATCTTCATGGTACAGAGTGAAGTACCAATTTGTGGATGTATTCCAGAAGAACACCTCTTCTTCTCAACTCTAGAAGAACAATACCAATGCTGTGATGCACGAGCAGTAACCACCGTGACCACAGCAGCAGTGACATGATTTTCACCTACTCATAGGCTTGGAGGGGAGCATCTGTAATTGTTCATTTTCTCTTGTATTCCAAGCCATATCTGGGTTTCTTCTGGCTTCTCTCTTCAGTTCATGGTTCATGCCTCCTGGGATGAGTATTTTTAAATACCAGTCATTTCTTTTTCTCCCCCTCCTACTTGTGACTTGGCACTTCATTGCTTCCCTTCCCAGGAATGTCCCTGCTGGGAGCTGCTTGGCTTGAGCACTGATGACAATGAAGGGGAAGCATCAAGAGCTTCAGAGCCTGAGGAATGTCAGGATCTCAGGTTACATTTCTTCAGAAAGGAATTCACCCTTTCTTGAAGGCATTAGCGGCTGCTCCCTACACATTGAGGTGGAAGATGCAGTTGAAACCCACAGTTACTTTAGCATCAGCAGCTACATCACATATTAGCCAACTGAAAGCAAGTGCCTGAGGCTTAGGGCAGGCTGTGACTGCCCTAAGGCAAACTGTGAATGCTTTCATGACAACCTCTGTGCTCAGAATAGGCCTGAGACATAACATCACTGTCGACCATGCCAGGTAAGTCCCTAGATTTCAAGGGTCCAGAAGAAGCACCATCATATTTTGCCAACTTCTTTCACCTTTCTAAGAATGTGAAGGCTTGTGGTCAGTGATGTTAATTCTTCTCTCTCTAGACACAAGGAAAAATGTTTTGTTCCACCCACTTGCCTCCTGCATTCCCATTGCTGCATCCCTTCTTGTGATTATTGTTAAAAGACATCTTTTTTTTTTTTTTTTTAATAATGCAGCTTGTGGTTCCTGTTTGGGCCTAAGTTCACAAAAAGTTTTGATTATATGTCCAATGAATTGGGAAGATATCTTCAATCTCTCTAACGCATACTATATGTAAACTCTGTTTTTCCTGTTTTGTTTGGTATTTCTGCCTGCCTGAAGGCATAGAGAGAATTCAAAGGTCAGCTGCTAAAGAAATCAGGCAAAAGGAAGGCAGTTGCCCAGCAAAGAGGCATCTTCTTATGCCCTTCAATAGCCAGGTGCAGGGGTGTGGGAAGCAACTTCTCAGTCCCTATCCTAGAAAATAAGATCTTCTTCTAAGGCTGGGAAACAGCAGATCAAATGACATCGGTCTGTGCTCTGCCTTCTGTAAAGGCAGATGCACATTATGTGGGTCATTCGGGGCAAGCAAGCAGAGACTGCCCTTTTGTGAGGAAAAACATCTGACAGAATAGGGACTGATGCAGAGAAGCCTCCTCTGTGGTTCTGTGCTTAAAGATGTGAAAGCACAGCCACCGGAACCATGGCTAGGTAGAGTTCAGTAGTATTTTGGTGAAGGTCAGCTTGAGGTAGAGATGTGGCAGGCAGTGGCCCAAAGCAACACATGACCAACAGCAGGAGAATTGCAAGAGCTCTGGAAAGCAAAAAAAAAAGAAGTCCAGATATGAGGAAGGAATTGTTTGGGGGATCCGGAGAATGGTGACCCTTCTCCCATGCAGTTGTTACCACCTCCGAATCACCTGGTCTTCCCAGCAGCCTCAGGAAATCCAGTTCCCCAGTCTTTCTTCCTAGATGTTCATCCCATTTCAACCTCTTCTGCTTACCCTTTCCCTCACGTGGTGGGCTGGTTCAATCATTCACTTTTGAGACAGCAAAATGCCTTGTGATGGCTTTACTTTGGCTGTGTTGGACTTCTTAATAATGCCATGCCTTTACCCTTACCCATGCCCTGGCCAGGGAGATAGGCTTGTGCAGGCCAGTTGTTCTTGCACTATTTCCAGAGAAACCTTTCCAAGTAAGATTCATCAGGGGTCAGATCGGCTGCATTTCCAAGTAGAAAAACCTCCCTTGGTCTGGCCTCCCGAGGCCACTTGTGAGTTTGTTGAGTAGCTTTGCTTTTTTGGATGAAGGTTACTTTGGTCAGTTCCTCGAGGCTGCGCAGCCAAGGTTTGCTGTGGTGTGGTAGAGTTATTTTGAACTGCCTGTCCATGTGGCTGTTCAGACAAGTCTCTTCTAAGCAATGCCAACCTTTACATCCAATGGAGCTGTGCTTTGCACAGAGAGTCCCAAAGGGAAGGAAACAAAGGAGTTCACACATCTTTGCACTCTCTGCATCTGCAAGGATGTTTGGACCTGGCATGGCCCGCTTGAATCAATGGGAGCTTTCAATTTCCCTTGAAGGGTTACGGTGCTCTGACCATGCTGTCCCACCCATCCCAGCGTGTCCCCCAGGCACAGAGTCAGCTATCTGCAGCTACGGATACCTCCATAGAACGGCTCAGGAAGAAAGAGGAAAATTCTGCTTCCCCTAAGAAGTCTGGCTCCTATGCTTTCTGGTTCCTAGGTTCTCGCATCTGTTCACGTGAATGAGTGTCCCAAACAGGCCAGGCCTGTGAGAAGAAAACCAACCAGTAGTCAAAGTTGACCATCAAGACTGCAAAAGCTGTGTCACCAGGTGGATTCATGCATTTTCTACTAACAAAGCCAGCAAGCCCTTGAATGAGAAAAGGGAGAGGACAGTTGAGAGGTGGATCAGCTGACTTATGAGATGTATCAGGTTTATCACGGAAAGGCTAAAGGCCCTTCAGAGCTTGGGACACAAGAAAAAAAGCAGCAAAGCAGACTACCCCAGCAATGCCTCTTTTGGCCTCTGTTTGCTCCATCTCCTTGAAATATCCTGTATTTTCCTTTTTTCAGAGATGGGAGCTCTTGTTGTTGTGTCGCTGGCTATTCAGACCAGTGTTGTTGGGGTAAAGGGGAAACAAGGCCACAAAGAACACAATTTGCTGTGCATGCAATGGCAGTTCTGTTTGTTTGACAGATCTCAAAAATTGCTTTAGAGATTACACATAAAATACTTTTTAAAATTTATTAAACACTCAAAACACACCTGTTATCCAAGATCAAAAGTAATCCGTTCTCCCAGTCATAAAAAATGAAGCAAAGAGGAATGTAAAAGTTGTATTTCAGTCATACTATTACATATACTTTGTCAGTGGAGGACTGGAAAACTGTATCTCATACAACCCAGGTAAGAGAACTGGGAAGATAATCCTCTCTGAGCAGCTCTGGCTCTGCCAGAAGCAGGTTCACCTACCAGCAGGATGGTGTAACACTGCAGAATAAGGTCCTGCCACTTTCTCTTGTAAAGGAACGGTGAGCACTGTGTGCCATCCTCTGGCTTTTCAGATTCATGCAGAAACGTTACAAGAAAATGAAGACCACTTCTAAGAATACCCCTCACCTCCGGATTCTTATTTGCATTGCACAGCAGTTGTGCTAAGGAACAGCCACCCCTTTGTGAAGGATGACACATGTATTTCCAAATCTGGTCCTGCCAGGGGCCAAGAAACTGTGATGCTCAGGAGGTCACTCTGGGGAGAAAGAAAGAAAAAGAGATGGGATAACAAAGAACACTAGGGTGAAAAACTTTATTTCAGAGACGTCATTCATCCATTTGTCTATCTTAGTTATTTCTAAAGTGCCACAGTATCACCGTAGTATCTAAGCACCATTAGCACAACAGGAATTTACAGTATTCTACAGAGCTCCCTCAGCTGGCAGGAGGATCTGGGCACCAGCTGGCGACCATGGGTCCGGGATGGAGTGTGCTAGGGATGGTCTGCTGAAATGATAGTAGCTAATTACCTTTTGCTTTTTCCAGTAGTCTCCCACTATGATCCTCAGGGAGGAGACAGCTGGTAGAGAAGTCAGTGAGCTAGCTGTTGCGAAAGTAAACCTTCTGGTTCTTAACTTTTTGCACATGCCCATACCTCTTGTCTTCTGAGTTTGGCTCATGAGTTTGTGCTGCCCACAAAGAAATTAAATCCCTGGAAGAAGAGGAACATACCCTGTAACTTCTGTAACAGCAAAGGAAGGGTGGTGCCCGGATTCTCCTCTCTAGCTAGATGACCACAAACAGTAAAGGGCAGACAGGCTAGGGGAAGTGAATTATTTCAGCCAAGTGACACTGAACAGTGAAAACTAACAGCGGCTGTGGAAAGGAACTCCAGAAATGTGCTTACACTGGTGAGCAATCCAATCCTAGCCACTAAGACTACTGCACTGGCAATGTGCTGTGAACCCTAAGGCCGCTTTTATTTGGCATACAGTTTTAAAGAAGTTCATAAAGATCTTAGAAATAAATGCACGTCAATCCTTTTAATTTACAGAGCACTGTTAAGTACACACAGCACTTCACAAAGCACGTAGAAAGGAAAAGAAATGCTCTGCGGAGTGCTGCGAAGGCATATTCAGGGGCAGCTGGCTTCTCAAACCAGAATCTCGATGTGAGCGTTTCCCTCTGAGTTGAGCTCAGCTACGTACAGACCTGGGTTTGATTTCATTGATCTGCTACAGCCACTCAGTTCAGATTGCCAGAAGAAAAGCTGCATTCACAAGACGCTTTTCCCTGGCAAACGGGGCTTCCCAGCCAAACAGACAGTTTTAGTGCTGTAGATTTCCTTTAGGAAATTTAAACTGGAATGAGACAGACCCACACAAATCGATCAGTTCTACAGCTGGACTGCAGAATAACCTTTTAATTCAGTTAAAAATGAGCCTACCAACTGAGAGCTGCAGTATTCCTTCCGAAAGTCTGCTAGCAAATGAAAATCTTGACGTTTCTGGAACCAATTAGATGACTGTTAGTTACATTTCCAAACCACTTTCCAGAAGTGGAACAGAAATCAAGAATTCATTGGTTTGAAGCTGTTCATAAAAAAAACCCAACAAACACAAAGCTAAAAGCAAAAATGTGCATTTGCAAACGAAGGCTTTGGTTCTTGTGTAAACAAAGCCCACCCTATTTCTGAAAGCTCCTTCTACTTCCCTGAGCAGCTGCACATAAAGGTGCCTTGTTCCTCTAGGAGGTGCAAACAATTTCATGCTCCCCTAAAGCTCCTTTTTATTAAATCATATGAAAATAACATTTTATCAGCAGTTGAGTGTCAAGAAGTGGCTTGGGGCTTGCAGAAGGGATCCCTGCAATCTCTTGGAGAGTAGCAAGTTCTGTTGAGCAAGCCATGCACAAGCATCCCTGGCCAGCAGCTGCTCAAATCCATGGGTCTTCTTAGCATCTTTATTTCCTTCATCTCTTCCCCACCACAGTTCCAGTCTTTTCACTGGCTTCAGTCTGCATTCCATTTTCCAGAGACCTACTGAAGCCATGGAGCCAGTTGCAGGATTAGTAAGGTACATCGCAAAACCAGAAATCTTTTCTAAGCTCCATCAGCGCTGGATAAGCACACCAGTCGGTATCATCACTAAAACGATCAGCAGCAAAACAGTCAAAAATATAAACAATGTAAAGTGTTGCACTGCAATTCCTTGTAGTTAAAACCACGAGGGAGGTACATCCTATAACTGCCACTGATATGTACCTGTGTAAAATGAGGGGGAGTGCACTATGCTGAGTGACATTAAGAAATCACTCCTCGCAACCATAGGGGCCACACGTTTTTATATAGATATATAAATAAAACAACTCCATTCCAGATCTTATACACACACACAAAGTAATCAGTGTAAAACAATATCCTGATGTGAAAACTCAGATGTTTTGGTACAAAACCTATTTCTCCCAGCTTCTTATTGAGAAATTCTAGTATATACAGTATGTTTAGCATTTTGAGAAGTAGTACTGATATGGTGTAGTGTCACAGCTGGCCATTTTGACAACTTCCATGGTGTGTGCACGCATGATAGCTCACATGTGTGAAGATACATGTAGTATAAAAGCTAGTTCATACATATGTGAATACATATAGATGTTATTTACACACGCACACACACACACACTGGTCAAATGGGACTTGAGAAATACTGATATGGAATCAGATAAGTCCTAGTACACCGTTGTTCTGTCCTATTTTGTGACACATCTTACACCAGCCCACTTGAAACGTATCTGTGAATCCGAATTCTGCAGAAGGCTACCCGTACGAACTCACAGGTGACCTCCATACACCTGTCAAGTTGAGTACCATAGTCTTAGCAGCAGCAAGTATAATTCTTATTATTTTTTTTTTTAAGCCTCCAGGTATGATAGTTTTCTACATCAGTTACCCACCAGTTCTGAGATTCCAGAACAGGCCATGTCCCTATCCTGCAGCTCCCTCATTCCTACCATCCAAGCAGCATTTGCAGAAAACCTTTGCAGGCAAGCCTTCCTTCTCTGGTTCAGGGTATGCCTACATGTTCCTTTTACAAGCAGACTCAAGTGGTCTTCGCCTGTGCTTCAAGTTGGCCCACACACTGTATATGCATAATGCAGAGTCTCCACCCTCTCAGCAGGACTTTTTACTTAGCTTTGACCTTCCCGACTGCTGTATGAGACACAGAGCTGGCTTAGACCACAAGCATGGTGAGCTTCCACAGACCTCTGCAATATTATAAAGGTCACAACATTTCAGCTGCGAGCAGAACAAAGCCCCTTAAAGACTCCATCTCTCATCTTATTTCCCTTGACACGATGACACATGCATATGTTGCATGACCAAGCAGCTTCTCATCGTGTGACCTGATCCTGATGTTGTGTGTTCTCTCCTCAGGCTCCCAGGCAGATACCTCTCACAGGGAGGTGGGACAAAACATCTGCACCTTAACCACATGGCAGATGGCATCCGATTCTAGTACCAGGCAAAGAGGATGACAGGGCCTTGGGATGCAGAACTACCCACCGCAACCACTGCTCACTTTCTGTCTGAGCCCAAGGTGCATTAGGAGGAGGAGGTGACTGAAAAGGGCAACATGGGCCAAAGGCATTACTCTGGCCAGCTGCCTATAATCACACCCTTGTCTACCCCTTTGCCCCTCAGGCACATTTTGGACAGGCCTGGACCAGGAGCTGCACCCTTGATCACCCCAGACCATGCCGCCTACCACACATGCACCCGCTGGTGTGAGACTAAGTAGGAGTTGCGACTGAAGCTCTTCCCACAGTGGGAGCACTTGAAAGGTTTCTCCCCAGTGTGGGTACGACGGTGACGGATAAGGGTGGAGTTGTCACTGAAGCAAGTCCCACACTCGGCACACTTGTAGGGCTTCTCCCCAGTGTGGGTGCGACGGTGCTGGACAAGGTGCGAGCGCTGGCTGAAACTCTTTCCGCAGTCAGGGCACAAGTACGGCTTCTCACCTGTGTGGACACGCCGGTGGATGACCAGCTTAGAGCTCTCACTGAAGCACTTGTTGCAGTCAGCACACTTGTAGGGCTTCTCGCCTGTGTGGAGCCGCTGGTGGGCAATGAGGTTGGAGCTGTCGCTGAAGCGCTTCCCGCACTGCGGACACTTGTAGGGTTTTTCGCCCGTGTGAAAGTTGGCGTGGCGGAGCAGGCCTGAGTTCTGGTAGAAGTTCCTCCCGCACTTGGCACAGACATAAGGCCTCTCACCAGTGTGGTTGCGCTGGTGCTGGACCAGGTGGGTGCTCTGGCTGAAACTCTTCCCGCAGTCCTTGCATTGGTAGGGCCGCTCGCCCGTGTGGACACGCTGGTGCTGGATGAGGTGGGAGCGGCGGCTGAAGCTCTTGCCGCAGTCAGCGCACATGTACGGCTTCTCCCCGGTGTGGATCCTCTGGTGGCGGATCAGGTCGGAGCTGCGGTTGAAGCTCTGCCCGCACTCGATGCAGATGTAGGGCTTCTCTCCCATGAATGCTCGCTGGGGCACCGCTGTCTCCTTCCGCTTCCGAAAGCCGCAGTGAGAGGTCTTCTCCGGCCCCGTGTCCGGGGAGAGAAGGTCCGGCCTCGGACAGGATGCTTCCTGGTCGCAACCATGAGGAGAAGCTTCCCTTATGAAAAAGTCCGAAATGGCCCCGCGGGGTTTGGCTGCCTCTGGGAGCCCATCTCGCTGGAGATCCCCCTCATTCTCACTCATGCTCCCATCACCTGCCGGGACGGAAGGACAGTTCAGACACAGAGTCCAGACACAAGACTCCAGACACAACCAACACCTTTCACCCCCCTCTTCACCACCCAACCTGGCCACGGCAGCCGCCCCACACGGCGTCCCCGGCCAGGTGCTGCCTCCTCCCGCCCACTCCCTCCCGGCTCCGCCGCCGCCGCCGGGGGAGAGGCGACGAAGGCGCCGGGACTGGCTCCATCCCCCCTCGCTGTAACCCCCGACCGACACGGCCGGCAGCTTCCCCCTCCCGCTCGCCCCCCGCCTGAGAGGGCTGTGCCGGGGCACGGGAGGCCGAGGCGCTGGGCCGGGGAAGGAGCTGCCGCAGGAGGCCGGCAGGCGGCGGCGGGCCCTGGCGGCACCACCCGGCCGGCGCTCCCGGGCCCCCGCCGCCCTCCCGC